>QUZG01000118.1:65278-119226 GCA_003693545.1 Pseudonectria buxi
GCTTTGGCCTGGCCTGGCCTGGCCTGGCCTTTGCCCTTTTCTTGTTACCTCTTGGTCGCCTTACGCTGCTGGGCGTTGGCGGGATCCGTGGCAGCTGTGTTTCCATGGCAGCGCTACTTTGATGACTGCTACTTGGCTCATGGGCTGGATTCCGGCGGCTTGAGGTTCGGTGGGACATTTATGACGGCTTTGCTTCACAGGCGCTCCTAACGAGAGAAGAGAGAAGAGAGGGTTGGCTTGTGAGGAGGAAGACGATGTGAAGACAAAGAAAACATTGATATCTAGAAGAGCAGGAGAACTGGAGGCGATGGCCTGGGATGAATTGGAACCGGGGAACTGGGGACTTGGACGAGCTGGTCCGGACTGGCACCGGATGATGGGTTCTCTTGTACCTTATTGTATGAGCGGATGAAGAGCTGACCATTTGGCGGCTGAGCGAACGAGGAAAGCAATTTGACTCGTGCTTGTTACAAGGAGGTTCTTTCTTTTTCCGATCTGGCCTGTATCGGCCCTCGTGAATGTTGCTTGATCGGCCCTCGAGGGAAGAAGCCCCTTGCACAAGGTCAGTCATTTGCTTCTCTCAACTTGAACTCTGAGACTCATGCCAATTGCTTCCTACTAAACGTAACTATCCAGACAACTAAGCAAAAGCGTCAGTCTTAAACGGCCAGCCACTGCCGCCTTGAAGACACCTGGGCATATATGGGCTGTTCTTTGCGGCTGAGGGCATCTGCCTCGCCCTGGTTCGCCAGCCATCTCGAGATATGCATCTACTTACCCAGAATGGATGCTATGGCGGCAAGGGTACATGGCGTTGTCTGACCGGCTGCATGTCAATAATGCTGCAGAACCGGGGAGGGCTGGCTGCAAGTTGTAAGCCTGCTAATCCGCCTTGACGAGGCAGCCATGATGGATTGGTCTCACCCGCTCAAGTCGACTTGGACCTCGCATCTCGGCTCGTTGCGGACATGGTTTGCTTCTCTCTCTCTCTCGAGCGCGTCTTTTCCAAAGCCACCAGCAATGGATCCGCTCTCCATCCTCGCTGGTGTCGCAGGCATCGCGACGACGGGCACGGCTCTCGCGAGCGCCATCTTTCGCTTGGTCAAGTCGGTCCGCCACGCGCCGAGCGAGATGAAGACGGTGGCCATTGCCATCTCGAGCCTGGTGACGGCCCTCGAGCACATTTACGAAATCATCACGACGGGCGCCTTGTTTACCAAGCCCTCGTTTTTCCGCGACGTCCAGCATGTGATTGACAATGTCGCCGCGACCCAGCGCAAGATCCACGGCATGATTGCCGACCGGAGCATCTTCAGGCGGCTCAAGTGGGTGATGGCCGAGTCGCTCATCGCCGAGATTGGAGACCACAGGGCCACCATTGCCCTGCAGACTTCGATTCTGTCGGTGGCTATCCTGGCCAAATCCCCGAAAAGGCATGTACCGCCGATATCCTACAATTGATGCGAGGCTCATTGTGTTTAGACTCGGTGACGATGCAGAGAGCAGGCTGCGGAGACAGGCCGAGACGCTCGTCGAGGCGGGCCAAGTCGCTCTCAGCCTCAACAACAGGTCGATTCCATCACAAGAGTCGGAATTGATGCCGCCAGAGCCGCCAAGTCCTCCGGTGCGTACCAAAAGACTGCATCCAGGCCCCGTGGGCGCTTCCAATGTCCATGGAAGCTTGAACCCGCATGCTTCAGACAGCAATGGGCTGGATGCAGACGCACGAAGCCTACAGCCCAGGGCACGACGGCGCGAAACCTCGGCCAGAGAGGATATCGAGGGAGAGGACAGGTCCCTTGCCGTTGAGGACACAACCGAGCGGAGTACTGTGCGTGTCGGCCGCTCTCATGATGGAGACGCTGATGACATACCGGGAGGTCCACCAGATACCTCGTCCCAAGGGGGACGATATTTCCAGGTCGCAAACTTTGGCAAAAACTTCCACTTCCAAGGCGACGCTGCCACGTTTCTCTACAAACTCGTGTTCCAGACCGGCAACGAGAAGGCGTGGACCAGGTATGATGGGCCTACGGGTGGAGGCAGCGAGGAGAACAGGACGGGCTCGTCTTTGCATTTGGATCCAGAGGTGCCCATTCCAGACAAGACAGACGGTGCTCGGAGCCAGGCCGTCTCTCGATTTGTCCAGCCCGCGCAGGCCGTCAACCACCTGCTTCTGGAGTGGACGTCGCTCAGCAGCAGCGAGGTTGAAAGGGGCAGCAGCACCAGTACCGATGCGACGCGCGACGTTGCCTCGACCTCGTGGCAGCGCGAGATGGAAGATGGCGTGGAAAACATTGTGCGGGCCGAGACGGAGCGAAGAGTGCGTATACTATCCCTCGAGATCAACATCTTCCCTCGGCGCTGACTTTGACCAAGGGCCCCAGCTCACGAGGAGACGATGACGAGGAAGAGGAGTGGCCCAACACTGACGATGGCTTCACTCACAGCGAGAAACAGACGGCGAGCAAAAGACGAGTCATTCGCCCAACGCGTCCTCCGCCCCCCCTTGACTCGACGAACCCCTTCATCGCTCCCAGCATCCAAGCCTCTGGAGTCGGTAGCTTCCCAGCGCCAACCCATGGAAACCCCAATATCTATCCCTATCCCATAAACCCATACTACCCGACCAACTCCATGCCTTGGAATGGAATCCCGCAGTATCCGCAGCCCGCGTGGCCTCCTGCCCAAGTTCATGACCCTGCGGGAATCCCATCCCCAGAGCAAGTGAGCAATGACGAGACTCGGCAGCCGAATCCTCCTGGCCAGACGTTGCAGCAAGAGCTCTCGTTTACAAAGCCCGACGTCGTGGTGCTGCCGTCCGTGTACGAGATTGACATGGGCACCGGCCCCAGAACGCCCCAGCTAGATATATCACTCTGCGGCTACGGGATAGAGCGTCAAAGAGGCACGCCCGTCTGGAACAGCCAGCAGTTTGCATCCAAGCACGGGATAAGGGGCAAGCCCATCATGGGCTCGCTCGCAGGCGACAGATCCGAGAGCCACGCGCACGGGTCCGACATCTTGTCCACGCTGATGCACGACCAGGGCGCCAAGCTCGTCTACATTCGTGGATCAGGTAAAAGGCCCCGGGAATTCCGAGTGCTCAAGATGATGCCAATGCTAATCGACGACGCCCTTTGCAGATCTCGGCGAGACGTGGTTCGTGGGCAAGGAGCCCGTCTTTGTGCACTTCTTCCATTGCGGCTACCAACCACAGTACTACCCGGCGAGCGACGAGGATACCGTGGCCAGGGATCGCGAGTACCTGGCCGTGGGTGAAGAATGGGCGGGCGTCGAGGCCATCTGCCAGCTGGGACTGTCATCTCGACGCCGCGAGGGCGGCAGGGTGTATCTAGACCCGACTGTTACATGGGTAAGTGGCAAGACTACGTGTTTCTTCTGTGTGTCTCTGCTAAGAAACGAGTCGATAGTCCATGATGAATGACCTTGCCACGACGACGTTCCAACTAAGAAGTATGAGGCAACGTCGTCAGTTTGCGCCGACCTTTTACAAGTCAATGGCCACATTCCGAGTGGCCCATGGAATACCACGGCTTCTCTCGGGCTCAAAGGACCAGGCCGAGGAGACTGCCGTCGTTGAAGAGCCGAGGCGCAAATACGTTCCCCCTACGGTCTCGGATGAAGTCCCAGACGAATCATCAGACGGCCAAGCTCCATTGCCAACCAGCGTGAAAGACGACAAGGTCGACGTCTTCAGCTTCATGCTGCATACCGCCAACGACGCAGATCCCACGGAGCCTGCGAATCCAGATTACGCAGACGACGTCGATGCTCGCCATGACCGGTCCACAGCCCCTTTACAACCTCCACGAAGCCCAAGCAGAGACTCACGCCCGACGGCATCCAGCAGCGGCTCCTTCATGTCGCGCATCAAGCAACGCTGTCTTCCAAAGAGGAGGCCAAGTCAGATGTGCCAGCACCTATCGCCACCGGGCCACGGGTACTCGATGGACTTTTCGGGCGCCTCTGCCAGTGGCGTTAGTATAGCCATCAAGAGGGCAGGCCTCGATCCGTCCGATTCGGGGCTTGGAAGCCTCTCGCCGTCGACCCGGAGCATACAGCCCGAATAAGCAAGTGTCATCTGGCGAGCATATCAGCGAGGCTGGTGATGCTGACAAGAGCATATACTGGGCAAAGGGTCCGAGGCAAACCCCCATTCGGCCTGTAGGCTCACGAGATAAGAGCTTCCAAGCAGAGTGCCATTCGCGCCCCCTGCAGAGTAGAAGTTGGCGAGACCGAGACTACATGGGGGGGGGGGCATCAGACAAGACAAGCCCTGTCGTCTGGGAACACGCGTACCAGGCTCTGTAGACGCGTACCTGACGCTCATCTTTGCACTTTCTGCATCGAGCCCGGAGGGAAGAAGAATGT
The DNA here is from genome assembly GCA_003693545.1 of Pseudonectria buxi. NCBI lineage: Eukaryota > Fungi > Ascomycota > Sordariomycetes > Hypocreales > Nectriaceae > Pseudonectria > Pseudonectria buxi. The sequence continues at coordinate 69,674 of QUZG01000118.1, forward strand.
GCAGTCCGCGCAGTATCAGATCAGACTGCACCACAAAGCATCGTCAGCCTGTTGGAGATGGGACGCCATCCAAGTCGCCCAAAGCAGCAACGATTGCCGTTCGCCCAGCCTGTGCAGCGCCGGCAGGCAAGACGCACCGGCGAGGCAGATAAATCCCCATATACCCTGTTACCAAGATGAAGAGGGAGGCATGGCATAGATGTTGGTCCCCAAGTGTGGTGATGGAATCGGTCACCAGGTATTTCAATACCACCCAAACTTGCTCCCAGTCGTCCTTGCGCATGACGCCACCAGCAATCATGAGCATCAGTATGGGATTCTTGAGCTCATGGACCCCCACGCAGTGTATCTTGTGTAACCCTACTTTGGCAGGCAAGACAGCATAGCTTGGTGTTGGCTAGTGCAAACAGTCCCTTTTTATCACATCATGTCTTTTATCTTTCAGCTGGAGGATGGATAGCGGAGTAGCCAGACCCTTTGGTCAAGTTGGGATGGGAGATTATGCACGCCTACTCGCAGAGTGACAGTTTGTCTTCTCCTGGCAGGCAATGATTTCCAGAAGTCCTGGTTATCTCGAGTGGATTGATTGACGCGGGCGAAACCACCCATACTGATGACATGCATTGGATGCGAATAAGAATTGACAACGTTGTTGATGTGATTGGACTATGTTTTATAACTATAACTAGTAGTGTTGAATAAATGTAAAACAAATGCCTCCGTCCAAGATCCCATCTTGGGCCCTCCCAATTTCATACATGCGTGCTATTGTGGTATATATGTTTATATGCTTTCCATGCCGGTATTAGATGCTTCTGATAACATGAATACGAAAAAAGAAAAAGATTCCAAGAGGAACAAACATGATGGAGTATCATATGAAAACAGTCATAATCGTTTCGATAAGTGATGGGCGGCGTAGGTGAGGAGGGGGTTGACGTGCGTGTGTTGAGACAACAGGTGAACCGATGACAAGAGTGATGATGGGAGAGGGAAGCAGCAAGATGCAACGTAACAAAAAGCTCAGACAAGCAAGCAAACAAGCAAGCAAGCCAATGGATAAGATTAATACACTCCCGCCAGAACAGTCGCCGCTATGCTACCGTGGCATGCCAATCAAGGTGCGCTCGTGAGTCGTCCGACGCGTGCAGGACCGTGTAATGCAGTGTAATGCGATGCGATGCGATGCGATGCGATGCAATGCAATGCAATGCAATGCGGGTGTGCGCCGCAGTCCGTCTTGGAAAATGCCAGTTCCCGTCAGAGGTGCGAGCAACGGTATCCAAAGCTGGGGATGCAAAGCAAACAACAGCAGATCACTGCTGGGTTCGGCTGGTCGAGGTAACCCGTCGTCAACCCCAGACGGCTGATTCGTTTTTGTGAAACACAGTTGAGCGGCGGGGCCCGATCGGCAACCAACGGCGGAGGTTGAGGTTACCCAAGCGCAGAACACGAGGTTAACGGCGGTGGCGGCGGTGACGGGGAAGAAGAGGAACGAGCATGGCCATGGTTGTATCCGTAGTGAAACCACAAACTCCGAAACAATGGCGATAGAGAAAAAAAAACAAAGTAACAACTTTTGAGCGCCTTCGGAGATGTCCCCGAAATGCAAGGCAGGACGAAAATGAAAAAAAAAGCAGAGCGCCGAGTGCTGTGTGTTCCACGGCGCTTTCTGGTGGAAGAGGATGGAAGACCGGAAACAGCGGCCGCGACGACGCCGACGACGACCAGGGTGGCTTGGGGTTACCCTTGCAACCCCACAATCGTGATCGACAAGGGCGGGGGGAGCCAGGGATGGTGATGGTGGTGTACTCTCCAGACTCTGTAGGCTTGGCTTTGGGGTTGCACCAGCGTAAAGCGATGAGGCCCGCACCCGCAAAGCAAGACAAGACATGCAGAGTTCGTCCCCTCTCCCGCTCATCGGCCAACCATGGGCGTCACGAGCTCGATGCTCTTTGGGCGCGAAAAGGTGCCTGGACGCCGCGACGGCAGAGGCCGCTCCATGCCGCCGGATGCTAGGTACGAGTCGTAGGCATAGTAGCCACCGTCGTACGTGGACGAAAAGTAGTTGACCGAGGGGCGCGTATACGAGCTGTTGGGACTCGTGGCAGCGCTCCGGCTAAAGGGCCAGAGGTTGGTGGAGCTTCCTGTGGGCGAAGGCGGGCTCGGAGGACGCACGGTGAGCGATCGGAGCGCCGACACGGCCGAAGATGCGCAATGGGTCCCGTACACGGACCCTGGAGTCGCCGGCGGCGACGTCATATGAATTGAGCTGGGCCGCGATGGCGATGCGCGAGGCACAATGTCCTTGGGTTCCGCGGCATAGTAGGAGCCGTAGCCTTGGCCGCTGCACGGCGCGTAGGATCGAACCGACGACGCTGGCTGAGACGACGTCATGTCAACTCTTCGGCAGCTGTGCGGAGACGGGGTCAGCAACCGTTGTGAGGGAGAAGAGGGCCGAATAGGACTTGTACTTACTCATCGGAGCAGTAGAGGAACATGTCATCATGGGGAATGAATTGCTTCTCGCAAGACATGCTATGACAGGTAACACCGTTAGCCTTTGGTCCCTTGATTTGCTTTCTTTTTTGTCGGGATTATTCCCGAGATGGTCCGCAGCATCGCAAGACACATCAAGGAAAGCAAGGGGATAAGAGAAGACGTACCAAAACTGAGGGAAACTCTCCCTCTCGTCTTCCCAGGATTCGGACCATTCTCGCTCGCGGTCACGTTGACTCCGGCCGAGCTTCTGAGGCGTATGTCTCCGGGTGATCATGGGTCGCTTGGTATGCTTGGTCGGGTCGGTCGCCGTGACAGTTTTTCGCACATCGGTCATGGAAGTGTTGGATAGGCCGTGGCCTGATTTTCTGCGGCTGTGATGCATTTTGTGTGGTTTGAGGGCTGTAAGAAGTGGCTGGAGAGAGAGAAACGTGTGCGTCGGGGGAGGGGAGGAGGATTTAAAAGCGACGGAGTGCCGGAGCGGGATCGCAAGATTGATAAGGTCTGAGCGTTCCAAAACCGTCTCCCACTAGGCCTAGTGCAGGTGTGTTGATAGAAGGGTAAAAGCACGCCAGATGCGACAGCGGCTGGCGTGATTAGAGGATGGATTGACAGATACAAGTGATTCTTGTCAACGCGGGAACGGAGGACGCTTGGCAGTGTGCCTTCAAAGTTGTCGCCGGGACCAAATGACGGTTGCACCGATGAGGACCTCTCGATTCAAAGCCAACAACAGCGCTTGATGGTTGCGCAGGGAGGGGAGATATTCAGAAAAATTTTCCCTCTTCCCTGTCGTGTCGCGGCTGTGAGATGCTCACAGGGGGGGTAACAGCAGTCGTGGTGGCAAATTGATGTTGGTTGAACAAATAGTGCCGTTCTGGGTGCATGTGCGTACAGGGGCGGATGGGTGAGAGAGGGTAGGTTAGGTTGGTGGAGCGAATGGATTTATAGGAGGATAAGGATAAGGGTCGGGATCAAGGTAAATCAGGATAAGAAGAGAGTGGAAGAGGCGAAATGGGATAAAGAGAGGGATTGGTTCCTAGGAGAGTGCCAAAAGGAGGATGCTGTCGATGCTACGGTTGATGTAGGCAAGGTAAAGGAAAGGTAGGTGGGATTGGAGAATGGACGGGAGCTGCAGAGTCGAGGACAAGAATGCAATGCAGGTCAGGTTATAGGGAAGCCAGGGAGCGCTTCCAGGGACCGTTTCAGAGAAAAATTCTCTTACAAGGTCTTGCTTGTCGTCTGTGGGGAACAGCAATCGGCAGAAACAAAGCAACAGGGAGCCCGAGGGAGAAACGTCGATCGATCGCGAGCCCGAAAGAGTCATCCAACGCAGAGAGAGGCCTTGCTGCTTTGCGGTGCGTCGCGTTGCGTTGCGTTGCGTTGCGTCACCGCTGGCGGCCAAAGTGGAGGAGGCTAAGAGGCTTCGCTGGCGCTGTCACCGTTGCCGTCGCTGCGTGTAGCCGCTGTCGCAGTGAACCGGAGCGGCGGATGGACGGATCGAGGAATGAATGAAGGAGTAAATGAATGAATGGCGCAGGGACAGGGCGGATGCGCAGGCGCTAGAGCTAGAGCCAGGCAATCCGGTGGATGGACGGACGGACGGTGTTGCGCTGTGCTGTGCTGTGATTGTGATTGTGCTTGTGCTCTGCTGGGCTTGTGCTTTGCCTGTGCTTTGTGGTGTAAGTCTGGTTTCGATTCGGGGGCGGGCTGGCGATCGGCAGCTTTGCTCCGGGTAAGGGGAATTGGCAATTGTGTCTGGGTTGGCACGGGCACGAGAGAGAAGACAGAGGAGAGAGAGAAGAAGAAAAGGAGCAAAGAAGAAGAGAAGCCGTTGGTTTGTTGGCTCGGCTAGGTAATGTAATAGTTGCTATGGTTGCTGACGAATTTTCTGCTTGTCTTCTGTTCGCTTCGGCTCGGAAAGGAAAGAAGGATGATGTGATGCGAGTCCACGCGGCAGGTACGGTCGGTCACGGAGGCAGTCGCAGGGCAACTTGTGACTCGAAGCAAGGCTGTGATTTGTTCAGGCAGCGAGGTGAGCGACCAGCCGAAAGCGGAGAATTGGCGGTGCCGGGGGCCAATGGCGGGCGCGGATCGGGGCTGCAAAAGTGCAACGACTTCTCGACGACAGGGCAGGGCCAGCAATGCACGCACGCTGTGCACTATAGTGCAGCCAGGGCAAGCCAGGGCAAGCCAGGGGAACCGTAGTCAGCGGGCCGGCAGGGGAGGGGGCAGCCTGGCTTGGGCTGGCCTGGGCTGGCAATGGATGGATAGGCCGGGCGAGGGAGTGCTGGGATGATTGGCTGGCTGGACAAAAGGCACAAGAAGGCGTTGACGGCTTCAAAATGGTGGGTGTGGTGGGTGTGGTCAAGTGCGGTGAATCTGGGGGGGCTGGTATGTAGAATAGATGTCCTATTCTAGGCGGTTGCTGACAATGGCAACGAGGACGACGAGCGAGGCAAGTGAGCAGGTGGCCAGCTGATAGGAGAAGCTAGATGATCTGCAGAGACGGTGATTATCCCGGCGACTGAGGAGCAGAGGACAAGCACTCTAATATCTTAGCCAACAGCCGTGGGCATCTAGGTATTCAAGTATTACATGACGCACCCCGATGGACAAGATTGCGGCCATAGAGGTTGGCTGTCCTAGGCATATACTGTAACTGCCAGTGGCGATGACACCATTCACAACATGTTCAACACAAGGCGGGGGCTTGGTTACCTTGCTGTCCCCTCAAGTCTCTTCGTGTATGTGCCTGTGGCAGTATCTGCAATTGCACGCACCTGGCTACTTAATACTGTACTGTGTATCCTAGATCCTAGGTATCCAGATGTTGTCTCACCAGGGCCAGCCTGTCGAGCAGATGGTCAAGTTACCGCCTCGTCTACAGCAGCAACGCCCTTTTCCATGACTCCACGACTCTGACTCAACTCGCGCTCCATCTCCATCTCCATCTCCATCTCCATCTCCATCTCCGACTGAGACTCCGACTGCGAAACCGCCGCAAGTGGACTCGGTTGGGCCCCAAGTGGGCTACAATGGACGGCGGTGCATGCCGTGGATCAGATGTTCCATCCGCTAGCACTAGCACTAGCACTCCGCTGACACCGTCTTATCTCATCCACTGTACCAAGCACGTTTTTCCTTCTTTTCTTCTCCTTGTCCTTGTTCCCTTGCCATGCATTCCATTTTTTTTTTTCCCTAGAGAATTTTCTTGTCCCTTTTTTTCTTCTTTTTCTTTCCATTTGCGAGTTATTACGCAATCGGGCGTGTCTAGCTCGTTGGATGCGAGGGCGGCCCGCAGAGGTGCAAGCAAGGTTTGGAATTCGTGTCTGTTGCGTCGACTCCCCCTTGCCCATTTTTCCTTGATTCTAATTTTATATGCTAAAAATTTAAATTTATTCTCCCCTTTTAGCCTTTGGTCCCTTGTTTTATGGTGCCGTAGTCAAGAGTTGGGAGAGGCACATCAAGGTTGCCCGGGTATTATTTGCGTGGGCAGATAGACTTTGCAGCCCCCCCCGGCTCTCGCTCTCCGCACAAATGAATTACACCGACCGCACGCAGCCTCAGACTCGACGTTTCCGATACATGACTGTCTACTATGTACTATAGAGGCAAGGAGGCACCGAGGAACAAGGCATGTGCAAGCTCTGCTCCGTGCCCACGGCGGGGCTTGTGCCGATGCTACGCTGCTCGACGCCGGTAGTTGAGTTGTGCTCGATCATAAGATGATAAGGGAGGCAGAGACAAACCCCATCTCGATTGAGCACCAACATGGCATTGTGAAAACCCACCACAATCACAGCCAAACCGCAGACAATGGGTCCTGTCTTGTGCACGGGCAGACGGGGCACCACATCCAGTACTGCATATGATATCGTCAGTACTCGCGTGCATCGCATTGCATCGCTGCCTTGATAGCTACTTACCTACTTGAGTAAGAGAACAGTCGTGACAGTACCATTCATTACGAATAACTAGACCTCTGCGTTGGCATTCCTCTCCCCCTGGCTCGACTCCGCAACTGCCCGTTTTGCCGGCTCATCGCTCGGGCCTTTTGCCCCCTGTCTCGTCGTGAGGTTGTCGTGGGCTGCTATGCTCCTGTATAGGGGAGCGTTCCGTCTGATTAGTGATTAGCCCTGTGGCTAGTGCCCTCTACAGCGCCTGTGGACGGTACGATAGCGGTAGTCCCGCCCGTGCAGTGCGGGGTCTGGGGCAAGCGCCAGCAGCTCCAGCTCCAGTTCAGCGACGGCTTCAGGGATGGACAGCTACATACAGACGACGCCAGCGACGACGCCAGCGACGACGCCAGCGCCAACGCCAGAGACGCGACTCATGCCATGGGAGGCTTGGGAGAATGGATATTTACTACCAGCTCTGGCTCTGGCTTCTTCTAGCCAGGGTCCATGGCGGCCTGCACTGCACTGCACTGCACGTCAACCCGCTCGGCCAGGAGCCAATCCCGTCTCCATGTGTTTGCTTGGTGCATCGCACCGTCGGCCCTGGCTTCGTTGCTGGGCTGGGCTGGCTCTCAGTGAGTGCCTGAGAGGCCTCGCCGGCTCGTTCCGCTAGATCAAGACGACACTGCCCGCTACTGTACCGGATGGCGGGCACACCAGGGTCCAGGGGTTCCGTTGAATTGTTTCCCCCCCGGCGGTGTGAAGCTGCGTAAAAGAAGTGTATCGACCCCAAGGTAGCTCTAGTTCTAGTCTCCCTGGGCCATCGCCAGCGGTCAAGTTGCAATCGCATCATCCGCCCGGATTCTCTCCAGACAGCAAACTGCCGGGACCGGGTAATCATCCAATCATGCCATGTCCAGATAAGATGCATGCTGGCGGCTGATCCGTGGCCAACAAGCTGGGGAAAGAGGCCAAGCCATCACACCACCAAACCCCATGAACCCTGGATGATGCTCGGGACCCTGACAAGCCTGAGCAGTTGCGGCAACCGATGCTGGCAGCCAGAGGGGGGGATCACCAATGCGAGATAACAACGGCTGTCGTTTGTGGTACGATGCTGCACTCCCTTGATCCAGATCCAGACCCAGACCCGGACCCGGACCCGGACCCGAAAATCATCTTTGCCAATACCGCCCTGTTCGATGAATGATGAATGATGAATGATGAATGATGAATGCCATGCAACTTAGATGTCTATGTAGGCGGGCCAATCGCATCTGGCAACTCATCGTGGCCGCGGCAGACGAGGCATCCATTGATATCCGCCTGCCACCAGCATCAGGCCACGGAGCTTCCATCAATGCCTGGCTGGACCTGGAGTTGATCATGGCTGCAGCTACCGATCCTGGTTCCCCCTCCCCATCTTCGTCTCGTCCTTGATTCCTCTCGTCTCTGCTCCCTAGTTCTAGTCAATTCCCAATCAGGACAATCCAGTCATGCGTCCCTCGATGCCCGCCAATCACTGCCCGTACCCTTGCCCTGGGTCAACTGACCACCGCCAACGTCTTGTGCCCACGCTCACGGCAAGCCTCGAGGTCCTCACCTACTCTACATGGCTAGATGCAGAGTTGAGAGGCAGCCAGGCACCCAAATCCCCAGGATGCCTACCAAACCCACCTCGTGACCCTTTGCTCCCTTCACCTCATCCTATCCCCTCACAACACCAACACCATACCAGCCACCAAGAATCCCATCTCCCCCAGCCCATCAAATTCCTGTCCGCCGTCACACCATCCTCAAGCTTGGACATGTCATTACCCTTGGGCCTCTAGCTTATTACCCCCGTCTTTTCTTTGCCCGCGTGGCCAGGGCCACCGGCAGATGGCCACACGTTCCCACGATGCCATCATACCATCTCACTTGTCGTTTCCGATCTCCCCCCCCCTGGCTCCACATGTGCAACAGTGCTTTTTCCTTCTTCCATCTTTTCTTCTTCTTCTTCTTCGTCTTCTTCTTCTTCAAGGCTTATACCCGTCACGGGGCTACGACACATGGCACGCGAGGCTACTCTAGTTTCTCGCCGCGGACCCTGAACTAGTGAATTGCATGATACAGTATCCATATCTGTTAAATTACCACCTTTTTGCATACAATGTTGCGTCATCCAATCAATCCATGCTCATCGCCTTTCACACAGACACAGCCTCGCCAGAGATGACAAATCCTTTGGAAACAAAGACCGTCTACCTCGGTTACGTTGTTAGTGCCCGGCTGTCTCCTTTGTGTCGGCCCAAGGAGAAAAGGAGAAAACAAAAAAAGAAAAAGAAAAGAGAAAAGAGAAAGGAAGAGAAGAAAAGAGAAAATAAAAGAAAATGAGACAGAGTGTGGTGCGTAGACGATACATATCCCGTAGACCCATCGTCTCCAGCCAGTCGTTCATCACTATTAATCCAAAGCATCGCTTTTCCCTGACCCTACTCCATAACTCCAGCCACATCAAGCCGCTCTCTCGCAATACAAAACATGGACAAGCCAAATACTCCCCGTAACCTTTCCATCTCACGGATGATAGTACGTCTGATGCGTTGGAGGTCCCGACCCAACCCTAGGCTGCCTCTGCTGCGTTTGCGTACCCAACTCCTGCGGCGGCTGGACTCGTGAGTTGACAGTGTCAAACTTGTAGGAGCCTGTGGAATGTCCTCCCAGTGTATCTCCGTATAGCGAGCTTGCGCCTGGAGAGTGTCCTTGCACGTGGGACCGGACCTGTATCATGCTGACTTGCGGCCACCAGACGTTTCCGTGAGCATCATGATTGAACTCGCCTGGTGATCCAGACCCAAAATACGACGACGCGGGCTGCTGCTGCGAACCGTCTTCAGCTGCCGGAAGCTCCACGGGCGATCCGGCATAAGGGGACACCGTCTGGGGTCGTGGTGATGAATCCGCCAGCGGGCTTGCTGGGTTGAAGCTCGACGAGTTTGGGCTCCATGGGCCTTGGGAGTATTGGTTGAAGCTGTTTGAGGCATGTGACGGGTAGCGATGATGATATGACGACGACATTGCCTGCTGGGAACCCCCTCCCAACCTTTGGCATCGGCGGCGACGGATGAAGCAGAAGCAGCCGACAAGGATGGCGACCAGCCCAACACCTCCACCAGCTGCAATGCCAACGATGGCTCCCGTGGAAAGTTTCGATTCCTTGTCCCCCTCTCCCATCTCCCCTGTTGCGCCAGTAACATCTCGAGTAGGAGATCGCGACGGAACCGAGGCCTTGCGAGTCATGAGTGCTCGCAAGTCGCCGTACATGAAGCCATCCGCTGGTGCCGTCTTGGTTGCGCCCCCGTCTTTCCCACCGCCGACCACCGAGATGACCTCTTCTGGAACAGTGTACTTAGTCTTGGCTGGGTCAAACAGCGCCCACGGCGAGTTGTCTCTGTTCTGCTTTCCCAAGTCCAGATTGTGCAATCCCCATTGCTCTTCCGAGTCGCAGTCGTCATTCTTGGGAAAGAAACCGCCGTGGATCATCATCTGGGCCTCGTTGACGACATTGCATGTCGAGCTGTGATGTGGGAAATTGCCAGTGCCGTTGGTATCCGTTGGATACATTCGTATCCAGGTAAAGGTCGGAATGGTCAAAATGTACACGTCGTCGAACCCCTGACTACCCTCTTCCTGCCCGAGACCGCCGTAGAGATAGCTATCAACAAGTTTAATGCCAAGTTCTGTGCGTTTTTGTCAAAGACGAGAGGCGAGACTCACATATTGTACGAGGATTGGTCGTCTACCCACGACACTCCTGCGCAAAACCGACGTCGCATCTCTGGAACATCGCCCGTGGCGTTTTGCCTATAGCTCTTGCCGCTCAAGAGATCGAAAAGAATGATTTCCTCCATGGGCTGGCCTTCCCAAGACCCATCATTCGTCCCCCGAATTCCTCCAAAATACACAATCATTCCTCCGTCACCAGCAGGCAGGTATGTCATGACTCCCTCCGCACGGCCAATCTCGTCCGGTCCAGTCGTGTTGGACCAAGTATTAGTATCCATCTCGTAGCGCAACATGTACGACGTTGGTATCGCGGGGCCATTCCAGCCTGGGTTGGTTGCATTGTTCATCCATCCCCCATAGTAGTAACCCTCCCCTCGGCTCGAAATGGAAAGACCTGCACCGTAGCTCAGACCTTTGATATCGGGTGAGCCAGGTACTCCATGGTCATCCCAGTGATTGTTGATGATGTCGTAGCTGTACAAGGTAAATGGCCAGGGTGTTTCGTCATGGAATTCGCCCCCGAAGAGATAAATGCGCTGGTTGACGTCGTCGGGCCAGAATTGTCCTCCATTGACAGATGGAATGGAAGAGTTCTTGCTCAGGTTTCCATGAGGCGGAGGCATTCCGGAATTGGCTACCGAGCTAAGATCATGGTAGATAAAGTACGGGTCTATAGCTCGACATGTTAGCAAAAGACTGCCCAAGTCGAAGGCACATGCTTCTTGGCTGCGACAGGTGGAAGATTTCGAACCCACGTACTCGTGTTGTTCTTCGGAGGCTGAGACGCCGAGCTATACGTGATTAAGCCGCCGTCAATGTAGAGCTTGTTGCCCACCACTGCCGACTGATGGCCCCATCGCCGACAGAAGTTGTCGATCGGATCACGTTGCTGAACCGCAACTCCAATGTAGCACGCGAGGAACACCAGTATACCCAGGCGGTGCTTCCGCTGGCTCGGCTGAGACAAGAAAGTCCACATCATGGCTGGCATTGCCGCGGTGCACACATTCTTTCCTGGATTGCCTACGAAAGCACGAAGGCGCAGGATGATCTCGTTGTCCGAAGAGGTTTGTCCACGGGTGTGTTGCGATATGGGAGATAGGTGATGGGCACAAGGAGACTGGAGGCCCAGAAGACTAGAAAACACATGTCCCCAGAATCAAGAGAGAGGAGCGCCAAGAGGCAGCACGTTGACTGATCAAGTGGCGGAGCCGGTACATCAAGCTCCAGCCTGGGGCTGACGATAGGGCGGTCCAGACTCAGGCCAGCCATCATGATGCCTTGGGACCACAGTGCGTGTCGAGGCCTCTCAAGAGCTCAACTCACGTTGAGGGGGGACGAACACGAACACGAACCTAATGCATGCGCCATTGGAAAGGTAGCCCGCTACCGTCCTCTCGTTGGTGAGCGAGTATCACCCACGGATGTGGTGAAACGTCGAACAAAGCCTGTACTGTACTGTACCAAGACAGCACTACTCCGGTTCTGCAGAAACTTGGTGTTCCCGATCCATGTATTGATTCGTACGAAGTTCGGCAGCTCGACGTAACAAGGTACGCCATCACGACAGACTCTTCCAATCGGGGGGCTTGGGGTAACCTCTCAGCCCCCAGAGACTGGCGCCAATCCATGTAGGCCTATCCTTGTCCTAAGCACGATACGCCGACTTGGTAGTCGATGTTAGTGGCAGGGCTGAAGTCAACCCGCATATCGTCTTGTCGGTGAGGTCCACGATATACTCACGACCGGCTACAGTTGAGAGAGTTGAAGAAGAATATCAAAGTTGTTGTATGGCTTGACCGCTGTCGTCGGGCCAGTTCTCTTATATGTATATAAGAAGAGCAACTTGCTGCTCTTTAGGAAAGCTTCGTGTATACGTCAACTAGGCCTGGTTCTGGCTCTAGGATGCAGAGACGAATCAGACCCGGCCACACTTGATCCTAGATCGTTGCCCCCGCACCCTTGTTGCCCGCTCGGCTCTTAGCTCTCTGACCTAGTGTCCGTATTGACTGCAGCCAAACGTCGAGCGGCTGATTCAGTGCGTGACGACTCTCGTTCTCGTCATTTCTCGGGGGCCCAGCCGACTTCCGGGCACTTGCCCGCTTTTGAATATGCAGCCCAACGTCCTGGTAATCGGCGCTGGCACATTCAGCCAAGCCAGCATCATCTGGGGTAACCATTTGGTAGCCCTCTTCTCCCACGAGCTGCAAGGCTGCAATAGCGGGCTGGAAAACGTGGACTATTTTGAAGCCTGCGGGAGCCGGTATATGGCCTCTTTCGATATCCTTCTCAATCCGTCTCGCTGTTGTATGCCATTCCTTCCACACTGTTCTGGCCGCGCCAAGCTTCCCTAGCAGTGTTACGTATGCTTTGTAAGCGTGTAACGCTTCTTGGGCGTTTTCCCTTCCGAAAAATGACATGACAAGAGCCCGAAGTGACTCTGCCGAAAGTATGCCTTCGTCTTGGATGCCTGTCAGTGTCTGCAGCAGCTGCTGTCGAGCTTGCGTATCTAATGACGGTGCTGGCGGCGCAATTTCGAGATGATGCATATAAGCCGCCATTAAGCCCATGACATCGTGCATGGTCTGAGAAGCCTCGTCCCAGAGATTGTGGGCAAGGCCATGCGTCAGATACATCCAGGTCGCGTCTGGGTTGGCCAACTCGGCTGACAACCTGAGTCCAAGCCCGCAGAGAGGTGCCCCAATATGCGCACCGTACAGAGCAAGTCTATGCCTGAGATTTCCAAGCAACACCAATGCCTCTAGAGAACTCTCACCACGTGGTTCACAGCGACTCAGGATCCGTACGCATGCATCGCGAACCTCTGAAGAGAGGGTTGGCGTTGTAGCGAATGCCGTGGCGTCGAGACTAAACGATACCGCTTGCGAGACTAGCCTGCGGAGGGTTGCAATGGATTCCTGTTCCTGGAGTGCGGCGGTAAATCGCAGTGTTCTGGCGGTATCCGAGTCATTTGGACGGTCCAGCTTCAGCGGTCTATGGCGCATGCGTAGCCAGTCAAGAAGGGCCTCGTCGTCGTCGTGTGCAAGCCGCGGAATGCCGTTTTCTGAGCAAACTGTAACGAGGGTATCGGGCTTTTTGCGGGGATCCAAAATGTGGGCGGCGTTTCTGTGCGAGGTTGACCCCAGCCTACGTGTCGAGTCTGGCGGGCCGCGAAGAGCCACCGAGAGAATGTCATGGGCTCCAGGGCGCCACATGTTGGCTGGCTTGGAAGATGCCTCAAAGTCCTTTGTTCGAGACCAATGGAGCTGCTGTTCGAGCTTCTTTGCCTCGTCTCTGGCTCTCTCGCGCGAGGGGACAACACTCCATCTCTTGTGCAGCTGGGATTCGTCATGCTCGCCAAAGGGCCGGACATGGGTGCTCCATTCATCGTCGAGATCGAGGAGCTGGTCCGAAATGGCAAAGAGCTCGCGCTCGGGGGGTTTCTTGGGCGGTGAGCCTTGCCATCTGTTGAGAACGTAGTAGGTTCCGAGGTCCTTGCTGGATTTGCGCGTGAACATTTTTGACTTGTGTCGTTTCTGGATTGTGACACGAGGTATCGCAGCTGGTGGACTCCGGGCGGTAATTGAGCGCAACATGGCGGGCAAGATGTCGAGGCCAGCCTCGTTGGCAGCAATGGCTATAGAGAGGAGATATTTGGAGATCAGAGCTGGCACAACGGAGAGGTGATGGGAGGTTGCAGTTGCAGTCGCGTGCCCGCACGCGTAGCGAGGGAAGGTACTGTAGCATCCGTAGTGTCAGCTGCCAGCAGCCGGCAGCCAGCAGCTAACAGCCAGCCAAGCTGCCCGTCGCTGGATTCAGAAACATCCAATTCCAACTGCTGCAGTTGTCCCCTCCCCTGCCGTGACGCCTGTGGCTTTAGGCCCTAGCGGCCCCACTGCCCGCTGAATATCCGGGGAAATGCCCCACAGCACACATCGGCACTTGCACAGTTGCACTTGCATTGGGCAAAGGCCGCTAAGTGCTCTGTAGACTAGCGCTCAATGGCGGCAGAGGCACAGCATTCAACGCAAGGACGCTGATCACTTCCACGACTGTTTTCCTCGAGATCATCGTACTTTCTATGCTGGGTACTGTATCCAAAGTCCGAAATGGTCCGTCGGTTCGCATCTGCCTCATTAGTTGGCCAATTGAAGCGTGTTATGCTGGCTGGCTCAATACCAAAAAAAAAACTGCTCTGTCACTACCGAGTACGGCCCACGTTCTTCCTTTTGTTTCCGGGACCGGCTGTCCAACATACAATATGTGGCTCAGTTTTTACCTCGACCTAGAAGGTACAGACAGGCCTTAAGTTACGCACTCTACGATTTAGACTTATAATGAGTAGCATTTCTAAGGAAAAAGGGTAATCAATAAATATATTCTAGAATCAACTTGCATCAAAAGTTCTTTTTATCAAAAACGAAGGTACTAGAATACGTGTAAGTAAAAGTAAAGCCTCCAGATGAAAGTCACGAGCAATGAGGTTGCCGGTCGAATGTGAATATCTTTACGAGCTGCGATGCGTTGTGTGTGGCTTGAGTACCTAGGCGTTGGTGTTTTGGATAGCCGGTCCCTTTTCTCCAGGCCAAACAGACTTGGATGCACAGCCACTCCTTTGGCACAACGGAAAGACTCAACACTCATTCCTCTGACAATCGACACATGTTCTGTTCTTTACAGTCTTCGTTCTACTCCGCATGGAAACAGGTTTTTATTTAATTTTTTATTTTTTGAAAAAAAAAAAAAAAAAAAGAATTATCCCTTTCCTTTGGGTTTTCTACCGGGCCGTTTTGAGTGCATATCAAAGTGGCTGAGCAAAAAGACCCGCTCTATGCCTTGAGCTAGCCACTCACAAGCAGGTCTACCCAATTTGTCAAGCCGCCATCCAGTGACGCCTTGGCTTGGGTTCAATCCAGCAGCAAACCCATACCTACATAATCCTCAAGTTGCCCTCAGCCTTCCCCCCATCCATTCCCAACTTTTCACCTCGCCCCTCACCTCAAACCGAACAAGAAGACGTTTTACGCATTCGTCACCCATCAAACCCCATCTCGAACCAGTCTCGAATCAACCGCTCACCATGGCACCACCCGCCAAGAAGAGAAGAACCACGAGGGCGAGCAAGAGAGAGGAGGAAGAGTCAATCGCGGCCGCAGAGGACGTCTCTAATACGAACGCAAATGTCGAAGAGGCACCCGAAACCCACGAGCCGAAACCCGAACCTGGGGCCCAAGAGAGCGACCAGGCTAGTGCCGCAAATGCCGATGCGGCTGCACAAGAAACAGCAGAAGCACAGCCAGAAGCAGACGCAGACCCAGCCGCCAAAGCCCGAGATCGGATGGCTCGCTTCAAGGCCCTCAAGGCTCGCGCAAAGACATCCGCCGCGACGAATCTGAAGGAGGCAACGCTCGAGTCTCAGCGGCTCGCCACCGACCCCAGCCAGTTGACGGCGCTGCACAGGAAGCACGCCATCGCGTCGCACAAGCTTCTCAAGGCCGATGTCGAGGACGCGGGCGAGGATTTTGAGCGTAAGCGGGCGTGGGACTGGACCGTCGATGAGAGCGAGAAGTGGGACAAGCGCATCAAGAAGAAGGAGGCGGCGCGCGACAACAACGCGTTCCAGGACTACACGCAGGAGAGCAACAAGGTCTACAAGCGGCAGCTCCGCAACATGAACCTCGACATGGAAAAGTACGAAAAGGACAAGATGGTGGCCATTGAGAGGGCGGCCGCGTCGGGCGGGCTCGACATTGTGGAGACGGAGGACGGCGAGCTTATTGCCGTCGACAAGGACGGCTCCTTTTACTCAACGGCCGACTCGACGACCTTTACCCAGAACAAGCCCGACAAGGCGGCCGTGGACCGTCTGGTCGACGACCTACAGCGGGCCGAGGACCAGCGGATGAAGAAGAGGAGGGAGAGAATGGCCAAGAATGGCGACGACGGCGACGTGACGTATATCAACGAGAAGAACAAGCAGTTCAACCAGAAGCTCGACCGCTTCTACAACAAGTACACGGCGGAGATCCGGGACAGCTTTGAGCGCGGAACAATGATTTGATCCAAGGGTGGCTTCCATATATTAAGGGGGGTTCGGTTTGGTTTAGTTAGATCGGGTATTTATTGTACAGTCTAGCGGGTCGGGTTGGCTGTCAAAGGCAGACATATCAATTTTACAGCATGGTTTTCCTCCACGCTTTGCTCGCAAGCTCCTCGATATCGGCCACTTCCAGAGGGCCCTTGACGTCCTGGTTGCTTAGCGCCTCAACAACGGCCTCGGCCACGACGTCGACCTTGAGCGGCTTGACTCCTGCTGCGCCCATAAAGTTCTTGAGATACTGGCCCGTCACGCCGTTGAACATTGTGCCCAGGCCGACCATGGCGGCCAACGGCATGGTGATGGAGCGCGAGCTGTCGTACATGAAGGGCGGGCGGACAAAGAGGCCGCGCATCTGGGGAAAGTTTGTGGCAATGCTGTTCTCGGCCTCCCTCTTGGTGGCAATGTAGCGCTGGGGCAGGACGGGGGCGCCGGCGGCGGCCGAGATGTAGCAAAAAGCGTTTGCCTTTGCGGCGGCGGCGTGCTTGGCGAGGGTGATGGCGCTGTCGCGGTTCATGACCTCGTACGAGAACTGGTCCTTGGGGTTGGCGGGCTTAATGTCCTCGCCCTCGGCCCGCTCGAGCGGTTTGACGCCGCGGTCGCGGACCGGCGCAAAGGCCTTTTGCAGGCCCGAGATGGGCGACTCCTTGCCCGAGACGACGCCCTTGTAGTCGGCCTCGAGAAGGATGCCCATGCTGTGGACGACAAAGTCGGCGCCCCCGAGCAGAGGCGCGTATGTCGCAGGGCGTAGAATGTCGCCGCGTTCCCAGCTGACCTTTGTTGACCACGGCGGAGGCGAGGCAGAGGAAGAGATGGTGTCCCATTTCGGATCTCCAGAGCGGCTGCGAATGGTGAGCTTCCGAGAAGAGCAGAACTCTGGTGTGAGAGACCATACCTGATTGAAGTGACGTCCCAGCCCCTTGCAACGGCGTACTTGCAGATCCGGGACCCTAGGAAGCCAGTGCCTCCGCAGACGACCAGCTTCTTTGCTGCAGACATGCTGGCTGCGTAGAGTTGCGGATGTGTATGAGAGATGTGGTACGATGAGGGAATGCAGCGCGTGGTGCAAGGCTGATTGATCAATGTAGGCGAGATTGAGTGAGAATTACAAAAACAGGATGAAGCAAAGAGGACATGCGGCTTCGAGCTTCTGACCACTAATGAGAGACAATGGGCCAATTCATGAAATCATAGCTCGTCCCGAGGCTGAAGCCCAGAAATCCAATCGTCATCCGACAGTCATCCGCGCTGCTATTGGCGAGGCCACAAATGTGGCGCAAGGCTGAGGCTTTGCTCCGTGTGAACTTTTGTCGCATCGCGGCCAACTCCTTGCACAGTCGCCATATGACGACGCCTTGAGATATCCATACTCCGCATCACAATGGCGCCCCCGAACCAGCTCGGAAAGCGCGTCAAGCTGACCCAAATCCGCCGGCCCTTTATCGTCGGCACCACTGCCCGGCCCTTTTCCGACACCAACCCCAAGCCGCCCGGCGCGCCCGACAACCACACGCATTCATGGTCCGTATTCGTCAAGGGCCTCGACGACACCGACATTACATACTGGCTGCGACGCGTGCAGTTCAAGCTCCACGAGTCCATCCCCAACTATGTACGAAGTAAGCTGATTCCCCCCCCCCCCCCCCATACCAACTTCTCCATGCCTGGCTGCTAACCGGGGTTGCCCTTTGTAGTGGTCGAGGGCGAGCCCGGGAAACCCTTCCTCGTCAGCGAGACGGGCTGGGGCGAGTTCGACATCACCATCAAGCTCTACTACGTCAACGACTCGGGCGAGAAGCCCCAGACGCTCTATCACTACCTCCGCCTGCACCCCTACGGCCGCACCGACGAGGAGAAGCAGGCCATGGTGACGGCCAACGGCGAGGTCCGCGCCTGGAGCTACGAGGAGCAGCTCTTCAACGAGCCCTACGAGACCTTTTACAACCTCCTCACCGCCGGCGCCGCCCCCAAGGGCTGGAACGCCTCCGGCTCCGGCTCCGGCTCCGGCTCCGCCGGCGGCAAGGGCAAGGGAAAGGGAAAGGGTAAGAACCGGCCCCCGCCCCCTCCCCCCGCCGCCGCCGACGTCGACGAGGCCTGGGAGCGCTCCGCCATGATCCTCGCCCACACCCGCCCGGGTCACCCGTTCAGCCTCGAGACCGAGGCCGCCGAGGTGAAGAAGCTCGCCGACGCCCAGGCCCAGACCGAGGACCTGTGCAAGACGATACTCGCCGAGCTAAAGGCCAAGGAGGAGCTGCTGGCCACGCTCAAGGCCGAAAACGCATCCGCCGCCGCCGCCGCCGCCGCCAAGCCTGCCTAGAAGGGAGGCAGGCGAGCGCGCAAAGGGTCAAAAAGAAACAAGGGGACCGCGACTCTCTGAGCCGAGGCGGTGCCAGCCGTCGGCGCCAAGGATGCTCATCTCCGTTGGCTGATTCGCTGCTGCCATCACCGACCATCCTCACACGACTGTTTAGTTGCAGTGTCCTCGGCTCCTGGCGCCAAGATTAAAAGGTTGGCCAGATGCGCGGTCAGGGGCTCATCATACCAGCCACAACGACGACAGTACAAAAACAACGGTCCCGTTGAAAGGGAAAACCAACGATTAGAACCGTCCAATCAGAGCTGCCATTAAGTGGCATAGCTACACGGACTTGTTAGACGACGACCGTCTACGTACAGCCAAAACCAGCATCTCTAGTCATTGAGTAGTGGACACACGGCAAGGTCACAGTCAAGGATTATGAACCGAAACAGAGAGTTTAATCATGCTCATAGTTTAGATTGGAGTTGTCTGCTTCTTTTGGCAACTTCTTTAGGGGAGGCAATCCATGCCTCTCTCCCTCTACCCGTCCTGTAGACCCAAAACACAATAGATACCCAAATACCGAAAGTTCTTCGCCCGGATCTGCTTGTCCGCGATCCCAACCGATCCGTTCCTTTGTTCTAGGCCCTGGGCCACATCTTACACGGCCACACGCAGTCGTCCCCTCGGGACCCAGCGGCCAGTAGAACAACCAAAAAGCAAAATAATGCAATCGCTGCCAGTGCGACGCTCGCGAGAAATCGCCCACATCTCGAGACTCCATCAACGAGAGAAAACGAACACGGCCGTACCCAGTCCACCTTTTTGTACTCTTGACACGGTCCTCGAAATGTGACCGGGAGAAAAAAACAAAAACAAAAACAAAAGCCAAAATCAGAGGGGCGTATATACAATATTAGCAGCGTCTTTCCCACAAGCGCTCCCAAGCGCTCCCAAGCACAGCGCCTGCGCAGTTGAAAGAAGACGCGGAATGAGCGACGTGGAAAAGGAAAAAGGGGGTTGAA
This sequence comes from Pseudonectria buxi, assembly GCA_003693545.1. Lineage (NCBI taxonomy): Eukaryota > Fungi > Ascomycota > Sordariomycetes > Hypocreales > Nectriaceae > Pseudonectria > Pseudonectria buxi. The sequence goes on from QUZG01000118.1 coordinate 89,261, forward strand.
AAGGAGCGTGGGGGTTGCAATACAATATGTACAAGGTTGAGTTTGTTTGTACACACTCATTGAGTGGCGGCTTCATAGGCTGGGGGCGGGAGTTCTTCCCGATCATCCCAAAAGCCTGGATCTCGACGCTTTTCATCATAGACGCGCTTGGCGATTTCGCCAGCCATCTTCATAATCCAAGCCTGTTCGAGAATAACAGATGAAGTGTCGGAACCTCCCGTTTGGCTCTCCAGAGATCGTTCCTTGCAGAGCCGTGGCCTTCGAGCAGCCCTGGGGAAGCCTGGTGCTTTTTCAGAAACTCGTGGGGATTCGGGCGCGGCCTGCTTCTCGGAACAAGGCTCGTTGACATCATCGGAGAAGTGGAGTTCCGACATGAGGGGGTGGTGCCTGGGCGTCTCTTCGACAGTGCTGAAGCGGACCTTGCTGGGGGTGGGGGCCTCGGCGATGACAGAGCCTTCGTCAGGCTCGCCGGGAAGAGAGTCGGCGTCGAGGGGCTCGGATACAGGAACGTCAATGGATGCAGTTTCTGAAGCATCGCTCATGTTGTCTGGGGTTGTGGCCTCGGACTTGGTCCGTCGAAGGTTGACAACTCGAGTCTTCTTCTTGCGGCCCGGTCGAGATCGGCCTCCCGACCCAAGTGACAGGCCAGTTGATGCCGAGTGCATGCTAACTAATGACGGCCTAGAGGGCATGTGACCATTCGCATTGCTTCCCGTGTCTGAAAAGGTGTATGTGTTGCTAGAGCCGGATGCGAAAGAGTAGGTCTTGGTGAGGCTCGGGGTAGCCATGGAGGGTGTGGGAGCTTCTGATCGATCGCCATGACCGGTCCATGCTCGGAAGACGACGTCGCGGATTCCTGGCGTAAAGAGGGACAAGGTGCGGTGGGAATCCGTCAGTGCGGCGAGCCGCAGCAGGTTCTTCTGAGAAAAGAGGGACTGGACCTCGCCGCCACCGTTCAATGTCAATTCGGATATGGAGTTGGGGTCGAGCAAGTTTCCATTCGCATCAACGGGATCCAACGGGGGACTTGCGAGCGGGTCAACGCCCGTCTCGTCGGCGGGCTCTGCGGGTGTATCGGTGCCCTTGTTCGCTTGGTCCGGACACCATAGCTGGAGCGACAGTCGGTGGATAATTGCGGGTAGCTCTTCCATAAACAGGTTTCGCAGCTGTTGCTCAATGGTCCTCTGTAGGTAGTCGCGGACAAACTGGATCGAATCAAAGGTCGATGAAACCTTGAGAGACTCGAGGGGATCATTGCGAAACACTAGTGTGAGGCCCTTTTGCTTGGAGAAGACTAGGATGATAAAGGCCGACAGCTTGATTTCGGAAAGTGTTATAGAGAGAGGAATAGTCAGGCCGGAAGCGGCCGCCAATGGGTTCGGAGACGTGAACGACGGCTTGGAGTAGAGATAGGTGTTCAAGGGATTGGCCTGGAGAGGTGAGGATATTAGCCATGCTACCTATGCACAAAGGGTAGCCGGTTGATGGTTGCATTAAAAGATATATGATGGGTCTGTGCACAACGCGCTTGCGAAGGCTAAAAGGATAGAGCAGCATGCGAATGACAGCATCAGGACTCTCGGGATGAAACTGTGCAATGCAATGCGTTGCGTCGCATCTCGCTGCGCCAGCTTGGTGGAGAGCTGGATTCAGACCAGGATGCTTGCCGGGTTTGACGACATTATCACGCGATGGGCGTGGCGAACAGATGCAGGAATGGCAGCCGTTGTGACCAAAACGTCGACAAGGGACCAACTAGTCCCTTGAAAACCGCCAAGCTCGGAGAATAGTGATTCGAGTCGTTTGAGGAAAACGGTGCAATTGAGTCGTCGTGATTTGCTGTCAAAGGCGTTGTGGCAGAAGTCATGTCGGAGCTTCCCGGATGTATGAAAACACCATGACGCAAGGGGTCGAGCCAAGGAAAAAAAAACCGACGAGGCAGCAGAAACGTACCTGAACTCTCGTCTTGAGCGTCACGTAGGCGTCGCCCGAGTAGCACATCTTGAAGATGCCTCGGAACCTGTCCTCTGCAAGGTCACCAATCTCGAGAATCTCGAGGTCGGGGGGCACGGTGCCCAGGTTGAGTTCGCTGACGAAAATGTCATCGACAATGATGGGCGGTTTCGGGGACTTGTTGAGCGCCTTTGTGAGGAGGTCGCGCGCGCGGCTATAAAACTCGGCGTCGGCCGTCAGAGGCGACCAGTTGAAGTTGAAGGCCATGTTGAGATGGCTTTATCGTCTCACGACCATGGAGGATGTGCGATGGCGGCACCAAAGGAGGGCCTCGAAGCAGTGCGTGCGGGTTTTCGGGGAGCTCGGGAGAAGCGAGTGGGCCAGTCGAAGCGCCTTGTAAAGAGTGAGGGGGGCGAGAGTGCAGCGGATGAGGATTCAGATGTCGATGTCGATGGAGAATAGAAGCAGCGTTGAGGATGCGTATGTGTGGGCGGTCGAAAGGGATGCAGATGCCGATGGAAATGGAGATGGAGATGGAGATGGAGATGGAGATGGAGATGGATGGTGGTGATGGAGAGTTTTGACGGAAGCAGAAGCTGGCACGCACGGGATTTCCCAGTACGTACTGTAGCCCGCCGGATCGTGGAGATGACGCCCGGACTAGAGGAATCCCGGGGGGGCAAGCGTTAGCGATTGGGAGACAGGAGGCCCTCTAGGGGCCAACAGTGGGGGCTGTAGCGCACTGGAGCCTGTGTGGTAGGGGTTCCCTCCACTAGACGCAATTTTTTTTCCCTCTTGTGCTGGGTGCTGTCCAATGCGCCGGGCACTGTAGGTAATGCAATGGGCCCGTGCTGATGCTTGGAGCTGTGGCAGTTGGAGATGGGATATCGATCGATGGGTAGTTATGCTTCTACATGAAACGAGATGCATCGTCAGTCGAAGCAGGGCAATCCCGGGCAAGATGAAGTATACCGAGATGCAATGTGCGCGTAGATGAGGATGGGCGCAAAGATGCCACTGCAAGTCGCGTGGCGTTATCAATTGAGGATTCGAGGCAGTATATACAGTAGTCCTCTACGGCGGTTGTGATGCAAGTTGGATCGTGATGGTCAATCAATGGCTTTGTCGTGAATGGTAAAACGGTTGATTAACAGAGGCAAATAAGCAAAGGACCAAGAGGCATGGCATTGACGGGTTGGACCATTTGTACAGCGGCATCCCTACGACTCTACTGCCTCTTGCAGTCAGCTCGGTGGCCTAGCGCCGCATCTGGCTTCCCAGAGAAGAACGGTTCATCGTGCTCCCTGCGCATCGCATGTCGTGGATTACTCGATTGAGCCGTTGGCGAGCAATCTTGAGCCATCTCGGGGCCGTTGCGTGGGCTGACGCCTGCATCAGGTGGTTCGATAAACGTTTTTTATGCCAGTAAAGCCAGGCATCACCCGAAGCTGCCGAGGGAGACGGTCCCGGCACGCGCCGAGAAGTCGGCGGGGAAGGGCGATGGATCATAGGGCAGAGGGAGAGTTCAGTTGGTTCGGGAAGAGTTAGTTGATGGCGTGGCTACAGAAGAAAGCTGAAGCATCCATCTAGAACGGTCAAAGCAGGCAGGGTTGGGCCATTGAACTGTCAGTAATTGGTTCCCTCGTCAAGACATAAACAAGCTCAACCTGGAACGCAAAGTTGAAGAAGAAAGCTGGCGCGCGCAGGCAATGCTCACACTGCCATGGAGACAGACAAGACAGAGCATGCAGATGGCAGGATGACATGAGGCATCAATTGGATCGGCAGCGCTGTCTGCAGCGTGCGCCACGAGAGTGCATCTGGGCCAGCGTCATCGTGGCAACGGCTCCAGGTGCGGCCATGTGCTTACTACTATGTACGTATTTAGTTACTGTTCCTTTATCCATGCCCAGTCAGTCAGTCAGTCAGTCAGTCAGTCGTCTCGGCTTTGGCCGACAGTCAGCGGGCTTTGTGCTGGGCTGGGCTGGGCTGGGCTGCATACGGTCACCAGGTCGTGCATCTTTATTCCGACTGTCAGGCGGGGGCATGCGTCTTTGACCCAGGGCGGCATTGCTGAGCTGAGCTGAGCTGAGCTGAGCTGAGCTGAAGATGGAAGCAGGGACAGTTGAGCTGCAGCGAGTGGTACCGCATAAGCAGCTGGTCCAACATGGACTGTAACCACGACTGCAGCTACACCAAAACAGCCATGGCCATGCTCCGTAACCAGGGCAGTGAGACCTGAATCTTGACTCTTGACTCTTGACTCTTGACTCTTGATAGACCGCAACCGTGGCCGGGCCGAGACAACCAGCTCGGCGGCACGAGCCAGTCAGGAATCGACAGAAACAAGCCAGGCCCGGAGACTTGGCGGCGATGCGCGGCGGCGTTGTACCGGCATCTGGCCGTCCCGCGATGGAGTTTGGCCTGGCTGCCAGTTGGATGGCTGCATCTCTGCATCTCTGCATCTCTGCCCACTTGGGGATTGGGGTCTCATCGTCCTTTTTCCACCACTTGCCATGGGATAAGTTGCAGCACAGAGCAGAACAGTCTAGAACAAGTTGTCTTCTCTAGTCCAGCTATTCCAGTTGCTTGCTCCTCCGCCGCATCGCATCGTCATCCCGTCTCCATCCCAAGCCAAGCCAGCGAACCAACGAGCCTTGGACTCGACGGATAAACTGCCTACTTGAGGATGCTCAATATGAGTCCAGTCATGAGCCGATAGTCGAGTAGAAAAGGGCGCCATGAATAACGGCCCTGGCTCTAGCGTCTGCCGAGTCTCGACATGTCCCGCATCCCCCCTCGACTTCCCAAGCCGGCCTTGAGCACCAGCTCAAGCTCAAGCTCAAATACCATAACCTCGCCACACGTGCCTTGGCCTGTTGCGGCCGGCCTTGATTTGACGCATTCCGTCATCGCAGCGTCGTTGCTTGGCAGCAAAAGCATCACCAAGTACTGCATCGACCCCTACACATCCCCTCACCATCCTACCTACATAGACCATAGGCTACTGTAGATATTACACAGAGCGTACAAGTGCACCCCAAAGCAGCGGGGCGCGCGCCACGCCGGCACCATCAGCAGCCTTGTTTAGAACCCTACGGGCGCAGAATCAACTCAGGAGAGAGAGGGAGATTGCCCGTGGAAGAGGGAAACCCGGGGTGCAAAGGCAAAAGTCAAGGGCAAAGACAAAGGCAAAAGGCAGAAAAGGCAGCTCGACGCCCGTGCTGGCTGGAAACTCTCTTTCAGCCTCGACTCGTCCACTCGACTCGGCTCGACTCGACTCGACCCGACTCGGCCTACCAACTCTTTCCCATACCCAAACTCTCTTCAATTCAACGTCGACGCAGCTTCGTCTTCCTCCTCCTTTTTCCTCGAAATCGACCCGAACCGTCCTCGCCATCCAATAAATAGCCCCCATTCGCCTGGGTGGCTTCGTCTGTGTGCCTGCGTGCGCGCGTCTGCAGGAACGGAACGGAACGGCTTGAATTGGATTGGATTGGCAAAGACAGGGACAGAGACAGAGACAGAGACAGACGGGAGAAAAAGAAACGAGACAAGACGGACGCTTGCTTCGACCCGCCAATCAATCCAGCATGTCTACTCCCTCTCTGTCGGACAGGCAGCTGACTCCCACCGCCACCGACACCGACACCGACACGGGGCCGATCCCTGCCTTTGCGCCCTCGTCATCCTCGTCGTTGCTCGACTTTGGCCGTTGCACCAACGACGCCCATCTTCTCTGGCCGACGGCTCAGGATGTCACCGAAATGGCCATTCTGCTCAATGGTGGCACCGCTCCTTTGTCCTGGGATCGCCGCGCCCTCAAGAGACTGCCCAGAGGTACTCGGCCCGTCAAGTTGATCGGCGAGGGCGCTGCCAATGCCGTCTTTGAGCTCGGCTTTCCAGACGATTATCCTTGTGCATCTCAATTTGACCGTGCGTACAATTCTTCTTCTTCTTCTTCTTCTTCTTCTTCTTCTTTGTCACCATCATCATCATCATCATCATCATCATCATCATCATCATGGCTAACAGGGCTACACTGCAGGCTGGCTGCTTCGTGTCGCAAAGGCTCCCGCCAACGCGCAGCCCGTACGGTTCAACTACCTCAAGCAACAGGAATTCTACATGCGACAAGTCAGTTCTCTGCTCAAGGACCATGTAATTGAGCAAGAGCTCGTCGTCGTCCGCGACTCCAATCTTGTCCACGAATTAAACACCTTTCTCGCAACAATCGATCATCGGCGCAAAAGCAAGTTCCGAGGCTCCATGATTGCAGAGACCAACTGGGGTTTACTAGTCGAGGATATGCGGCCCAAAGGTAAAAAGAAAGCCCATCGACTACCAACCCACCTCTTAACAAGACATTTGCTTAGATCCCAGCGACTTTCTCCTCATCGAGTTCAAGCCAAAGTGGCTCTGCCAGTCGCCGAGCGCACCGCCCGGCGCCATCAGATGTAGACAGTGTGCTCTCGAGCTGCATCGCCAACTCAAGGATGGCAAGTTGGATCGCCCGCTGCCAGACACGAGGCCGTGTCCTCTGGTTCTCGCCAACGACCTCGCGCCTCCAGAGATTAGCTCCCCCTTCCGCATCGCTCCTCAACTCGCCGACCAAGCGTCCGATCAGCGCCTTGCCCAGGCGCTCTGCAACACGACAAACCACCAGGTGCTTCACGATCTCCGCGCCGTGCAGGAACTGGCCGATAGAGATGGGCCGCTGGGGGCGCGCCGCAACGACCCCATGTTCAACTTTGCCATGACCATCCGAGACTGCACCTGTTTTGTACAGATTGACCGCCGCGCCGACGCCGCCGACGACCAACCCATCCGGGCGCGGCTTGGCGACTTTGACTGGAAGGAGTCGTCTCTCAAGTTTGATAGCTGGCAGGCCACCGAGCGCGACCTCATCACCAGCGGCTGCTACACGGCCGACTGGATCCTGTGCGACAAGAGCTACTACCATCCCCCGACAATGTGCTACCTGGAATGGACCCAGCGCCGCTGCAGGCCGCGCCATGTCATCCAGATCCAGCCCAAGCACCCCGAGCACCGCGACGAGTCGGAAGCCTGGAGGGCCTTCCAGAGCGCCCTCGCCCTTTCGAGCAACCTCGTGCCTGTCCAGGGCGACGTGGCCAAGCTCAAGCTCAAGCTGCAGAGGTACCGCAAGGATGCGTCAAAGATGGCCATCTGCCCTGCCAGGACGGAGCCCTTGTGAGTTGCAGCGCCTCATTCTGCGTTTGGCTTTCAAGACGTGTACTAACCAGAGTCAGACAACCTCCTAACCAGTGGTGACCATTTCTCAGTGACGAGCAACAGACAGGACCCCCATTGGCAGTGATATACACTTTACTCCCCTGTAGCATGTATGTATACATGCTGTTAATATCCACCCTCTGCTTTTGTAGCATGGCATGGCTTGGCGTTGGCATTTCTATCAACCATTATTATTAGCGTTGGGTGGGCATCTTTACTTTGCATTTGTTCAGGTCGTGTTGGATGAGGCGCGTGGTCATGACCAATCGTTCTGGCAACGAGACGTCGAGGATGCAAGGCTCGAATTGATTACATACTTCAGTCGCGATTTCGCGCTGGAACCCAGTATTTTATTCACAAGTGTTTTGTGTGTATGAATGTATATATCACGTCAACAAGACTCGTCTACGATATCCCAACCAAAACTCCTTGTAAAGCAAGAAATGTCATAAACTCCAGATCTAGCCGTGCTCAAAGGTCAGCCATCGTAAAGCTAAGCAGGCTGCCGCACGTCAGGCCGACCACGAGGCACAGTCCCATGAAGCCGCCCGCGGCCTCGCGCTCGCCGTCGTCGACCCACTCGCCCGAGGCCATCATGCAGCTGGAGCCGAGCCAGCCGTTTGTGCCGCCAAAGGCGAGCTGGACGACAAACAGATAGAAGAAGTCGCTGGGGACGAGGGCGCCGCGGCCGCCGACGTTGCAGAGCAGGTAGAGGGGCAGCATGGCGGAGCGGGCGAGGGCGAGGAAGAAGAGGAGGCGGGGCCGGTGGTGGAGGGAAAAGGGGAGGAGGGTGGCGAGGCGGCCGGCGAGGTCGCCGAGGTTCCAGAAGAAGAAGGCGAGCGGGATAAAGGCGGCCGGGCTGAAGAGGAGGGAGTGGCCCTCGTTGACGGAGCGGATCTTTGCCGTGAGGACGGGGAAGAACATGGTCTCGGTAAAGGTGAGGGCGACGCCGGCGGCGAGCCAGCGGAGCTTCTGGAGGAGGCGCCACATGGACGTGACCGTGCGGGCGGCCCGCTCGGCCTCCTCGACGCTCGTCATGGACGAGGCCATGTTCTCGACCATGCGGTTCTCCACGATGCGGTTGTGGCGGCGCACGAGGGGCAAAAAGGCGACGAGGGAGGCGACGGAGACGATGACGGCTGCGAAGAAGTAGACAAAGGCCGAGGAGCTGCCCTCGGGGAGCAGTGTAGGCCCGGCATCGTGATCGTGGCCGTGACCGTGGCCATGACCGTCGTCGGCGGGCGGAAAGGCAATGACGGTAAGGACCTGGGAGATGGCGGGTAGGACACCGGCGATACCCTGGCCGGCCATGATGGCCTGCATGTACTCGGGGCGGCCGAAGCTGCCGGCAAAGGCAAAGGCGCCGTTCTGGATGAGGCCGGCGGCCCAGGCGGTGACGGCGACCATGAGGAGGAGGAAGACGAGGTAGACGGTCGGGGAGGCGTCGAGGGCGACGACGGTGGAGGCGGTGAGGAGGGCAAAGGTGGCCGTGTTGAGGCCAAGGGCGAGGTTGATGCGGAAGGGGTACGAGGCCGAGTACTGGATGTTTGTCAGGACGACCATGGCCGCCAGGTTGGTGACGGTCGAGACGGCGAGGATGGCGGATTGGAAGTTGGCCTGGATCCAGGCGTCGGCGGCGAAGCGGGCGGCAAAGTAGGGCGCGGCGGCGAGGAACATGTTCCTAGAGATGGGTTAGCAAGGCCTTCCAGTTGGTTGCATACACAAAGAGCTTACCAGGCCCAAAGCATGGCCACTCCCAGAAGCGTAAAGATGCTATACTCGAGCCAGGAAAAGGGCAGCTCGTGCGATAGGACGGTCGAGCCCTCGAGGGCCGTTGGCTCGTCGGATTCGGCGTTGAGGGGCTCGTACTCTGACGCCGCAGTCCAAGGCCGCCGCCCGAGCGCTCTTCGTAAGCGATCCATCGTCCGGTGCGTGTAGGCGTGCAGAAGACGAGATGGTAAATGCGTCGCCGCGGGCCTGAGTCGTCGACGAGGATCTGGTCAAGCTGAGCAAGCAATGGATGGCATGTGTCGCTAGCTGGCAAGTCGTCTCGAGGCCAAGATGGGTTGCCAGTCAAGATAGCGAAGCCCCGATATCCAATGACAAGGCGCGTAGAATGGCGACCGGCAGCGGGTGCTGGCGATGATGTGAAGCTGTGAAGCTGTAGTTAATCTGTAACTAGCTGCGATGACGCTAAAGGGCCAGGGTCGGCTGCCCCAGTCAGGCGGCCATTGGCGCGTGGGGGGGCCAGCTGGCAGTGACATCCTGCAGCTGGCTGACAGTGCCAGGCCAAGGCCCCCCCCCCCCCCACAAGGTCCAAACGGATCCATTCCCCGGCCGGCGCCGAACCCGGCGCTTGGAGCGGGCCGGCCGACTCAGCCGGGATGCTCCGGAAGAGAGAAACGGCAGGAGAATGAGTCGATACAGGAACCCGTGCAAGAGATGCAAGTGACACTTGTGGCCCGCCGTCGGGACGGAGCAATTCCCATGCCTTTGGGTCACACGGGGCAAGCATTCGGCCGTGTCTCACATGGATTCCCAGCAGTCGTGGTGCTGTATACTATTTACGTACTGCCACCTCGCCGAGACAGACCCGTCAGTCTTTTCTGACTCTTGTTCTCGTCAGCTGCCATCAACGACTACAACTCTCGTCTAGTCTAAACCGAGTATAGTGAGGCCCGTTCTGCGACCTCCACGTGATGATAATGCAATGCAAGCATGTTGTGCATTGTTGCTATATTCCACATGCTACCGTGAATAACGTGGTCAAGTGCACCATGTTCCTCAGGAATGGTCACACCATGTACGTTGTCTCGAGGCACCAAGCTCTCTTCAATTATCTACAAGAAGACTATTACTGTATGAAATCTGTGTCACCACCACCTGCCTTGACCCATCTACCAAGACAGATCAGATTACTCTTCGTCAACAGGGAAGCGGTCCGTGAACCTAAACGTAGCAAGACCCTCCTTGAGGTTCTTGACAATCGTCTTGACATCGTTGACCTTGTACACACCAGGTCCATCCGGCACGTTGGCAGACTTGGCCGCCGACTTGGAGCTGCCCAGGAAGCCGACCGGCTTGCCCCAGTGGTAGCCGTCCACGACAATCTGCGTGGGGCGGCCGGACGGGACGAGTGTCGACTTCTGCTTGGCGCTGAAGAGCGGGTCGGCGCCGTCAACCACCACAAGGGCGTCGTAGCCAATGGCCTCGGCGCCCGCGTACGTCTGGCCCACGGCCTCGTTGCCGAGCTTCTCGGCTACAATGGTCACGACGAGCTTCTCCTTCTCCAGGGCCGCCTTGAGCTCCTTGGCCTGGCTCATCGACTTGTCCGAGCTGGACGAGGCGAGGATGCCCACCGTCAGCGTGGCGATGCTGGGCAGCTTGGTACCAAAGATGGCAATGCCGGCCGTCTTGTTGTTGTGGTAGTACGTCTCGTCAGCCTTGGGCGCGTCCAAGCCTAGCGCCTGGCTCACACGCACGGCAATGTCGTGGCTAATCTTGTTGAGCTGCTTGAGCACATTCTTCTTGATATCCTCCGACTTGAGGTTGCTCGTCTCGAAGCGGATGGCGTTGATTAGGAACTGCTGCTCCACCTTGGTCAGCGAGTTGTAGAACAACCGCGGCTGGCTCCAGTGGTCGGCAAAAGTGCGAGCCCTCTTGCGGACCAGGTGGCCCTCGGCCTTGCGGTTGGGCGCCGTGAAGAAGCCCTTGCCCTGCGTCTGGTTGGCCTGGCGCGGGTAGCCCTTGTTGAGGGTGTTGGGAGAGTCTAACATGTTAGTACCTCGTCTTTCGTTCTAGGGCAAAGGGCAGTTCAACGTACAAGCAGCAGTGTTCTTGTGGATAAAGTTCTGACCGGCTCCGTCACGGTTGTTGTTGTGGATGGGGGATACGGGTCGGTTGATGGGGAGCTGCTCAAAGTTGGGTCCGCCGTGACGGTTAATCTGCGTGTCGAGGTACGAGAAGATGCGGCCCTGCAGCAGAGGGTCGTCGGTGAAGTCGATGCCGCGGACAATGTGACCGGGTTGGAACTTGGACTGGTTTAGCCGGCGAATGACGAATGTTGAACAAGTGTTTTACATACCATAATCTGCTCCGTCTCGGCAAAGTAGTTGACCGGGTTGGCATCCAGCTTCATAACACCGAGAGGCTGCAGGGGAGCAAGCTCCTCGGGGATGATCTTGGTGGGGTCCAGGACATCAAAGCCAAAGGACAGCGCCTCCTCCTCGTCAATGATCTGGGCGCACAGCTCCCACTCGGGGCCGTTGCCAGACTCAATGGCCTTCCACAGATCGTCGCGGTGGTAGTCGGCGTTCTTGCCAGCAATGTGCTGAGCCTCGTCCCAGACCAGACTGGCCTTGCCCTGCTTCGTCTTGAAGTGCCACTTGACCAGCTTGGTCTCACCATCATCCGTCACCAGGCGGAAAGTGTGGACTCCAAAGCCATCCTGGAAACGCGTTAGAACTTTGCTTTCAGTAAAATCAATTCCATTGCCAGAATCAACGTACCATGTGTCGGTAGCTACGGGGAATCCCATTGCCGGCCATGGCCCAGAACAGGGTGTGAAGCGTCGTGGTCTGCTGGCTGAAAAAGTCCCAAGCCGAGTCGTGGGCAGTGGCGGCTTGCGGGATCTCGCTCTCGGGGGATGGCTTGACGGCATGGATCAGGTCGGGGAAGTGGATGGCATCCTGGATAAAGAAGACGGGGATGTTGTTTCCAACAATGTCAAAGTTGCCCTCATCCGTGTAGCTGGTATGAACGGTGAGCGAGTGTATCATGGCACGAGTTCGAGGCTTGGCTTGGCTTACAATCGAGTGGCGAAGCCATGAACATCACGGACAGTGTCGGCACTGCCTCGGGATCCAGCCACGGTAGAGAAGCGGACAAAGGTCGACGTCTTCTTGCCCTTGGAGCCCAGGAAGGAGGCCGCGGTGATGTTGCTGTAGTCGCCGTAGCTGGTAAAGGTGCCGTACGCACCAGCACCTCGGGCATGGACAGCTCGTTCGGGAACCTGCACGAGGTCAGCTACCTATACAGCATTTTTGTATCTGATCGGACAGTTTCACGTACCCGCTCGTGGTCGAAGTGGGTAATCTTCTGGCGGAAGATGAAGTCTTCCAGCAGCGTTGGGCCTCGCTCGCCCGCCTTGAGGCTCTCCTGGTCCTCCATGGGGCCGCCAACATCCGAGCTCATGTAACCTTCCGAGTCGTCAACCTCATACTCGGTGAGGTGCTTGCGAGAACCCTCTTCGGCTCTGGCAGCCAGCCGGCTAGGGTCCGCAAAGGGGCATTGAGCCAGGGCCAGGCTGGCCAGGCCGAGAGAGGTGAAGAAGCGCGCCGTTTGCACCATTGTGTCCGAGTCTTGAACCGTGCAGTTGCTGACCAAGTGCGATTTCCAATGCCTCGGGGATATGGGCTACAAGTATTTATACGCGGTAACGCAATGGATCGCCGCCGATCCCAGAATGGGGCGCGCCCATGCACCTCAACGCAGGCTGCGATTCACGCAGGCTGGGGCATCAAGAGTATCGAGACAATGACAAGCTAACTGACGTCTCCGCAAATAAGTGTCCAGGGGACTGCGGTCTGCTGTGAGAGGCGACTCGTCCGGTTCGACCCGTCAGTGCTGTCCGTGTACGCGATGCTATAAACCAAACCATGGTCCGGCTTGGCAGCATTGGGGTCCCAGCACAATCAATGTACGGGGATGCAACTTGAGCTTGCTGGAATCCGTCACACAAGGACCCCTGCCCTAGCTGCTTGCCTTTGAAATACAACATGGCGTCCAGAACCCGATGGACGGTGTCCCAGCCTTGAGCTCCCGCCATCATCCTTGCTTGCTCTGCATCTTGTGGTGTTGTAGTATGCTTACGGGCTGCTTCATTGTACACGCTTATGCGAGGCTCAAGCCAAGTTGGCGCTGGCAGGACAACCGGTAGAGGACTTGTGAGACATTGTGTGTACATGCTTGGGTAAAGAATGGGCAGGGCGTGAGGTTCCCCTCGTTTGCTGTGGGGGGGGGAGAGTCGATGACAAAACTGCCCGGACCCCAGTCAAGTCCATGATCAAGGTGAGGTGAGCCAACGATCACAGCGTCGGTGGGACCAGATATCCAATCAAGCCGGCGTAGTTGCTAAGATGAGGGCACCGAGTGGAGACGGCCAGAGGCAATATGCCGAAGCGCCTGCAACACATGGCAGCGACATGGATTGACCGAGATGTTATTGGCGGAGCAGAGAGCCTCGACGTGCCGGGAGATGGATGTGATGTGATGAGACGAGTTATGAATAGCATCCGCGTGAGGGGAACCATGGAGATGCTCTGCTCTGCCTGCACACATGGATGAGGCTGCTTGGCAGGGGCGAGTCGATGTTGGGTTGGGAGTTGGGAAGAGGAAGAGGAAGAGGAAGAGGAAGAAGAGGCTGAAGCCAGCGTTTCTTGCTTATGTTGCCGTGAAACGGTTGGCACGCAGGTGCATGCAGCTGCCGGCCGGGCTGTGCAGCTGTGGCCATCTGTAGCCAACTGCGGCCAACTGCGGCCAACTGCGGTCAACTGTACGGAGAACATGGGAGGCTAAAGATTGGAGACGATGCTCTGCCTCCTGCGAGAATGCATCGCCGTGGCGGCGGCGGCGGCGGCGGCGGCGAGGCACCGTGTGCGGGACGGTCCCCAGTCTGCGTTGGTTGCCATCGGGTTGATCGCTGCGGCCGCGGCAAATGCCCGCTTGCGTCCTACCCCCGGCCTCCAAGCTGCAAGGGATATCGTAGCAGGCCTCTGCATGACAACGATGACGACGCTCGGGCAATGTTGACGAAATGGAGACGAGAAGCCATTCACCATATCCCAGCACTGGCTGCACTTCTGGGCATGCTACTACGGAGTACTGTAGGCATATCTCTTGGCTTGGCTGACTGCTGCCGGCACGTCTCGTTGGAGTTGCGGTCCTATTTTTAACAGGCGACTCGGGGCGTGATTGGGCGACGCAATGCAACAACATCAACACCAACACCAACACCAACACCAATCCCGACGCCCTCGCCTCGGAGCTTTTGTCCCACAACGCCAATCGAGCTGCCTCTTTGCGTCTCCAGCACACCGACAGTTGCCATTCGCAATCTGAGCCTCCTTCTTCTGCCCATTGTGGCACGACAGGGCCTGAGCCTCGGGGCGGTCGCACAGCCCAAGTTACCAACTGCCCGATGCATCCGACCGCACGCCTCACGGTTACTATGGCTTCATCGTCGACACATACCAATGTGCAATTAGTAATTGTCCAGACCCGCAGAGATGCGACCCAGTGCCTGCAGCCCTTTACTCTTCTCTTTCTGCATCAAACTTTCGGCCGTTTTTCATCTTGCTATCCACTTGAGTCGTCCATGCGCCTCGCCCCTGTTCGGTGCGTGCAACGTGCTACATCAAGGTTGGCAAGCTTGTCCTACCCACAGAATACTCTGCCCAGACCTCGTAGAAAACTACCGGCTAGGTTACCGGCCAAACTACTTTGTTTCGACGAGGATGGCCTAGCCTCGGTGTGGGAACTGCTCCATTGGGCCGACGTTGCAACCCTATAGCAAGACATCCATGCTTATGAAGCCAGTCGTGACGCAAAGACTATCCATCCCGATGCGTCAATACCGGGCATGGCAATGTCACTTGCCTCTTGGATAGCGGAACGAGATGATGATGGCCCTTGCATCGCAGGCCTCGTGGTGGGTGGTATATCCACCGGTCGTCTCGTGGGAGAGTCACGATTGAAATTGCAGGCCCAGGGCAGCGTTCCCAGTGCAATGCTGTTCGACTGACATGTAGCAAAGGCACTTTCCGGGTCATGCACTGCGACCAGCTTCATCGCCAAGCACATGAATGTCATGTAAGTCTCATGAGGCCAAAAAATGGCCAATCACAAAGGTCAATTGGTCGAGGTTACATGTCGAGATGCGACACCAACCAACTGGCTGGAGGCCGTCTCGGGTAGCAGTAGCAGTGGTCGAGATAGAGTCGTTTGGGTTGCAATGGGCAAATCTCCTCCAAACAGGCACGGTGCCCTGATTGCGCGGACAGCCACGCCAAGATTGGGTAGAGTATCCGACAGCTGCGCTTCCAATCGATGCCGGGTCTGCAGACGCAGGGCCGACAAATCCCTGCCATAACAAATGGCAAACTCACGCCATGACTTGGACAAGAAGAGGCTGGCAAAAAGAGGACGGATGGGAAAAAAGAAAGGTCTCGGAGGGAGTCGAACCCTCGCTGGCGGAATCAGAATCCGCAGTCATAACCGTTAGACCACGAAACCAGACGATTTGTGTTTGTTCGCCGTGGTGGAGAACCCATTTCGATGGACGCCAGGTCGACAGTTGCGTCTGATATTTCTAGACGTTTGCGGTGGAGATCTGGAGCAGTGGGCCTTGAGATTCTTCCTGTCGGTGTGAACCATCAAACAATGGATAGGATTGCGATGGCAGTCGCATTTAAATCGAATCCAGGTCAGAAATAGATGGCCGTTGCTGAAAAAGGCCCCGGACGACGTTAACGTTTGTCTAAGTAGCTGCAAAGCATGTGGCAAGCAACAGCCACATCAGGCACGTTGGAAATGCCTATTTCGACCACCGCCAATGTCCAGACGAAGCATCCCCGGCTGGCTGCTAGACCATGGCCGCAATTGGAACTGGTAGAGCCCAGACTACAAGTTGGCTTCATCAGGAGACGAAAGAGCGTTGAAAGTGGTAGTGAAGAGTGAATACAGACATGTGGTTTGTGGCCAACAAGTAGACAGAAGCCATCAGTTATGCTATTTGAATTCTAACTACTGTACGATTTCAAGATTTACCAGCTAAAGAAAGGTATCCGTAATTATTCTTAACAATCCTAACAATACCTCGTCGTTAACCTCAGACCTCGTGATATTTTCTCTCAAGAGCACGATGCTTTAGTGCTCGCGAAACTACCTACCGATACGCATAACTGGCCACTCTATGCCTTGGGTTGATCAGAAGCCCACTACCCCTTTCGCTCGTTCCATCGCTCCTTGGGTCATTGATTGATTTCCTCCAGGGTCGGCAGGACCAAGTCCCAGCTGCATCCCAGAGATGTCCCTCTTGTCCATCACTCCATCTCGTATATACCAAAACTCCACCAACACCTATCCCATCGCTCGCCTATCCAAGAAGAATGCCAACCTCATCCTTGGCCTGCGCATCCCACGCCTTCTGCAAAATGTGGCCAATACCGCGGCGAAACGCAATGTCGCCGATTCGCTCAATCCAGAGCACATTGACAATGTCCACCATCTCGTCGGCGTCCATAAACTCTTCAAAGCGCTCGGCATCCCACACGTGGGATCCGCGACGCTCCGTCGCCGACGATATGGCAATAAACTCGAGCTTCTCGTGGCCGTCGTAGTTGCTCGACTGGATCCCCAGCCACGCATCGTGCGACCGCAGCTGGCCGATCCACCGGTCCGTCTTGCTCCAGACGTTGCCGACCGCCAGCGGCGGGTTGGGCCGGTCGCGATGCGATAGCGTCGAGTGGAAGTCGACGTCGAGAAAGGCCGTCGTGGTGCGAAAGGAGAGCAGCGGGCCGGGCAGGGCGAGCTCCCCCACAGGTGGCTCGTAGCCACCGTCCTCGGGGGGTTCCTCAATGGGGATCGGGTACCGGAAGAGCGTCTCGTCATCTGTGTCGTACTTGTACATGAAGCCGCTTCGGAGCCAGCCTGGAGGCAGGGCTGTCGACGCTGCTCGGCGGCCACGCAGTTCTCGGAACTGAAGTCCTGTGCTCTCTACCGGTACGGTAGCAGCCCGGTCGGTGAGGTTCCACGTCACCGTCGGCCGGATTCTAAAGGCGTGCGGGGAGCGAAAGCGCTTCGACTCCTGGCCGCGCTTGGGGGGCACCGTCTCCTCAATGTAGTCGGATGCGGCACGCCAGAGGGTGAGGTCCACGGGGATATCGTCAAACCACCAGCCCATCCAGGACCACGAGGGCAAAAAGGGCGGCCGCGCCAAGGCTCGGCGTCTGATGGAGGCGTGTGGCCGCCACAGCAGCGCGATATCCAGGAACATGAGCGGCATGCCGTAGACAAAGCCGCCAGGATAAGTGCGCGACAGCACGTGCGTGATGCCGGAAAAGGCGCGCAGCGTATCGTCGACGAGCGTCAGCCGTCGGGCGCTGTACTCCATGACAATGCGGGCATAGTCGTCGAGGTCGGGCCAAAGCGAGTGCCGGTATGCGAGAGAAGCCGGGGGCACACGGGCGATGCATTCGTGGCGGGCGCCTCGAATCTTCTTCATCATGCCCGTCGGGCTTCCCTGCCACGCCTCGCAGTGACATTCCCAAGTCACAGCCTCATCAAATATGAAGACGGATCGGCGCGAGTACAAGTTTTCCACCATGGTCCAGGCTCGGGTGCTCCAGGTAGAGGCTGCGAGCAGGTCTTGATGATTGGTGGGCTTGAAAGGGCGCGCCGATCGCTGAGGATTGAGAGCCAGCAGGCCGGTATGGGCATCTCCAGCTGCGGCGACGATCGTGAGGTAGGCATTTGCAAAGACAAATGGCATATGCCTGACGTGGTCATCCATCTGGACGTCGTCATCCTGGACAATGCACAGCCGGTCGATCCAGATGTACTTGATGCCCAGCTTCTTGGCCAACCACATGGCGTCGAGAAACGTCTGCGGCATGTCGGTATCCGGGATGCCCTCCTGGAACAGGTCCACATTGGACTTGAGCGTCTGGATCTGGGTCTGGGTCGGAGCTGCGCCGCGCCGCGTGGGAGCTCCCCAGACGTATGTCAGCGCCAGATACCGGTCCGAGGGCTGGGCTCTGACGAGGCGGCGTTCGACAGAATCAATGAGCCATGCCGGATGCCATGTGGTGATGTTGGCATCCGAGCCGACGGCGCAGTGATGTTGGTGCTCCGCGTTGCACGAGTCGAGCCACTCGCGGATGCGCGGGACAGGGCTCGTCTTGGCAGCTGTTGATGCGCGGCGCTTGACGGCAGTGACGGGGTCCTTTTCCTTTTCCTTTTCCTTGTCCTTGTTACGCGCCTGGCCAAAGGAGCCTAGAAGACGGCCGGCGATGCTATTGCGCTTGCTGGGCGGAGGGTCGCGGTCTCGTTCTTTGTCCTTGTCTCTGTCTCTGTCTCTCTCTCGATCACGGTCTTTGACCCTGTCTCTGGCCCTGACCTTGTCTCTATCTCGGTCACGGTCCCGATCCTGGTCTTGGTCGCGATCGCGCGAACGGTCAGGCGAATCATCTGGTGAATGGTCGGGCGAACGGTCTCGCGAACGGTCCCGCGAACGGTCCCGCAAGCGGCCGTCAGTCATGGTTTGCGGTTACGAGTGCACGGGCGGGAGACGGGTGCGCCCAATACATGCTAAATAAGCAATCGTCTTGGATAGATGGATGCGGAGGGGAACGTTTCGGCGCCAGGGCCCACGATGCAAGCTGAGCTTTGGGCCATGATGCGACAGAGATGGCGGGCTATCGGTGAGACCCTAGGCAGCGCGTCATATCACCAACGGCAACCCGACCGGCAACGCTTCTGATTGGCTCCCGTGTAAATGGCCATGCCTTGCCCTGTCAGTTGCTTGGGAACTCTAGGTTGGTAAGAGATATCTGGAAAATTAACAGCGAGTTCAACTTGATCGTAGCCAAACCTTTTCTCAATACCGTCTCTGATGTAGCGGTTGCTTGCCGCTTCGTTGCGTGGTACAAAAGTGATGCACAAAGGCCCCTCGGGGTGCCTGAGTCATCCACCCAAACGTGCGGCATGACTCCTTCCAGCTGCCGACGGCTGCCAACGAAGGCATCGTCAGCAGCCGGATGCTGCTTCCCTCTAGCTGCCACGTCAAGCACCGGGAAGGTGACTGCCTCAGTCACGTGGCTGGCCAGCCTGCTATAGGTAGCAGGCAGGCCCCGGAGGGTGTGAACATCACTCATCCATCTCTGAAAACATGGTCCATATTCCTGTCGTTCATGCAGTAAATCGTTTGACACCGAGTGGGCGTTGAACAGACACATCGCTACTTCTCTACACCAGCGGTGAGCAGCTACTCATTCTTCACCATAATCATCTGTCGACACCTTCTAAAGGAAGACTCCAGTCCTACAAGCCGAGTAGCCACCACATACTCCCACGACATGTCAACACGGCTTTCAAAGACGGGCACACCCTATCCCATGCTGGACTGTTTTGCTGGACACCGATGCCGCCAGGTGGTCTCGTCGCACGTCTCCGGGCCAGGTTTTTACTGCTTGAATCCTTATTTGTGAGCCTCACTAACAAGTTCCTACAGTCCAAGAGGAAGATTAAGCGTCTCAATAAGACCGCTGCAAGATCCAAGACTTTGAAGCTATACCTCGGCAACGGCATGAATTGTGCTTACCATTGGGACCTCCAGGCCGTCGCCATCTTCAACTTGAAGGGGAAATACCTAGAGGCTTCGATTCGTGCTTGAGTCCATGCCGGAGGGTTCTCATTCCTTGATTCCATGGAGTCTGTAGATAATGGACTGATACATCCAAATGATAGAGTCTCTCTCGCCTGAGGGAGACAAGGACGACACTCTCACTCCATCCAGGTACTTGGACGCCCATCTCATGGTGCTAGGCTCTGACAGTTGAGCAAGTATTTCGGCTGCCGCCCAAACCTGAATGTCTTGACAGCTGGCGAGGTTCTCTTTCCAGCTGCCACACAAAGACATAAGTAAAAAAATCTCGTCCTCTCAGTTTCTTGTTTTTCTTTCCCTCCTCAAACCTCATTCATATCCTCGCGGTAAGTACTCGAACACTCCCAGATCAACACTCTCTCCCCAGATCACATCACACCTCTTTACACTTCTCACCATGAGCACTTAGCGGCCTTTTGGATCCTTCCACTTGAAGAAGGAGGTCTGCCTTGGATCTTGGAGACACTCAAGCCCCAGTCACTTCTTCTCCTGATGCCCTCCTTCTCACCACCTCCTCGCCGTCGATGACAAAGCAAAGAAGACGGATGACTAACCGAACTATATAGATGTTTCATTTTCACAACTCGACTATCACTATCGTCCAGAGTGGTGGTGGCCGAGGTGGCCGTGGTCGCCTGGGTGGTTGTGGGGGTGGAGGAGGTGGTGGTCCTCCAGTAAGTGACTATTCGACCTTGTGCGGGAACTTCACTAACAGGTTCATGCAGTCCAACAGAAAGATCAAGCGCCTGGAGAGGCGGGTCGCCTATTTTCATCGGCGTGCCGCCAAGGTGCGGCAGGCCCTCCAAGACGCCGCCGCCGCCGCGGAGGCCGAGGCCGAGGCCACGACCACGACCAGGGTCAAGGCCGAGGAGGAAGATTCCCGGTCCACCAACTAAAATGTTCCGACAGAAGAATGGTGGGGAGCGATGAAGAAATAGAATTACCTAACATAATAATACCTGCGGTTTTGGGAGCTTCTGAACTTGGCCACTTCATGATTCGTGCTTTGCGTGATATCACCGTAGTGGAATGTTTGTGAAGTTGATATAACTGGACTTTGTGAATAATGTGCATGGGCACTTTAGCCATGCTGGCTCGACGAGCTTGAGACTACTTGGAGTAACTCCACCATATATGAAGCCGTATATCCAGTGCTACTCATGTCCTTGGGCTCTTTGACATCGCACTTACTCCCTCTCTCTCACCACTAACAAGCCGCCAGCTAGATGAAGTACTACCCCAACTTCAAGATTTTGGTCCCAGCACCCAGGGCCAACAAAGCGCCGCCATGTCTGGACCCAGTAGCTAGTCTCAGCGTAAAGACGAGAGACGACAGTATGTTGCAAAGGAAACGATAAGCTCCGGACGGATCTACGAGACCTAAAACAACAGGTAACAGTATTGCTAACTGTAGGTAAACGACAACCCATCTGTTTAATATATATGTTAAAAGAAATCCTAATACTCTAATAAAGATCATCATAGGGTCTACAATATATTAGGTAGCATCTTTGGTACTGGCCGAAATGGCATGGAAAGCTGTCGTCTTCTTTGCAAGCCCACTGTAGCCAAGACAGCCCCATCATCTCGGCGAGGACACTGACGCTCCGTCAGATACTAACATCCCCACCATCCCAGACTTTGACAATGTCGGAGACACCGCTGCCATGGAGCTAATAGGGGCAGCGCTGGTCGAGACTGGCGACCTTATCGAAGTAGGCGGCGAGGTCATGGCTCCAGAAGAGCCTGTCGTCACCGAGTCCTTTGAGGAACAGGCCCGGGAATTCCTGTCCTTTATGGGACTCCAGATGACAACCAAGTCTTGCTGAGCCGACATATTCCAGGACCTTTGTGATTCAGGCGGCTGCAAAGGCTCCTTGGACCAGTTTGTCGCCGAATGCAGGTCTAAGCCTGCTTGTCGAGGTGAGTCTTGCGTCCCCGTTGATGCCTACCTCACTACGCTCAACCGAGGGCACTGGGATACCCACGATCCTAAAGTCGACCAGTTGTGGAACCCTTTGGTCGCGGAAGTGGCTCCTTAGTCGGAAAGCTCAATTGTTGCGGGCTCCATGTCGACCATATATCGAATTCATGGAACCATCGAGTTCAGGTACGTGCTGAAGTGGGCCAAGCACTGCTCTGATGGAGTCACTGACTTTTGTTGACAGTAAAAGAAGGGCAGTTGGAGTGCATGGTCGATCCCGACACAAAGAAACACGAGTGCGCTCATTCAAGAAAGGTATAAATTGAAGCGACAGGCCGATACTTCTCGAGAGCCTGCTAACCAACTCAGTAGGGTATTAGCATCGACTGGATATAGAAGATGGAAGATGGAAGATGGGCGTTAGGTAATGGGTGTTGGGCAATGAGTGCTGGGTTAATGGGTGCCGGATAATAGGTAATGAAGGATGGGCCTCACCATGGAGCATGGAGCATGGATGTCAAGCAATGTCGATATGATAGCACCTTGAATGGGTAGGGTGTTGTGACGAAATGCGCAATAAAGCTCGATGGCTCTAAGCTCTTTGCACCAATGTCTCATTGTTCTAAGCAAGAGCCTCCATTCGCACTCAATATATCTGCAAGAATTGCAATATCTGGGGCTTCTTGTACTGACAGAAGCATCGCCAGGACTGATAGAGATGATACTCGTATATGTGAGCCGCGAAGGTCGGTATGTGTTCATAGACGCTGTGATTGAGGACCGCAAGGGCTTATGCGGACAGTGGTCAGGAGGTGTCTGATCGGGAGCCATAAGACTGTGTCTGTACGAAGAATGAGGGTCGATGAGTCTGGGACGAGAACGGGAACGGAATAGACGGGCAGACGGCGTGGAAGATGGGTATGAGAAAAGAAGGAGGGAAACATGAAAGACCTGGTAAGGAATAAGACAGGCGCCAGGCAGAAATCGCAGCATCAAAAAGCTCACGGCATGTGAGAAATTTCTCAAACGCAACAATCATCCTCTATGCCAGCCGACAGCAGTAGTCAAAGCCTGATCCCATAATCCCTCTTTCTCTAATCGGTGTTGGGGGAAGAGAAAACTGTTGCGATGATTGGAATCGTCCGAGATCTAACTTACCAGGTCAAGTGAACACAGCAACCGAGAAGCCCGGAGATAATGGATGGAGAGCAAAGACGTAGATCGACGTGGATGCTAAGTCTGCTCCGATCCCTGCCAGCAGAAGTGCCTTGGTAGGTATAGTAAGCCCTCCAGAGTACCCTCCGTGGTATCCTTCCAGCTTCCCACTTCCTGCCACAGCACTCGGTACAGACGTCGTTGAACTTGGGTACGATGAATTAACATACCTAAGTACTGTAGGTACATAGCTAAGTTGGCTAGGTTGGCTCGTCGGGAAACCACCTAACTACGCGCCAAAGAATGTTGGATTTCCGGGTACGGGGTACGTACCGAGATACCCCGCATACTTTTAGCCTCGTGAATTTTCATTGGTTACCAGGGAAGGCTACAGCGGGCCGGCGCGCTGTGACCCACAAGGTCCATTTTTACCAGGTACGTACCATCACAATGGAGATCGACAAAACTCCACCAAAAATCCAGACGCCACAACAACGCCTTGCGCGATTAAATCCATAGTAACTTTTTACACCATCCAATTTCAACAGCAGCTGGATTGGTGTAGCGGTTATCACATGTCGCTCACAAATCGTGAGATTAAGGTCCGACAAGGTCGAGGGTTCGATCCCCTCATCCAGTAATTTTTGCAGTCTTCCATGAGACCATGGAATTCGATTTTTTGCTTATAGCCAGCCCCGAGGCCCTCCTGTACGCTTGGTCTACAGTCTCGGGGTACTCTCTCGCCTAGGGATGATCCTCATACAGGGGGGAGCTAATTCTGTGAAAATCGTGCTGGACGTCGCCGAGTATCCAAATCTAATTGACCTGACCAAGGCACCTAGCCCTTTGCTCAAATGGACCAAAGAGACTTGCTAGCCTTGTTCTAAGGTAGCATATGGAGTATTGCAGGATGGAGTTATTTGCAAGTCAACTGATCACTGAAACCTGTCGCAATATGTCGCGATTTATATTATGACGTCCATAGATCGTGATTAAATCCAGCTTCAATACCACAACGAGTACAGACTGTATCGACAGTGAGTCACTCTGCAGCCAATATCCGGGGAGTTGTGTGACCGCTGGAGTAAACTGAAATAGATCTTCCCGGTCCCATCTTTTCTCATACCGAGACTACCCACTCCGAACCTACAGTACCCACGTACACTTTCCGTCAAGAGGAGCAGGTAGTAGATGGGAATGGTGACGATACTCGACGGTTAACCAATATCTATCTGCACAATGGCGGAGGGCGCTGCGAATATCTGTGCCGCCTCCAGGTCGGGCCTGCGAGCAGAAGTCTTCACATTGGTGACGATGCGTCATTGTTTGGTCTGTCTCCATGGAGCCACGGTATTAATACGTGTATTATGGAATTGTTTTATTGGCAAAGTCTCAAGCGTCCGAAGCCCGTAGGCCCTTACCTTGGTAAAGAAGGAGAACAATATAGAAACGGACAGTGGTATTGGGAGAAACCACGACGTGAGGGAGGATTTAAAACCATCAACCCCTACAATAGAAACACCGCCAGTAATCACGTCGCGATCTTTAAACAAACTATTTTATCCAGCGACATGACCAGCGTTACCAAGTTTGTAACAGTCTCGGTCAAGGATGTGTATTGATTGATCAGGCCATCTTCGCGAGGGTGAATCGAGGTTTGTCGGTGCAAAGAGTCTTCCTCAAACCTGCAGTCGCCTAGCATACGGCTTCGAGAATCATCGTCAGAGGCGGGCTACTACGAGTCGATTGACACTAATTATCTTTGGGAAGATATAAGACGACTTCAACGTGTGAGTAGATGGCATCGGTAATAGACCAGGCGGTATTGTATATCCAGAACTGACTGTGACCCCTGCCAATGCCAACAGAGCGGTAAGCACGACCAGGCTACTAACCAAGTCTTACCAGGCGATATAGGTAAGGTGATCAAGATGTCACGGCGGCTATAACCGTTGATGAACGGTCGACAGCGGCAGAGGCTGACTCAACACTGATGAAACGCAGGACGTGATCATGTAATGAAAGCCGGCTTGACAGATGGAATATGCCCGGATCTTAAGCCAGCATGATTGGAGAGTTAATGGCTCTTTGGTACATTGTGAAACACGAGGGACACCTTGAGGCAGTGGCTGGAGTGAAGAGTCCGGTGGCAGCAGCTTGTCAGGCTGCCAACGCTCAGAGACCGGGTTCCTCCTTTACCCGACATGACCTGGTAACGGTCGTTGTGGAACGAGAATCGTCCGGGCTAGACCCCCGAGCGTAGAGTATATCATGGAGTTTGAGAGTAGCAGAATGAAGCGCATGCCGACTCATCAATCTAGAGACTTGGGCGTCACAGAAGGGAACATCAACTTACACGAAGACCACCTGTAGCGTTTCCGATTACGACGGAGTAACGGATTGAGGGTAAAGATAATGTATTCTGCCAGAAATTGCCGAGGAGAAGCCTGCCATGCTGACAAGAGGAGTGGGAATGATGGAGGCGGGCCAGCTAGATACGAGTACTATCGACAGGCGGCTGGCGGGAGGTAACCACGGCGTTTGCTAGATGTTTGACAAGGGAAACAAATCTTTACCACTCATTGTTACCGGGCCGTACAGATCATCTTCCCTGATTTTCTTTCCCTTTCTTCGTCTTGATAGCATTACACATCGTTTCAGTTACACAAATCATCATTCATTTAGCTTCCATGAGTCGCTCTCCACACACTCACCCATCATGTCTGACCGAGGAAACCTAGAACGGGATTTCCCAATAGACGACGTCCGGTCAAAGGGTGAGATATAGACCCTCTACACCTTTCCGAAGTCATCCGAAACAGATAGTCGTGCCCAGAGTGAGGCTGACTCCAAGTGACAGCGAAACTACGCCGAGAGGAACGACAACGACGACGCATTATCCCTTACTACAGTTGGCTTCAGAGACCGGAATGACATTGATGAAGGGAATCGATCCCTCAAGATCATAGGCGAAGGTTATAAATCCTTGCTCGCACGAGACTGGGCAGGGCGTCCAGCGACCATTTTGACCGACTCCGGGATTGTTCAAGACCATGGAAATGAAGATATTCCGGCTGCGGCGAATGGTGACTGCCTATCCAGGGCATGCCATCCTACCGAGTTGCCTTTTGGAGGGTCTCAGAGTTGAGAGACAGTCCACCAAAGACGTTTCCAGCGCTCGATTAGAGCTTGTTGGCCTTAGCTTGAGCCTGTCGTGGGTTTATCAGCAGTCGAACTGCATCAACAACTCAGTATTTGACGGGACCCAGATACGTCTTGGGATAGGTTTGCAGCATGTCTTTATCGGATTCTTCGCCATGTCTCTCCAAGGCGTGTTCAGAAGGAAACAGAAACCGGGGATAGCTGGCAATCCCAACCTGGGGAGTAGCCAGTAGAGCGTCCACCTGGCAAGGAGACTATCTATCAAGCAGACCAGAGAAAATCCCATCTTTTATAATGTTTCTACGACACCCGGGAATATCACTCGACTCAAGCGACCATTGACAACGAATCGGGTCCAAGCGCGACTCTACGTAACCAGCGTTAGAAGTACGGTCGAGGCACTTGTCTACATCCTCTTATACACCCGAAGCCTGGGACCAACAATGAGCTCCGGCCGACGCTTGGAATACCACAAGATACTAGCGAGGGCATTCGCTGCTCGCAGAAACGAGCTTTTCTGGGGATGCTGGGGACCTTAGGAATTGAAGACGCAATTAAATACATTCTTTTAGAGGCCTACGCCAGGGGCTTGGCTGTGGCCGCTGCAGTCGTCTCTCTTAATCTGTAGGAGACAAGCTACTTTAGAACTCAATCAAAGAGCAAAGAAAGTAGATGACTGGGTTCATGGTAGTAATCCATTTAACTAGACTACTGAGTATGCAATGGCCGCACGTACTTACACGAACGTATCGATACGTAACATACATGAAGCCGCTTCGCAAACTTCCGCGTAGTGATCACTATAGCCAGGATGCCATTCGTCCCCTTACTGTCTGGGAGAGACTGGGAGCACCTTGCACAATGGATGATTAGGAAGACGCTAGAGTCCACTGCGAAACCACTTCAGTGCCTGTTCCCTATTTCTGGGTCCCTTAGCGGCAAGGTGATTACCCTGACGGGGTCAGCCATTGTTGTTGATCCCTTTCCAGGATCGCACTGCCTACTCCTCTGTCAGCTAGGCGTGGGATTTTACTCAATGCCAAGCCGGGACAATCGTGAAGAAACTTACTGCTAAAACTTATTGCTAAAGGAACAGTCCAGGCGGCAGGTCTGCGGACCTCACATGGACCTTACACATAGTAGTCATTGCAGAAAGCTTCTAGCAAGGCGTTTCGATAGACAGGAATAGAGCCTCATCTTCTTCTTGACACCTGACTTGGACCCTACCAATTGTTAGCAATTACCACCTACATCTTACCTCGCCCAATTTCTGGTGACTGGTGTCTCCAGACGAGAGCTTTATACCGAGTTCCGTATCACAAAGGAAAGGGGTCTGTCGATTGAGAAAGACGCCGGATGATCTGGTGTGAGGAGGAGGGGATGACGGTCAACTGGGACTTTAGGGAAAATATAATGTTCATCGCGCTGGTGAACAAGTCATTGCCCTTAACGACTATTGGCATTTTTTATACCGGACACCTGACTGCGAAAAGTCGCTGGAAGAAGATGAAGCAGTCCAAGTGCAAATACTCTGATCATGAGGACAGCAAGCGACAAAGTCAGCAGCCAGGCGGATCCGGGAATTGCTTAATGGTGAAAATCTACCTTGGGCCGCGAGTTGGATTCTTAAGCTGGCTGGGTCAGTAAAGCTAAATCACTCATTCACATACATTGTTCATATGATCATAATTATATCAACTCTACAGACCTTTAACTATAGTGATTCTATTAGAAGCACACATGTGAAAGTGGACAAGTCGATGAGCTCCCAGAAACCAGACGTATTATTATGTTAGGTGATTGTATGCGTTCGCTCTCACCATCCTGCCTGGGCACTGATACACAAAGGTTCAGCTAGCTACCTCTAGCGAAAAGATCTTGTTGCAGCCGTGGCTACTATGTATAAATACTAGGATGTAGAGGGCTTATCCGTAAGTACGTGTATCAGGCACTTTAGTCGACCGACGGGGCCTCAGGCCCCGTCGTATGCCCGGCCTCCCAGTCGATATTGAGGTCGGCGGCAGCATCGTTGGTGCACTTGGCTTGGGCGGTCTCTTCGACGAGCTGGTTTGGGCAGCTCTGTCAACAGTCCGGGTATTTCGTAGAACTGGACTCCCTACTTTGGTGGAGGGAGAGCGACTACTTAATGATGATAAAAAACGACGTGACGATCCCCTGGACAGCGATTGTAGACATCTTTTAAGACGACTACAAGGATGATCTATCTAGGTCAACCTTTTCTAAAGAAATAGCGAATTTCCAAGGAACTCCTGACCGAGCTAGAGTCCCTGTAAAACAATCACTATGAAGGTTAGTTCATAGTCGTTTATGCGTTCGAGTATTGAGAGCGATACTCTAAAGTAAAGGTATACACGTCGTCGACTGGAATCAAGAGGCGTGCTGTATTATTGTCTTAACAATTCCGCCAAAGTTAGACTCCTCCACTTATCCACTCACCCCCTCTATAATCCACTTATAGCCGCGATAGCGTCACAACAGCTGCAAAGTATTGGTTCTGTCAGGCCTTATGGAGACGCTAACTTTGGCGGATTCAATGAGGTGATAACTTACGATATTATAACTATATCATCACCCTCAATTAGAATCAAGCTGTGACACGTGATACCCTTACACCAATCCAGCTTCAGGAGTTGTTTTTGTTGAAATACGAGTGCGCAAAGATTTGTTATGGATTTAATTGCGCAAGGCGTTGATGTGTGGCGGTTGGGTTTTTTTGGTGGGCATTTGTCGCTCTGCGCCATTTCTGGTAAGTGGGTATAGCGGGACCGCCGCGCCGACCCGCTGACCCGGGTGTATGTCAGCCAATGAGAATCGAAGACCCTACTTCGCGCGGGGCGCCCCACAGCAGCACCGTCATTGGACAGTTTGTCGTAGAATACCGCGCCTGTCCATCCTTCAAGATGTACGTACTCTGTATTTCCAGTGAAGTTGTGACACCAAGGCAAGCAAGTTTCCTCCCTTCTTCTTGATCACATCCTCAAATCCAGTCTGGTCGCTACTGAACATGAACGCCATCATATATGGTATGTAGTATCTGCGCGATCTTGGATATTCACACCATACTTAAGACCACTAATACTTGAACCAGGCTGACTATTTTGCCAGACTGGTGACATTACCGCCCATCACCCGATCGATGTATCATATGCCTGACGTTGTGTGTTATTTCCCTGTTTCACTCTGCCCGGCACTTGAATGAGAAATGGCGCTCCTATTTTTAGCGAATCAAAAAGCAGTACGGGCAATTGCCCGTCTGCCGTGGTTCGCTCTCGTCGTTGAAAATCACATTCGACTTGGCGGCAATAATACCTGGTGCTCATATTGAGCTGCAGAGGCTTGAGAGGTAAAGAGGTGCGACGTGTCCGTATGACCCGATAGGACTGTTCAATTTATTGCAGATTAAAAGCCTCCGGCCGTGAAGGTGAGCTTTCTACTTCATGAAAAGATCACACTCATCATTGTTTTGGCGGCGCATACACGTGCATGGTCGATGGTGCTGGCTGGGTGCTTTGGCATCGTGGTGAATTCAGACGGGTTCTTGCTGGATTGCAGAATGTCATGATGGAGATTAAACAGGGTTGTTCCTGGGCCGGTGACAGTTTTTCTAGGGAGGATGAGTCGCCGTGACATGCTGGGACCTTGAAGTTCGTGTAACTTGGAATTTCCAATATTCTTCTCTTTCCTTTTGAGAAGCCTCGCCAACAGGGCTCAAATTGCTCATCATCTTTCCTAAGCCGTGGGCGATCACTTGACGCGCCGAACACCATGCTCGTGCTTGCTGTCAGCAGGGTGCCTTGAAGAAGCGCCCGACTTTGATAGTACGCATCGTCTGAATCGATGTCGCGGAATCGCTCTACATACTGCGCCTGAATGAGACAGCTTGTGATCGTGTGCACTTGGCTTGGTAAGAAGCGCAGAGGGAAGAGAAACCACAGTCATACTGGGAAGGCTGGTTTGGGAAAATCGCGATGGCCCTCGAGTAAGCAGCATCTCAAAGCCCATGCTCAACTTAACCAAAGTGAGAAACTTCGTGAGCATGTAAAAAAAAAAAAAAAA
>QUZG01000118.1:119308-463410 GCA_003693545.1 Pseudonectria buxi
GCTGTTGTTGTTGCTGCTGCTGCTCTGCGGATCGCGGTATCGTCGGTGTTCATGGGAGTAACACCGTTCGTTTGGTATACAAGAGACAAAGTACACAAGAGACGCTCTACCATTGAGCCACGTCGCCTACTGTTGATTTGGGACTGTAGTTCTCGGTATAAGCAGGCGCATTACTAGCCGGTGGTTGTCTGCATACCGGCCAGCTGGCAAGGACTGGCAGAATACGTATAAGTTGGGCATGGCCTCTCATCAGCTGAAACCAGAGCCAGACGTGTAAAAGAAGGCTTGTACGTACATACAATGACAGTACAGCTTACGGTGGATGGATGGTGTATCTAGCTAATAATACCACTACCCAATCAGTTGCCGTTCTGCTTCTTGTTCCACTCAACACAGTCGTCAAACTTGACACCTGAACCTCCGAAACAATCCAGAGCACTTCCAATCGTGAGGTCCACCTTGCCATTGCTCAACCGCTTGACTGCCTCAAGATCGTCCAGGTTGCGTCCACCTCCGGCATACGTGACGGGGAGGGTACACCACTGGGCGAGTCGCTCGACCAGCTTCTCGTCGATTCCCTTTTGCAGGCCCTCGTTGTCTGCAGCGTGGATCAGAAACTCGGAGCAGTACGGCTCTAGCGCTTTAATGGACGCTGCATCCAGTCAGCTTTTGCTCTCGCAGTGCGCATTTCATGGATCGAGTCCCAAACCTTCATTGACCTCCATGTCGGTAATGGTCTGCCACTTGTTCATGGCTACAAACCACGAGTCGTCGCCTCGCCGCCGGCAACTTAGATCAATAACGAGCTTGTTCTTGTCGCCCCCAAGGGCCTCGAGCACAGCATCCAGCCGCTCTTGGCTGAATTTCCCCTCTGGGAAGAGATAGGACGTGATAATGACCTGTTGCTCGGATTAGGAGACTTGTCTCAGTTGGCGAAAGCAAAGATGTCGTACCTTTTCTGCGCCAGCGTCCATCCAGTCCTTGGCGTTTTTGTCATTGATGCCGCCTCCAACTTGGAGGCCACCAGGCCAGGCCTGAAGCGCCTCGCGAGCGGGCCCGTCATTGTTGGGGCCCAGCATGATGACATGGGCTCCGATCAAGGCATTGTCTCTGTACAGCTGGGCAAAGTGCGCCGGCGGGTGCTGGGAGACAAAGTTGGTCTTGAGGGCGGCCGAGTCGCTGTCGAGGGTGCCGCCCACAATCTGCTTGACCTGGCCCGCATGAAGGTCGATACAGGGTCTGAATCGCGTCATTTCCGGGGCGATTTTGAGGTTGTCGTACTCGGTAGTCGTGGAAGGGTTTGAGACTTGTTGCCATGGGGCCCTTGAGGGTCCTTTGGAGGGCCGGTGACGCAAGTGGGGCTGGGCTGGGCTTCTCCGCAAGGGAGAAAAGCTCCTCAGCGGCTGAGGCTCAGCCTGATAAGGACGCAACTAGAAAGTCAACAAAGCATCCATGACGGACATTCTGGGCGTGAGGCCCGGTAACGGCTTGCTGGAACACCAACTAATGCACACTAGCAATAGGCAGCGGCCCGCAAGGTGCAAACTGCATCGGCTAGAGAATAAGTTGGTAGGTAGTTGTGTTGTTGTTGTTGAGCCGCGAGATTCTCCATGTGTCACCGACTTGATACCTACCCTATCGGATGTAGGGTTTTTTGTACGAAAACATAGCCAATGCAGACATGTTTCCAATCAAAACAGACAATGAACGACATGACTGAATGACAATGCGGCCTGCTGTGTGACCATTGCTACGTTGTTTGTGGGTGATAGCAACTGGATGGGTTTCATCCTAGGGAGAGATGGACGAAAAAAGAGTGTGGCTGGGGAAGCAGTTTCGGTTTCATGTCCGTATTGATGGTGCATGTAGGGAGTACAGTAGGTGAGCTGCTGTATTATTGCGGGTTGATCCTGACCGGACCCAAGTAAGCTGCATATCATCATGGGCAACATGAAGCTAAAATGTGCTTGGGCTCAGAAACAACATGCTGCCCAGCTTGCCCAGTTGGCTTGGGAAAAAGCAAGGCTCAACAAAACAATAAGCCGCCAGTGCAATGGTGGATACAGACAGATGCTGCATGCATACGAGGGCTCACATCTGGACGAAGCGAAGCCAAGCAGCGCATGCTCTGGGACGACGAGGGATGGACGGATGGACGGATGGACGGCGGTAGTGCGGCATGGCGCCTAGTAGCGTCTCGATGCCGAGATGGCCTCGTCCCACCCGGCACGATCTGTGATGCAAGACATGGAGAAACTAACATTGGCAACAGATGGCGAGGGCGATCGCGGGCAATATCAAAAAGCGTCTTTGGTGGGGCGATTCATCTATGAACGGGGTCACGGCGGGCATGGCCCGGCGAGGCATCTCGAGCCCGGAGCGAAGCGAGAGAAAAGGCCCAAGAAGCCGAAGCGCATCCAGGCGGGCGGGATGCTGTCGACGGCGGGATGCTGTCGCTGTCGACGAGCGGGATGCTAACGATGGAGGACGACTTAGTCTTGGTTTCCCGCGGCACGTCACCGTCCATGCGCCAGCCACGGCTTGGAGTACAGTAGCTTGGAAAGTTGAGCTGCAAGGGGCGAGGGGGAAAAAGGCCAATCCCATCATCGCAATCACAATGCCGTATCTTGGGACAACAACAACATCGGGTAAACAACCCAGAGAAGCTAAACAAGCTGGTCGAACCTGGAATCATGCCAGGATGATGCCAGTAGCCGCCAGGCCTGGGCCAGCCAACTACGCGCTCGTCGCACCGGGTGCCCAGCGCGGCTGCCACAGCGACTCGCCGGGTGGAGAGGGCGATTGGCGGGCTCCAGCGGGCTCCAGCGGGCTCCAGCGGGCTGCGGTGGGCTGCGGTGGACTCTCCGTGCCTTGGTCTGGATAATCAAGGCAATCAATCCCAACACCCTAACACAGTCAGCTCCAAAGTGCCATGATCCATCCATGAGCGGGATGCCCTCTGGGGAGGCATGGATGTTGGCGGAGCGGGGTAGCGCATTGTCACAGAAAGATTAGCGGGCTTGGGGGCGCCTGGGGGCCTGGGGGCCTGGGGCCCGGGCTTGAATCGGCCCCGGCGTCGCATCGCACCGCACCGTTCCCCCAGCAACGCCAGCCCGCCCGAGCTGGTGTTTACCATCGGCCCAGCCAATCACCTGTGCGGCCAGCTGACCTCGCTCGCTCCCGAGTTCCTTAAACACTTGAGCCTCGCGTTGGGCACCTTTCCCACCTGCGCCTCAACTCGTCCTCAGCATCACCGTCGAGATACTTTGCTATCACTGTCTGGTTGTTGTCCGCGACTTGGCCCTCGCTTGCACCCTCATCGATTGCCTTTGGCCCCGTCGTCGAGCCTTTTCATTCTGCTCCCTCCCCCAACCACGAAGCTGTGCTTCCAAACAGTGTTGCCGTGCATTTGTTTACTTGGGACATTCACTACCAACCGACCGACCTGACCTGACCTAACACTCCGCTGTCTTGAGCCGCCTCCACCGCCCAGTAGCAGCATTCCATTCTACTGCCAGCTTCACTGTTTCTTCTCCAGTTGGCCTACCTCGCGACATATGCTATGCTAGTGCTCCTGGCCTAGTCGTCTCCCAAGCAAACAACCTCGAGCATGGCCTCGGAACAGGTATGTGGTTGCTGCTTGACTTGGTCCCTGCGTTGTCTCTTCTCTCCCTCTAACTCGAAATCATCAGGTGCATCCCTTGCGCATCAACAAAACAACCACACCCAACACTTCGCCTGCCAAGATGCCCAGCAGCGTCCCGCGCCCTCTCTCGGAGCTGTCTCCGACCGAGATGCGCCGCAACTCGCCCAGCTGGCGCCAGGCGGCGGGAACTCCCAAGGCAAGTCACGCCAGGCCAGGCGGCCATTTCATTCGCAATGTCTCGCGCGCGCTAACTGTCAATGCAGAAATCAATGCAAAACGCCGACTCGTCCCCATTCCAGTCCTCGCCATTAGAATCGGCCACATCGCCTAGGATGTTCTGGCAGAATCGCAACACTGAGAACATGGTCTATGGCATCCGTACCGGCTCTCCCTCGTGCAAACGTCGCTCTTCCATCGAGCGTCTCCAGAAAGCCTCTCGCGTCCGCAACAGCAACATCCTGGCACTCGAGCACAAGCAGGAATATGAGCCTGCGCGGATTCCTCAGCTTGAGAGACCCCTCGCAAAGGTCCAGCCAAGTCCCTTTGGATCCTCAGACGCCCTCCGCTCCCCCGTTGCCGAGCGTCCTTCATTTGGCCACGGCCGGAGTCAAAGCAAACCCGAGGTGCCCACGATGAGCCCAACCAAATTTTCCCTGCCTCCGCCCCCGGGCTCACCAACCCGCCCCATGACTCCCAGCCGGGAACAGCTGTCGCCTACCAAATCCTCCCTCTCCAACTCCAGGTTCAAGAGCAGCTTCGACCTGGAAACAAACACTTGGACAAACGACTCTCCCGTCGAGGAGCGTGAGCTGCCCGATGGTCGCACGCTGCACCGTCACGCGAAGAGCGTGACCTTTGATGCTGCACCTCCCCAGATCAACGAGTATGAGATGGCTACGCCAGACCTGTCGTCTATTGGTACAAACTCCCGCGAGGGCAGCTACGAGTCGTTGGAGGACGAGGAAGACGACGACGATATCCTTTACGAGTCTGGTCAGATGGACCAGCCAGACGACAGCTTTGATGCGTCCCTGGAAGACACGGATAAGACCCCTGTTGTTGGCCCGGACGATTGGAAAGGCGATAGCCCTTTTGTGCCTGCAAGCGGGCTTCAGCAGTACGAGAGCAGCCCAATCCCCGAGAATGCCCATTCTTTAGCCTCGACTGCTCGTCCCACACATGTCCGCAGCGACTCCACCACCTCCAACGGGGAGCATCGTCCCCTGCCCCCTCTCCCTGGTCCGGGACACGTCCGCAACCACTCTGCTGGCTCTGCCGCGTCTTCCCCCGGACTCTCTTCTACGGCCGAGAGAATGCTCGGCTCGCACAGGACCCTCCCCTCACCACCCCCTGCGCTGGCTGCCAGCAAATCAGACATTCAAAACTTTGGCACTTCAAACATGACGTTGGAGGAGAGACTCAAGCTCATGATGCTGTCTGACGATAACGAAGGAAAGACAGCTGCAGAGCTGCAGCGTGAGCGTCGCCTCCGACGAGGTGTCGCTCGTGAGAAGCCAGGCACTCCTGGATCGGAGCCAGAATCCGTTGCTAGCATGGACGAGGTTCCAGAGGAAGAAGAGGGTGAGGATGCAGTTGGCGATCTCTCGGGTCTCGATGAGTACCAGCTGCCTCCCCGCATCTCCCGCGACTCCGTCATGCGCAAATTGAATGGCAACAAGACACCCGAAAAGGAAACGGAATACAGCTTCTCTTCTCCGCCTCGGGGCTCGAGGAGCCCTTCGGTAAGCTCAGGACATGAGCTTCCTCTTGATCCTGACGTTCCCATCCCCTCCACCGAGGATCAGTCAGAAGATGATTTCTCGGACGAAGGCAGTGTTATTATCACCCGAATGCCAGAGGATGATGACGAAGAGCTTGAGTTCTATGAATCGGATCTCGAGGATGATGTGAGCCTGAAGCACGGCGATACCGACAGTGAGAGTCACTACTCCGAGCCGGAGCCTGTGCAGACGGAGACTCAGCCTCTGCCGGCCAGCGAGGAGGTGATGACGCCGCGAGCCACAACACCTGCCGAGCAAAAGGTGGATGACTCTCTCCCCGATCTTGATTCGGATCCAAAGGACGACATCTCCTTCTCCCAAGGGTTTGAATCTTACATGCTTGCCAAGGAGCCCCAGGAGACTGTCGAGGTTGAGGCAGAAGCCACCCCGGCAGCTGAGCCAGAGGCACCCCAAATGGCTGACCCCGAGCCCCCTGTGCAGCGGCCCGCCACTCCCGAGAGGTTCTTTCCCAAGCCTGAGTACGATGGATCAGGATGGGGCGAGCCCGAGGATGAGTACGACGATGAGCCAGGAACCCCAGACTCTGTGATTCGTCACCCAATCGGCGAAGATCATGGTGAGCAAGCAGAGGAGCCTAAGGAGCCCCAAGCCATTCCTGAGCGACAGGCGACCATCAAGGCACCTGGATCCAAGCTCAAGACCAGACTTTCCAACACTCCTTCTGATCTTGCAGCTATGCGAGAGGCCCGTAGGCATGTCAGCGTCGAGGTCCCCGAGGTGCCCCGGATCCCAGATGGAATCCAGAAGCGCATGTCTCGCGACGTGCCCGCCAACGATTACCTCTCAACGGGAGACGAGTTCATGGAGCGACACCCAAGCTTCAAGAACCGCAGTTTGACGTTGGACCTTGACCTCGGCCTCAGCCTTGACCAGGACTTTGACCGAGTCATTGAGGCACAAAAGGTAGCTTTTACCAAAACCCACTCCCAGCAATTAAGCACCCGTTATCAAGGCATAGGGGGACAAGTGTCTTCCCAGTCCATGCAAGAATTGACAAATGAACCCAACGCTAACATGGCTTCCCCTCGTCAGCGCGGATATCTCATGCGACACAACACGAAGCTCATCTCTGCGAGCGACAAGGACGACGTCCCTGTTGCCCAGTCTGCCGGGAACTCGCCAGTGAAGCAAGACCGACCGATGTCTTGCGTTGTTGAGCCGTGGAAC
This sequence comes from Pseudonectria buxi, assembly GCA_003693545.1. Classification (NCBI taxonomy): domain Eukaryota; kingdom Fungi; phylum Ascomycota; class Sordariomycetes; order Hypocreales; family Nectriaceae; genus Pseudonectria; species Pseudonectria buxi. Next base: position 125,924 of record QUZG01000118.1, read on the forward strand.
AGCAAGCCGCGTCAGAAGAGTGTACGAAAGCGCACCACGGCCAGCACCGGCCCCATCCCACCGCTACCTGGTCAGGAGAGCAACGCCACGCCGGCCTCGCAGGTCCTCGAAGACGATTGCTCGATTGAGATGGCAACCCCGGAGAGCGGCGAGAGAGGACGTCTCTTTGTCAAGGTCATGGGAGTCAAGGATCTGGATCTGCCGATACCTAAGAGTAAGTGATTCCAACAAGTCAATGAATGAACGCGGCCTAACGATAGCAGATGAGCGGACCTGGTTCAGCCTCACATTGGACAATGGGGTGCATTGCGTGACCACTGCTTGGCTGGAGCTGGCACGAAATGCCCCGATTGGCCAGGAGTTTGAGCTTGTTGTGCCAAACGACCTGGAGTTCCAACTGACTCTCAACGTCAAGCTTGAGAAGCCGGCGCCTGTTAGAGCGCCCCCTCAGGTAGTCAAGCCCACCAAGCACAAGACTTCTACATTCAGTCGCGTGTTTGCGTCGCCCAAGAAGCGCAAGGAAATCGAGTTGCGCCAGCGCGAGGAGGAGGAGAAGGCTGCGCGAATCCAGAGAGACGTGCAGACGCGCCAGCGCAACACCCCTCCTAGCGCGTACGAACTTTTGTCTCCTCTGGCTGCGGAAGACGGCAGCTTCGGCAGAGCCTATGTCTGCCTCCGCGAGCATGAGAACCGCTGTTTTGGCCGACCGTACATGGCCGAGGTTGCCTGCTTCAACGAGTGGGCTACCGAAGAAGCTGGATTCGCGTCCAGCGTCAAGAGCAAGCGCGGAAACGCGGCCGTTGTTCGTCGTGCTCCTTACAAGGTTGGCAAGCTTGAGCTTCAACTACTCTTTGTTCCTCGACCAAAGAACTCTACGGATGACGACATGCCCAAGAGCATGAACTCGTGCATTCGGGAGCTGAAGGCTGCCGAGGAGAGAATGTCTCGCAACTGGGAGGGTCACCTGAGCCAGCAAGGTGGCGATTGTCCCGTAAGTAACTTTTGTTCTGATGCAGCGCTCTTGATTCCTTGCTAACATGAATACAGTACTGGCGTCGCCGCTACTTCAAGCTTGTCGGCACGAAACTTACTGCCTACCATGAGGCAACGCGTCAGCCTCGTGCAACTATCAACTTGGCCAACGCTAAGCGGATGATTGACGATCGTCGAACCCTGACCGAAAAGGAGACGACAGGAAGGGGTGGTCGACGTCGCAGATCCGCATTTGCGGAAGAGGAAGACGGCTACATGTTTGTCGAAGAAGGATTCCGCATCCGATTCAACAATGGTGAGATGATTGACTTTTACGCCGACACGGCCGAAGACAAGGAGGGCTGGATGAAGATCCTGTCCGATGTCGTGGGGCGCGACAGCCCGGATGAGGACGTTGGCGGCCCACGGTCAAAAGCCAAGTGGTGCCAGCTCGTTCTACGTCGGGAGGAGCAACTACGTCGCCGTGCGTCGGGCCGCCGAGTAAACTCACGACCTAAGAGCATGTTTTATTGAGGACAAAAGACGATGGACGAAGGACGATGGACGAAGAACGAAGGATGCGTGACGAGAAGCGGGATGAGGCAACGTATTATCGGCATGATCACGAAACAGACTGGAACAGGAGTTCAAGGTCTGCAGGATTGGGCCGTTGCACGCATGTTTGCTCTTGTCAACGCGGAACGACTTGTTCCATAATGGCGCTGTTGATATGATATACCCGCGACTGAACAAGCCAAGTGGCCGGTTTATTTACTGCATCAAAGAGGCGAGAGGCGATTGGCGCCAGTTTTTGCGTTTTGCAATTTTCCAGGCGCAAGAATGGACAGGGGCGGGCTGGTTTCTTGTCTTGTTTCATTCAAGCTCTCATTAGTAGCACTGGCGGCTGCTGGTACTGTTTCTCTCTTTTTTTCTTTCTTTTCTTTCTCTCTCTTTCTTTCTTTTTCCTTTTTTTTTTTCACTTGCTTCAGCATCTTTGTACTGTAGAGGACAGCATGGAAGGAACATAATGGAATTCATTGTTTGATAAACAGCCTTTTTTGCATCCAAGATGATTGTTTGGTGATGGCATCCCTTGGAGTTGTGGTCGGGAGTTGAATAGGGGACGGTCATGTGACGAATCACGCGGGCCGGGCTGTGCTGTCGATGCCGTGCATAACGATACGTACCTCTGGATCATCTCCACCCGGAGTGCAGCTTTTAGTGGAGAGCTCTAGGAGGCTAAGCACTAAAGCAGCGTGCTGGGGCTCTCTCCTGGACGTGCCAAGTTGCCTAACTCAGCTGAGCCAGGAGGTACCTCTACCTCTACCTCTACCTCGAGAGTTCCAACTCAGAGTGGCCAACACCACGTCGCACCTCGCAACGTTGAGTTATCGTATCGATTCTACACCCTGCAATCAACCCGAGCCGCCGCAAGCTTGCGATCCCGCCACATCCACTCTCTCTCCACATCTTCCTCTCTCTCCCTCTCTCTTCGACTTCTCCCCAACCCGCGCCCATCATGAGCGGCCGTTTCGTGCGGGCGTCCAAGTACCGTACGTGCTGGCGCAACAAACCCTCCACGCCAAACACCCTCAGCTCACTGACTGCGCCCTCCAGGACACGTCTTCGGAAAGTCCACGCGCAAGGATCTATGCTACGACAACCTTCACATCAGCCGCAATGCCTGGGACACTAACCTGGTCAAGGTGAGTCTGGCCCTGGCCGACACGAGGCGGAAAGGGGGGAGGCAAGAGATGCTCTCGCGCCGATGCTAAAGGCGTGGATATAGGCCAACCCAGAGTACCTGTCGGTCAATTGGGACGCTTCCGGCGGCGGCGCATTCGCCGTCATCCCCCTGAGCGAGCGAGGAAAGATTCCCGACCAGATCCCCCTCTTTCGCGGCCACACGGCCGCCGTTCTCGACACCGACTGGTACGTGGGCCTCTTTTGCCCAGACTACCTACCTACCTACCTACTCCCTGGTTCATTCCGCCGGGCCTGCTGACCAGCTTCGAGGAACCCCTTCAACGATAACATTGTCGCCTCGGCCTCGGACGATGGAAAGGTCTTTATCTGGGAGGTCCCCAAGGACTTTACCCTCTACACCGACGCCGAGGAGATTGTCGATGTAGCTCCCGTCAGCAAGCTAGCTGGCCACACGAGGTACGTTGCCCAACCTGCCCCTCCCGCTCCGGCGACGGGCTGATGCTAATGCTGACGCCTTTTTTACAGAAAGGTTGGCCAGGTCCTCTTCAACCCCGCCGCCGAGAACATCCTCGCTTCCGCGTCCGGCGACTTCAACATCAAGATCTGGGACATCACCACTGGCCAGGCACCCCTCGTCCTGAAGCACAACGATATCGTTCAGAGTCTGTCCTGGAATGCGAGCGGCAGCATGCTCGTCACCACCTCGCGCGACAAGAAGGTGCGGGTGTGGGACGTCCGCCAGGAAAAGGCCATCCACGAGTCGGCCGGCCACGGAGGCGCCAAGAACAGTCGCGCGGTCTGGATGGGCGAGCACAACCGTTTCGCCACGACTGGCTTCTCCAAGATGAGCGAGCGACAGATTGCCTTGTGGGAGCCCGGAAACCCCGAGCCCATTGGTGGATTTAGCATGCTCGACTCCATCTCTGGTGTTTGCATGCCATTCTGGGGTAAGAGGTGCATGACATGACAGGCGGGACAATTTATGCTGACTACTGAGTAGATGATGGCTCCAACTGCCTGTACCTTGCTGGAAAGGGGTGAGTGATGATGACGGAAGATTGGAGAGCACTGGAACAGTCTCTAACACTTTCTAGTGATGGCAACATCCGCTACTTTGAGTATGCCAACGACAAATTCGAGTTCCTGAGCGAGTACAAGTCTGCCGACCCTCAGCGAGGCATTGCCTTTGTTCCTCGGAGGGGCATCAACGTAAGCAGATGGATGACTTTTATCGGTTTGCAGTTCTTTGGGCAGAGCTTACCCTTTCACAGGTTCACGAGAACGAGGTCATGCGAGCCTACAAGACCGTCAACGATAGCTACATCGAGCCCATCTCTTTCACGGTTCCCCGTCGCGCCGAGACCTTCCAAGCCGACATCTTCCCCCCGGCCACTAGCAACAAGCCCGCTGTTAGCGCTCGCGAATGGCTCGAGGGCAAGACCGGCATCCCTCCCAAGATTGACCTCGAGAGCGTCTACGAGGGCAATGCGCCTCAGGAGATCCCTTCGGACTACAAGCCTCCCGTCCAGGCCCCAGCCCCCGTCGCCGAGAAGCCTGCCCCCAAGGTTGAGCCGAAGAAGGAGGAGCCAAAGCCTGTCGCGGCTCGTTCCCCGCCGCCCACTATGAACGAGCAGAAGGGATCCATGGCCGCCTTGGCCTCCAAGTACCAGGACAATGGCGAGGTAGAATCGGAGGAAGATGAGACGTCGAGCTTTGAGGAAGTGTCACGCCCTACCCCGCGCGGCTCGATCCCCATCCGCTCCGAGCCCAAGCCCGTTTCGCCAGTCAAGTCTCAGCCGGCTCCAGCTCCAGCTCCGGTTCCGGCTCCGGCTCTGGCTCCGGCTCCTGCTGCTACACCTGCGAGAACGTTTAATGCTCCTGCTGCTGCTGCTGCTGCCGCCCCGACCCCAGGCCCCAAGGCCACCACATCATCCTCGGACGGCAGTGACGTGTCTTTGACTGAGATCAAGCAGCTGCTCCAGAACCAGACCAAGGTCATGACCGCGCAGAATGAGCAGATTGGCCGACTCACCTCGGAGGTCGACGCTCTGAAGCGCAAGGTCGGCTCGGGCTCGCAAGACCAGAGCGAGCGCATCCGGCAACTAGAGCTGGAGCTCGAGGAGTACCGATCCTAAGAGAGTCGGTTGCGTCCCTGGCAGCTGCGCTGTCGTGATAATGTACGAGTTGGAAAAGGTTGGAAAGGGGATGGACTGAAGTTACCGGCGATGATTGTAGCGAATGCGTGTATATAGTAGTCTGGGCCCCCCCAAGAAAAGAAAAATATGTCAAGTCTCTGATACTTTTGCTACGTGTTTGACTCGTTTGACTCAGACGTGACTGGTGCTACTGAATAGCGCGGACCCCTTGCATGATGCCGAGGAGTTATCAAGTGCCTCAAGACACGTAGATGCGACTGACGATTGGCTCACTCCCAGGAAAGGTCTTAGGCAGTGCCATTCCCTAATTCTAAATGGTTCAGAACTTGTGGTGGGTTGGACTGGTGTTGTTGACTTGGAAGGTCGTGTAAGTGGGACAACTCCCATCCGCGGGACGGCAAAGGCGTACAATGGCGTTGCAAAACAATCAATAACTAACAATATTTTAGCTAATAGATGGTGAATCTTATGATAATCTATATGATGATATTAGGGTTTATCCTGAGAGATCCATTAGAGACTTGGGCCAATATCTATTTGAAGTTTAGTATCACAATTACCTATTATCTTACGACTGGTTAGGTAGGCCTCGTAGATGCTAGGGGGACCAGGGGCGGTTAGGCATGGACCTTTGCATGGACTTTTCATAGCGTTTCCCTCTCTTACCTAGTCATCATGCGTAGCTATGGTTACAGCTCGCAGCTAAACAGATAGAACATCATCTTCCCTCTGACATATGCTCTAGACCCTACCATTTTGGTAGCAATTGACCTTACCAGTAAATGTCCGGTTCTTTGCAACGTACTGTGTCTCACCCAGCCTTTCCTCGTAAGCATGAGTAGATACTCGAATTCAGGGAGTTTCTCTACTCCTAATACAGCTCCGTTGGCAGCTCATTTGCACAGGTTCGGTCTACGTAGGAACATCTAGTCACGATCACAACTCAACAATAAGACAGCAGGATTGGTGTAGTGGATAATCACGTGTCGCTCACAAATCGAAAGATCAAGGTCCGACAAGGTCGAGGGTTCGATCCCCTCATCCTGTATCCCATCTTTTTGCTGGTTGTGCGAGAAGATGAAGTTGTGGTTGTGTATATCTGAGCCAGAGTTCAGAATACGTGCCGTGGTTCATATGCCCCGAATAGGTAGGTAGGCGGATTGGGCGTACGGCGGCCACCCCATTGGACAGGTAACTAATCAGTCACATGACCACGTCCCGATTGTCTGGTTTCTGTCAAATGCATCGCCGTGTGGGAAGTTGCTGTTGGAATACCTTTTTTGGAGAGTGGACTATATAGGGTATGTCATGAGTAGTTCAAGTCGAACAAGGCCAAGGCCGTATGAGATCTAGAAGTGTAGATGTGTTGTGGCTGTATGGATGCTGCCTTGCTGTAAACAATGCTACGTATTGCACAAGCCGGCAACCGGCTTGGTTGGAGTGATTTGATGGACTGGTAATGACAGACAGTTTCTGAGCGGTACATAACAGACAATTAATTGTTATACGTCTCCGTGGTCATCTGTGAAGACTATGTTTGAGCTTGAGAACAAGTCTGGGAATTGAGGACCGGGTACGTACCGTAATGCAATCAATTAAAGTCGCGTTATAGCTATTTAGCCCCTCGACGCGTCTTTTACGCGTCGAGTGCCCCTGCCAGGCTGTCCCACCCGCACGTGTTGACCAACTCGTCGTCTGAACAACGGAAGCCAAGTTAAACAAATTCACTTCCCCACCAGAACGAACGACCCCCCAGCATACGGAGTATCGCATCCGCAACGAACCCATCTAGCGATACCTCGCCCCGTCCTTTTTGGCAAGATACATGATACATTAAGACATGGCTGCCTCCAGTGATGTCGGATTCATGATGTCCGACGCCCCTTCGCGGGTCGGCGCAGCAACCCCGAGACGCGGCCTCTTCCCCTCATCCTCGTCGGCACGCCCTCGAGGGCCTCCGTCCGAGAACCTGGGAGCACCAAGCGAGGACGGTGGCGATGGCTTCGCCGACGACCAGGTGCCCCGGAGCTCAAGAATCCCAGATACCGCCAACATCTCGCGCGTCGAGGACAGAATTGGCCTGCTGGTCCAGGAGCATTTCGAGTCTTTCATTGAGAGGTACGGACCTCTGTCCACAACGACAGCACACTCCCGATACACTCTTGGTGCTGACTTGTTGCCTCCAATGTCTGTAGCTTCGCCGAAGACCCAGGCTCATCCGGTGCTCCCACACCCAGCGCCGTCACCACAGACAAATATTACGTTGCCCAGATCAAGGGCATGCGCCACTACCAACTCTCCACCTTCTACGTCGACTACAAGCACTTGGCATCATGGGAGAACGGCAGTTTGGCCGACGGCGTCATGCGCCAGTACTATCGATTCCTCCCCTTCCTCACCGCCGCCCTGCACAACATGATTGCCAAGCACGAGCCGCAATACTTCCGTGACCATCGCCAACCGACCGCCTCGAGCAACCTCGCCACCTCGACCGCTAGTCATCTGGGCTCTGCCAGCCAGTCTGATGCATCCCACCGCAAGAACGAGCACCAGCAGACGGACAAGCTCTTCTCCATTGCCTTTTACAACCTTCCCCTGGTATCAAGAGTACGCAGCCTACGGGCAGCCAACATTGGACAGCTGCTCTCCATCTCTGGCACCGTCACCCGCACCTCCGAGGTTCGACCCGAGTTGTCGCTAGCCACCTTTATGTGCGAAGCCTGCCGTACCGTTGTGCCCAACGTCGAACAGACCTTTAGGTACACCGAGCCGACGCAATGTCCCAACATGACGTGCCAGAACCGCTTGGCCTGGCAGCTCGACATCCGACATAGCACCTTTGTCGATTGGCAAAAGGTCCGCATCCAGGAAAACAGTTCCGAGATTCCCACGGGAAGCATGCCCCGAACCATGGACGTCATTCTTCGAGGTGAAATTGTCGACCGCGCCAAGGCCGGAGAGAAGTGCATCTTTACAGGCGCCCTCATTGTCGTTCCCGATGTGAGCCAGCTAGGTCTCCCTGGTTTACGGCCTACTGCCGTCCGTGATGACCGCAATGCCCCTCGAGGCGCTGATGCTGGCGGCAATGGTATCAGCGGCCTCAAGGCGCTCGGTGTCCGCGACTTGACCTACCGCCTCGCCTTCCTTGCGTGCATGGTCACCCCTGATACCACCGCCACTGGCCAGTCCGCCTCTAGCAGCTTGGCAGACGTGGTGAGCGCCTTGACTCAGAACAGTGCTACCGAGGGAGATCAGTCCCCCGAAGATGCCCAAGCCGCCGTGCTGGCGTCGATGAACCCTGCCGAGATTGAGGACCTCCGAGCCATGGTGCACGGTGATCACATCTACTCGCGTCTTGTGCAGTCTATCGCGCCCATGGTCTACGGCCACGAAGTCGTCAAGAAGGGTCTCCTCCTCCAACTCATGTCTGGTGTGCACAAGTCGACCGCCGAGGGTATGCAGCTGCGAGGTGACATCAACATCTGCATTGTTGGCGACCCCTCCACCTCAAAATCGCAGTTCCTCAAGTATGTCTGCTCTTTTGCTCCCCGGGCCGTCTACACTAGCGGCAAAGCCTCGTCCGCAGCTGGTCTCACCGCGGCCGTTGTCAAGGACGAGGAGACGGGAGAGTTTACAATTGAGGCTGGTGCTCTGATGCTGGCTGACAATGGCATCTGCGCCATTGATGAGTTTGACAAGATGGACATTGCCGACCAGGTGGCCATCCACGAGGCCATGGAACAGCAGACAATCTCCATTGCCAAGGCCGGCATCCAGGCCACCCTCAACGCACGCACGAGTATCCTCGCCGCAGCCAACCCGGTCGGTGGTCGGTACAATCGTAAGAGCACGCTGCGTGCAAACATCAACATGTCGGCACCCATCATGTCGCGTTTCGATCTGTTCTTTGTTGTTCTTGATGAGTGCAACGAGCAGGTCGACCGCCATCTGGCCGAGCACATTGTCGGTATTCACCAGTTCCGTGACGAAGCCGTCGAGCCAGAGTTTAGCACCGAGCAGCTCCAGCGTTACATCCGATTCGCGAGGACGTTCCGCCCCGAGTTTACCGACGAGGCCAAGGAAATCCTGGTGCAAAAGTACAAGGACTTGCGTGCCGATGACGCGCAGGGCGGCGTCGGAAAGAACTCGTACCGCATCACTGTGCGTCAGCTAGAAAGTATGATTCGACTGTCCGAGGCCATTGCCAAGGTCAACTGTGTCGAGGACATTGCGCCGGAAATGGTTATTGAGGCCTACAACCTCCTGCGCCAGAGTATCATCTCTGTTGAGCATGACGATGTCGAGATTGACGAGGCAGAAGAAATCTTTGAGGACGGCGAGACGCTTCGCCAAGCTGCCGATGCCGCCGCCAACGCTGGCCGCGACACGGAGGGAGATGCAGCCATGACAGCGGACGAGCAGGCAGCAGACGGGTCAGCAGACAAGCGCAAGCACACCATCACCTACGATGACTACGTCAAGATGGTCAACATGTTTGTCCAGCGTGTCAACGATGATGAGAGCGGCAGCGGCGAGGGCGTCAACGGAGAAGAGCTTGTCAACTGGTACCTTGAGCAGAGGGAGGAGGATCTTGAGGGCGAGGACGACTATCACCGAGAAAAGGCTCTCGCCAACATGGTTCTCAAGAAGATGGTCAAGGTAAGAACCAAACCCCCACGCCCATTACTACTTGTTTCAATCCAAATGCTAACTCAACGTCACAGGAAAACATTCTCATGGCTCTCCGTGGCGAAGGTCTAACAGACGGCGTAGGCAGCTCCGCATCCGCTGCAGAGATTGTCTACGTGGTACACCCCAACTGCCTGGTGGAGGAGACTGGGTTCGAGGTACCCGACAATAGGGCGCGTCAGCGCTAATATTGCATGCTCGGGGAGGGCTCGCTTGACAGCATGACAAGGGGACACGGGTGTTTTGGAGTTGGGGAGACTTTATACCACGATTGCAAGGCATCAAAGAGCAGGTTTGCTGTGCAACTCAATGGCGGATGCAAGAATGTCATGTATTGGATGCGGTGTTGGGATTAGCTGGGCATGAAGCGACGCTGTACGTGATGAAAATGATATGGGGAGTTTTCTATTAGTTGGATGGAGCACATTACGCATAATTCACAATCCAACAGTAAACCTCGACAAGACCAGAGGGTTGTGGTTGAAGCCATTCATGTGGAAACACGCTACGCAGCAAAGACATATCACGATATTGACAAACAACTCGAGTGCAGAAAATATAGTATTCTTATTCCACGTATCATGGCTGGCGCATCATCTGCTTCCACAGTGTGTAGTAACATGACCCGCCTCGTGTCATACAAATGTCCAGTGCAACCCACCCTATCCCCTTTGCTCCAGTTTCCCGAGTATCGTCAGAAGAAGAGCTCGTTATGCTAGACAAACTAGCAAGAGACACAGTGTATCCTCGCCTTTGTGTCTGGCCACGTGTAGGAGAGAAGCTGAATAGCTGGCCTGTCCATTCGTCCATGTAATTATCCCCGATAAGGCTCTCCAAGACACCTCTGCCGTTGCTTCTTGGATAAAACGCATAGCGGGAGATTCGTGAAAGATGAGAGTAAACAAGAAATAGGGGACTGAAGAATCTTCTCAAAAAGACTAACGAGTCCAAGCCTGTTGTCAGACCCAGACGTCAAACGCATCCAGGAATGCAAACAAGTGCGCTCCAAAGTTGTACACGAGCGCCCCAAACATGTCGAGGCGCACATTGACCACACACTAGTGACTTGAGTGGTGGTGGTTTTGAAGGAATCGTTAATGGTTACGAGTTCCTGGGGAATGTGGAAAGCAATCCGACGACGCCGGCGTCGGCGTCAAATCGTCAGTAGGCATGAGAGTCGGGCTCGTCTTGCTTTCCTAGTTATCGAGCCAAATCTCGTCCCATGCGTATTTCTAGAGGTAATCAGGTCGACAACGACGTTGGTGTCGTCCCGTGACGAGTCCAGCTTTCGGACCCGCGGCTGCGGTATCCGCCTCGGCCACGGGTTGGAGGAGTCGGTCCGTTATCATTACGCGACCGAGAGGTCTCTCGCTTGCCTCCTCCTCCTCGTCGTTCGTGTCCAGATCCCCGTTGTCGAGGACTCGACCGGCTTTGGGAACCTCGGCCACCACGCGTGGCAGAAAAGGGGACGGTGACAACCTTGGGCTCGGTCATGCCTGGGAACTGAATCTTCATGGCATTTCCGCCACCGACAACCTCTGCAGAAAAGTAGTAAGGCTCCATAATCGCCGGCTGAACCAGGAATCTCTTGGGCAATGGCTTTGTCTGGGCCAGAGCCGGTTGCCACGCTGCCTCAGGCGCCTTGTGCGGGAACCTGATCTGAGGAAGCGACCCCATTTCTTGCTCTTCGAAGCACTCTTCGGCCATGGGTTTCGAGACCGGGACGGCTGGGTTACGGGAAGCCTGTGTAGGGGTAGCAGCGGGGAGGGACACAGTCGCAGACTTGTGATGCATGCTGTGGTCCATTGCATTCTTGCTTGAAGAATCCACAACAATCGACTTTTGCGGCGGCGACCTCTGCCCGTTGAGTAGGCTGTTGATTCGGCTCTGCCATTTCGACTGGGTCGACTCGCCAGTAGGCAAGGGTGCGCGCTGAGGACTAATCGGACCACGCTCCCTGGAGGTGGCTGCGTTTGCCCATCCGGACTGGGGACGGGTTTGTGGAGGCTGAGAAGCTGCCAGGCTTGGAGGAAGCTTGACAATAGGCTGCGGCTTGGGGAGCGAGACATGTGGGCGCATCACATCTCCTTCGTACGCTGGGTGTCCTTCCATTGTTGGTGGTGGCGGTGTGGGAGACTTGGGTCGCGAAGCGTCTACGGAATTCGAATGCTCAACTCGAGAATCCCTCATGGGGAAGAAACGCGATGTACGCCCCTGGGATGGTGCCCCCTTTTGCGGTATAATCCCATTGTTGCCTTCTCCAATTACGCCAGCAACGGCCGATGGTGCCAATTCTTCCTTGGACGGCGTGGCGTTCAAGATCTCATCCCCAGGCGACCTCCATGGAGCCGTCTGATGGGTCTGTGTCTCTGAAGCTCCGGCAACCCGTCGTGTGCCGTCGCCTGGCGCGTGGACTGGACGCCAAGTGTCCTTGATGGTGGGCTGCACATCCTCCATGGTCAAGCCACGTTCTGCGAGTTGACGCTCGCGTTCTGCTCGATCAGCCATCGTGGCAGCGCCAATCTTCTGATCTCTCTCGTTGACCGAAGCGACCCAATTGCTCGCAATATCTGATGCCATGGGCACGTAGCGAGAGGCACGAGATCCGATGGGTGCTGGAGGCTGGGCTCGGCTCTGACCAGACGTTCTAGCAGTGCTCGGGGGCGCAATGGGAGCCGGACCCTTGCTACCAGGTGCTTGAACATTATTCTCGGACGGCAATCGTCCCAAGTCAGTGCTGAATGTGCCGTTTCCGAGCCCTCGGTCGTTATTTGGGGAGCCCCAAACGTTACGGATGGGAGGCTGCACGGCGGCTGCCCCCCAAGTGAATCGCTCCTGTCGCGTGGCCGAGGTACCAGCCCAAAGATCAAGAGGTTTGGGCTCTTGGCTCTGCGATACGCGTCGGGGGCCAGGGGTTGCGGAGGCGCTGGTGCTTGCAGGGTCCGACTTGGACTCTTGCTCCTGTGGCACCTCTTGATTCGAAGCGACTGCCTTTGGAGTGCCGTCCTGCTGAGGTGCAGCAACAGGTGTCGACGGCGAGCTACCTTCCCGCTGTTGAATCTGCTTCGGTGCTGCGGTCGTTTCGTCCTTGGCAATAATCTCCTTCTTTTCTGTCTTCTTTTCTGGTGGTGGTCCAAGAGCTTCCAGCTTCTTTTGAATACGAGCTCTACGTTCGGCCTCTTCACGAGCATCTTCCTCTTGTCGTCGCTTTCGAGCAAGCTCATTGCGCTCCTTCATCAGTTTCTTCTGATACTCGACGTCGTCAACAACAGGTTGCACAGGGGGAGGCGGTGGGCCCATCACAGCCTCTGGAGGAGGTCCAGACTCATGAGGGGTTGCAAAGGCTGCACGGGGTGACGCCCGTGGCATCCAACCTTGTGGAGGCTGTTGTCGGTTCGGGCCATGACCAGTGGTAGAGAGATTGCTAGGCGATATGGGACCTTCCACAGAACCGGCAAAGGAAGTCCTGCGTCCGCCAGGATGCTCCGCCGGCAGCATAGGTCCATCACCACTCTTGCCCATTCGGTGAACGAAAGATCCGCTTCCGCCACTAACGTTGGAAGATCCTCGTCTTCTACCAAACGGGACTTCCTGCGACACACGTGTCGTCTGGAAAGCACCAGAAGGCTCAGCCGGATGATCAGATTGTGGGGGCCGCTGCAGCAGGGCGGGCTGTCTCGGGTGCTGCTCCATCCGCATCGAGCCTCGCCGGTCGGGCACAGGTTCGTATCGTCCGGAGTGGGAATTGTATAATTCCCTGTTACCGTGCGCGCCACTGTCTCTCCAAGATGAACGGTTGAAGTCGTCGGCAGCGATCTGCGGCGGAGCCATGCCCTTGGGGTACGGTGCCTCTCTCGAGGAGCCGCGGAAGGGCTGGGCCGAGTCCAACACAGGAGACGCCTTTTCCACAGGCGGCAAAGGCGCCCATGGGGACTTTACCGGGGTGGGAGGGGCAGGTGGCTTGGCAACGAGTGTTGGCCTCTCTTGGGAACCACTCTTCAGGATCAACCCTTTCCCTGAGGCCAGTCCTGTAGGTCTTGGGAGGGGAGAACCAGTTGGGGGAGCCGGGGCCGACGCCGACGCCGGGGCCTGGGATGGGGCCGGTGCCGGTACCAGGGCCGGAGGCGGGGCTGGAGACTTGGGCTTCTCGTGGAGTTTCTCCTTGAAGGCTACGGAACCGTTATCGGAGCCAGGGGGGGGATGTTCGTCGGAATGGGGTAGAGTAGTCTTTGTGCCGTCACCCCAGGTAATGGCCTCGGGCGCCCAATCGTCGTCGTCGTCGTCGATGTCGGCCCATTTGTTCTGCCCCTGAGTATCGTCCTCATTCAGGCGACTAGCCATGTGAATACCATACTTTTTGAGCTCTTCGTCGGTAAATTTCTTAGGATCCGGGGGAGGCACAGCTGCAGTTGTGTCAGTGAGTTTCAATCTCGCGCAGCCTCGGCAGATGAGCCAGCAATGAACCTACGGCGATTTTTATTCCAAACAACGCTGGGATCTGGCGCGGTGGCCGGTTTGCCCACGTTCAACCTCGGACTAGAGTCACGGCTTGCGCTGCCCGTCTTGGCAATCAGTCGAGGCCGGGAGACGGACAGGGTTGCAGAGCCAGGAGGAGGGGTGCTGGAGCCTGCCGAGGGTTTGTCGGCAGCCTTCTGAGCAGCGCTGGTTGCACTGGCCTTGGACGCAAGGAAGGTTTTATTGACAGAGACGGCCTTGAACGTGGCCGGCTTCTTGACGGTTGAGCCAGCCCGGCCATGGCCTTTGTCGCCATCCTTGCTCTTGGATCCATCTGCCTTGGAAGCTTCGGTGTCCGACCCTCCACTGGCGCTAGCATCTGTGGAGTTGATTTGGTCCTCGACGCTGGTGATGTGCTTGTTCTCGATGTCTTCGGAGCTAGAGTTGCTATTCACAGCTGGCCGTTCCACATTTTGGGCGTCATTTGCCTGTTTGGATATAATGGTTAGCCTGTGGTATCAGTACAGTGCTGCGAGACGCAATCCTCCAGGGCTCCGAGTTGAAACCAACTCGCAGAATCCGCAAGGCAGTCGGCTAGGGATATATCCCCCAACGTTGCAAGTGTTTGGACGTGGGCTTACAGGCTGAGTCTCGGAGGTGGAGGCAGAAGCATCGGCGGGTTTGTCAACGGCAGCCTCTGTGGCCATCATACGTCGTAGTTATGCGCCTGTCGAGTACGGAGAATGACCCTGTCGAGTCACCACCAGACCGAGGAGGGTACGAGTGCGCTAAGGCGAGGGAAAGTCGGGAAAAGGGTCGAAACGACGTTGCGCCAGCACTCGATGCAGGGCGGGGACAGTCTTTTTCGAGAGCGATGGCTGGCTAGAGGGGAATCGATGTTGACGTCAGAAGAGTGACGTTTTTTTCGCGGAGCGGCTAGGGCTGGTATGCGCAAGGCGGTCGCTGTGGTCCGAGGAGGCGTGGGGAGGCTTCGCGTGCCCAGGCTTGGAGGTGAGGAGATCTGACGGGGCTGCGGATGGTGAGGTGAGGTGAGGTTTGGAGGGTAGGTGCAGGTGCAGGTGCAGCAGCGGCTGACGTTTCGAGATGGATGTGGAAAGGCGACTTGATTTTCGGGAGAGCTACGGCGGCCCGATTCGGTCTAGCGCGTGCAAGAGGGACCTATTCTTTGGCCCAGCCGTGGCTGTGGACAGATGTACCTCCACGCCGGCTCCACTGCATGCCCAAGTACCTGCCCACGACTGCCCAACTAACGTCCCCTAACCGCTAACGCTACGAGGCGACAGTGCTTGGCCGGGTGACTTTGCAGTGGGCTAGCGCGCTACGACACCGCCTGTTTGCCCTTGATGAGGGCTGCTGAGATGCCTCCATTCAGGAGCACCAGGCACCATATGCATGGAGCTCGCCTCACTTGACTCCTCCTCTCTGGCTGATGCAGATCAAGTACGCATATACTTCTTGCTTTGGTCATTTCCTTACACGACCATGATGCACAGCAGGTTAGTTGAGTGGCTGGTTCGCTGCAGCCTTCATATAAACACGGCTATGGTGAAGCTCTAACCCAGCACGACAAGGTCTCCTCTGCCCTGGAGCTGAGCCGGGACATCCCCCACGCCAAACACCGTCAAGAGTTTCGGCAGACAACACTCATTACTACCCCCGATCGTTACTACCAACGCGAAACCCATACTCTCTTGCTTACCACGCTGTAAAGGTCTCGTTCAGCGTTCTCCGAGCTGCCAGTTGGCCGAGCTGTGAGCGTTCTGACGACAGGTTTCCGAATAGTATTACCAGCACCTATAAAGTACTAGGATCTCGTACAGAAAAGCAACGTTCACAAACAGGGCACCATGAGCACAAGTGGTTCGTTGAGAGAAAGGAACGTCGCATCACTGCGTGGCGAGTTGGTAGAGTTACATGGGGAAGCCAGGTCGTGCTTCAAAAACACGGTTCTAGTTTATGTACACGACGTTTGTCCCCCGACATTCACCATATCGGTTCAGCCCCGTCATTGATTGACTTAGTGGGCGTTGTTCTTGTGGTGGCCTGTACGCAGATTAGCAAGGCTGGGCGTCTTTTGGGAGCTCCAAGCAGACATACGAAGGTGGAAGTAGTAGTTCTGGGCGTAGCCGATGGCAACAAGGAAAGCGATGGCCTGGATGATGGCTACAGGTGTCTTGAGTTAGTAGAGTCCAGGGAGAAGCACGCAACAGTGGCTTGTTCGGAATGGGGGCAACGTACGCTTGGCCGTGGGGTTCTTGCCAAAGTGCTTGGCCTGGTATCGGCCGAGAAGACCCTTGGGCTGGACCTCGGGGGCAGCACCTCGGGGGAGCTTCTCGTAGAAGCTGACGACGCGCTGCATGCGGATAGCATCAGGAGCGGCGCCAATCGCCTATATTCCACAAACTCTTGTCAGCCGCCATATTCTCGCAACAGCTGGGCACCCATCGGTTCCATCATCGTCCCATCAATTCAACCGTGTCGCAGTGGGAAGCTCAATCGTTGGAAAAGGACTCGAGCCAATGAATGCGCAAACATCGTGAGTTTTTAATTTATCGTGTTCGTACCTTGGGCGAAGCAACCTGGTGTCGCGGCGTTAGCAGCGGAAGCAATCGGAGGACCGGGGGTTAAAGGTCCTCATAGCCGAGGACTCACCTTGGGAGGGATGAGCGTCGAGAGCGCTCGGCGGGTAACGAAGCTCATGATGGCGGGAGTTCGGGATTGAGAGGTCTAGGTTCTTCAATTGCCGCGTTGATCCGTCGAGGTTCTGCGTGACGCTCAATTGCAGGGCTAGATGCGGTGGATTGTCTGTCGAGATGTTTAGTCTCAAGGATCCTGCCGAAAAGCACTCGTTCCGTCCGTCGGCAAAACGTCGCTCCGTTCCAGCCAATCAGCACCCGCTCGTTCAAGCTTGCTCAACTTCGACAATCGCCGCAACCCACCACAACGCTCAACTACGCACCGTCGAACACAACCCGTCAATTGAGCGTCCATTCGCGTCCACAATGGCCTCTCTCCGAACTCACAGCGCGGCCCGCGTCCTGCGAGCCGCCGTCGCCCCCCGAGTCGCCGTCGCCGTCGCACCCCGTCGCTACCAAAGCTCCATTACGTCCGCCCCCGGCACCGTCCCGGCCGCCCCCAGCGGCTTCATCCAGCCCGATTACGACATCCCAGCCGACAAGGCGACCTCGTACGAAAGCGACGCACCCCCCTTGGTCGCACAAATAAGCTAATTGTTGGCTAGAACCTTCACTCCTGTGCCGAAGCGAGTTCAGGATGGCAGTGAGGACATCCTTCCCGCTGCTGTTGTCTCTGGCGCTCCCATGGAACTCCAGGCTCGAACCGTTCGGTCAGTTTCCTCTCCCCTACGCCTCCTTGCTTTCCCGTGGCCATTGTCCCAGGATTAACATGTAGCGCAGCATCTACCAGGAGACCAAGCCCGCCACCCAGTCCGGCACATGGCGAAGCCAGCGCTGGAGGATGGACTGGGACATCCTCCCCAAGGGCCACCGATGGGAGAACCCTCTGATGGGCTGGCAGTCTTCGGGGGACATGATGCAGGGCACTCACCTCAACTTCAAGAACAAGGAGGATGCCATCCACTTTGCTGAGAAGCAGGGCTACGAGTACTTTGTCCAGGAGCCCAACTCGCGCAAGTTCGCCCCCAAGGCCTACGCCAACAACTTCCTGTACTCTGCCCGAAAGCTCAAGCACATCCGAACGAAATAGATGGTTTAGATGGAATGGCGGGAAAAGGCATTGCGTTGTAAATAAGTTTCTTTCCAGTCACAATCGGATTCTTCAAACAAATTCGGAAATGTTTCATGTAGGAGCGCGAGACCGGCAGCACAATGCAAGGGCGACACCCTATGCATCGTGTGTATTGCCTTTAATATTGCTAATCGAGTGGCTCTTCATCATGTCGGCAGACAAAATGTCCAAAGTCACAACTCCACGGAGATATTCTCATCTCCTCTACCTGTCAAGCCGTTTGCTTGCAGGGAAAAACGCCCATCAGACCCAGTCCTATTTACCTGGGGTACCAACGCCAAAAAGCAATCCCAAAATAACACCCGCTCTATCCGAAACAACACAAGCATAAAACAAGTTCAGGTCGTAATCATAGGTTCATGACCATTGTCCCCAACGACAGTGCGGCTGGGACTATCCAGCTCCTCGCCGTTAAGTCCAATGTCGAGGCGATTTGGAATGTTCTTGCCTCTGAGGCGAGCAGTGTTCTCCGCCCAGGCTCGCATCTTGACAAGACTTCGAATGGCAGCCTCCCTTCTCTGGGAATGCCTCTCGAGAATGGCTTTGTTGACATTGTCAGCCACCTCCCTTCGCAAGTCAGGATGAAGCAGAGCCGCCAGACGAGGTTCCATGTCGTCCTGAGGAAACAGCAGCAATGCCATTGTCCTCTCCAAATCCTCTAGAAACTGAGGATTGGTTGGTGCTCTGGGTCCAAGTTGCTCTGTGGCAAAAGCCAAGGCCGGTGAAATGTCTCCACCAGTAGAGATGTAGGTCCGGATCAACTCAATGAGCTGGAGACGCAGCAAGTAAAAGTGCAGTGCCTTGTCCTCATCCAATATCTATTTCATGTCAGTCTTGTCCAAACGAGTAGTGAAGAGACAAATGTGCATGTAAAGGATGGAAATCATAAAAAAGTGGTTGTTCCTCATCAAAGGCCCGAAGGCTCTATGAGTGGTGCATGTAAAACTCGAGTTCTAATCATATAAAATTGCGGAAGTGGCAGGACAATGAAGAAATTTTCTTAGCTTACCTCGGGGTCCAGATCGTTCAAGGCCTGTATAGCAAGTTGGATTTGGCCGCCGTGGATGTACTTTTGGATCTCATGGCGAGCCTGGATGGAGGCAACATCTTGATGGGGCTTGAGGTTGGCTTCCCGGCAGAACTTGGCTGCAGCGTTGGGATAGCCTTCCATAGTGAGATAGTCCAAGATCAAGGCATTGATATCGCTGTTGACACGGTTAGTGTCCATTGTCAAGAGCTTAGAAGGCGACGAGCAATGATAAGGTGTGGAGTAGGGGTGTCAGAAAAAGAAGATAGATATCGTATCCTCCGCATGTATTTTGTCTCGGAGAGATTCCCATTGAAAATCGTTCATCATTTGACCCCGGGAAGAAGGGAAGGAAAAGGCAACAAAGTCACAAGACAGCGCGGAGAGCTGAAACGTACCTCTTTGGCGATTTAACATCCTCGACACGCGTGTCAAAGGCATGTTTGACTGGAGTGGTGGTTGATGCAGATGATGTCTGGGTGGAACAGGTTAGCACTTGGGGGAATGAAGAGACGGCAGTCAGCCAAACGCACCATGATTCTGCCAGCGACGCCGTCAGATTTGGCAGCCTCGCGAAGAGATTCCACGGCAGCACAAGTCGTGGTAACCAGACGTACGACGAAGCCGTGGACAGGCTGGGGCGTGGCGGCTCAGCGCATCTAGCAAGGCCAGGTGCAGGATCAATCGAGAGTGCCAGCCTCTGCAGATGATGTGTAAAGAAAGAACAAGTTGAGAAGACAGTGGAAGCTTTGAAGAGAACCAAGCTTTGGTGGAGGTGGGAGAAGGAGAAGGAAGAGGTGATTTGATTGGGGCGGAGGAGGAAAAAGAGTCGCCGAGCTGCTGCCAGTGGGGACATGACCGCCTGACGCGTGAGTTTTTAGGCCAATGACGATGCTGCAAATGGGGGGAGACTGGTGACTAACCCCACTGGGAGAGCTTTTTGCCTAGGTTAACGTTGTTGCCTCAGGATTGTAGATTCGCCAGGCTTGAGCCCTGAGCGGTCCGCTCGGCAGTGACAAATTGTCTAATTGAGAGGCGGGTGCACAATATGACTGGAGGATGTAGTATTCTATATCAATGCTGGCTGTGTTCGTAGATGGATGGAATGTTTCGAGTCCTCGCAAGTGTATATAGCAGTCGCGCAAGCTGCGTGCTTGGCTTGAGATCGTCACCTGGCTGAGGCTGAAAACGGCACCCGCGATGCGCCCGCCGCGGCGTTGGCCGTCCTACGATGCAGATGGACGGAAGATGTCGTCCATCTGACTATCCAAAGGGAGGCTAGACCATGTTGATGTGCCTGTTTCTGGGAGCATCATACGTGCATTTGTCTGCTGCTGCTATATTGGCAAGGATGGACTATTTTGGAATGGGTGCAGAGGTCAACTCGCGTGCTCATTCCAATCCCATGCGTTTGATATCGCCTCCTCCATCACCACCACCTCCACTCGCACTGGCTCCAACCCCGCCTAGACGGTTACATTCAACCTGCTTTCACGCTCTCACTTTATCAATTGGGGCTCACCCTCGACTCCCGCAATCCTTCTCTTCTCTGATTGCCGAGCTTGGTGGGTCTTGGATCGCGCCCTGCACCACAAGCTACCCTGAAGATGCCCAGTTAGGGTGGCGGATATTCATTCTCCTGCACGTCCCTCAGCTTTCTGCGGCACGTGTGTTTTGCGCCTGCGATTCTGCCATCTACTTACGCTCCGTATTCGAGATTTGCCATAACTACCGCCCGCAGGTTACAGTCTTTGCTGGAGATTGGCCTTGGTAGGATCCTGAGAGAGCTCGAATCGGTTGTTGTTTGACCTCAACGTCGTGCATCGTCAGCCAGTCCACCAAGCAAGCCAGCCATCATGTCAGGGTTTGAGAGCCATGTTACGGTGCAGAAACGAGCATACTACTCGCCGCCATGGGCCGACGTGAGCATCATTGGTGTTGCAGGCAGCTCGGGCTCTGGCAAATCGACACTTTCCCAGGCCATTGTCAAGCAGCTCAACCTGCCCTGGGTCGTCATTTTGTCCATGGACTCTTTCTACAAGACTCTCACCCCGGAGCAACATAGGCTAGCCTTTGCCAACGAGTTTGACTTTGACTCGCCCGAGGTACGGATGGCCAATCGTCTCACTGAAAGAACCGTTGCTTAGCCATGTTGCGTCTCTAGGCCATCGACTTTGACGCTCTGGTTGAATGCCTGCGAGACCTGAAAGCTGGGTATGTATGGCTGCGTCTGTAATTGCCAAGTCTCACAAGGGCCAGTGTCACTGATGGCCTCTGCCGTATAGTAAGCGGGCAGAAATCCCCGTCTACTCATTCGCCAAGCACTCACGGCTGGATCGAACGACATCCATCTACTCACCCCACGTGCTCGTTCTGGAGGGCATCTTTGCTCTCTATGATCCCCGAGTCTTAGAGTTGCTGGACATGGGCGTAGGTATCCTGACAAGTCCGTCATCTAGACATTTTTTTAATGTTCGTGTTAGATTTACTGCGAAGCCGATGGCGACACTTGCCTATCACGACGAAGTGCGTTGCCCCGAATAACTCGTATTGGTGCGAACTGCAACTAAAGCTCACGCAAAACAGTTGTACGTGATGTGCGCGAGCGAGGTCGAGACATTGAGGGAGTCATCAAACAATGGTTTGGGTTTGTAAAGCCCAACTTTGAAAAGGTATGTAGACGACGAAATGAGTGTGTAACACGTACTGACCAATATATTCAGTACGTCGAGCCGCAGAGAAAGGTGGCCGATCTCATTGTGCCGAGAGGAATCGAGAACCGCGTTGCACTTGGTAAGAAGGTTCCACGTTCTGAGAGACTGTGAGCATGCTGACGGCCCTTGCCAAGAAATGATGGTCCAGTTCATTGAGAAGAAGCTCTTTGAAAAGTCTCGCCATCACCGAGAAGCACTTTTGCGCCTTGAGTCGTCATGCCAGGAAGAGCCGCTTTCCGACCGGGTTGTGGTTCTCGACGATACGCCGCAGATCAAGTTCATGAGCACCATTCTGCATGATATCGACACATCGGCTGAGGATTTCATCTTCTACTTTGACAGGATGGCCAGCCTCATAATCGAACAGTATGTTGCTCTAGCCTCCCTTGTTCAATGCCGCGTCGTTTGGTGATGTTGACCTGTTTCCCTTACCCTCTAGGGCCCTTAACAATGTCCAGTTCCTGGCGGCCACCATCGAAACTCCGCAAGGATACCATTATCAGGGTTTGGAACCCAAAGGTGAGGTCTGCGCCGTAATCGTGCTTCGAGGAGGCTCGGCCTTTGAGCCTGCCTTGCACAAGACAATCCCAGACTGCCGCACCGGTCGTCTTCTGATTCAATCCGACTACTCCACGGGCGAGCCGGAGCTGCACTACCTGCGGCTGCCAGATGACATTGACAAGCAGGAGGCCGTGCTACTGTTGGACACTCAGATGGCCAGTGGCGGAGCGGCACTGATGGCGGTGCAGGTCTTGGTAGACCATGGCGTTGCGCAGGAGCGCATCGTTCTAGCAACGTACTCGGCTGGCAAGGTCGGGTTACACCGGTTGACTTCTGTGTTCCCGGGCATCACGGTGGTGGTTTGCAACATGCTCGACTATCGTGAGCAGCGATGGGTGGAGAGCCGCTATTTCCGGTGCTGATGCTGCCGAGGAGGTGCATTTGGTATCAACTAGAGGAGGGGATGCAGATCTGAATCTGTCACGACATAACTAGGCATGAAGGGAGTTGAAGAGATCTACGCTAGGTTAGGGGTTGAGTACGACGTAAGCTTGCAACTCTTGACAGCGGCTAGCTCGTAATTGCCCAGGCATGGATCAAAGTGCGGTGCTATGGTGATCCTAACGTAATCCAATCTGCTCAAACGCCAACAATTGATCATTGACACGCAATACTGCACATCGGTTGTTTCCTCTGTCCCCTAATCAGCACTAACAACTAACGAGGTTGGTTGCGTCTCCGAGTCTTCCGGAGCAAGAAACTAGCGAACAAGGGCCTACGCATAACTGCCTTGTATGCTGGGCATGCACGCATGGGTTTCTATGCAGATGGTGGAGGCGCCAAAATATGTAAGAGAGCCACTTGGACGAAGTGGTGACATCGCCATACGTTGTGTTGGAGCCGATGACGTAGAGGCTGAAGAAGCTGGCATCGAATTGTGTACGTACCGCCACCACAATTCTCTCACGACTACTCCGTATCCTGCAACAAGCTCGTTTCTTCCTCGAACAGTCTTGTCCGTGCTCAATCTCACTCTCTCTGCTGCATTGGCCATCTGCGAATACTTGGGCTACCTGCTGGTCATGTTGGCTTAACTTGACGCAACACCACCTCGACACATTCCAGCTTTCGTTACGCACCTCTCTGCGCCATCGCCTTTACACCTTCTTCTGCCGTAGACGGTAGCAGAATCGTTGCCCGTCATGGTCGCCGCGTCCTCTTTAACAGCTTTGCGACTTGCCCGCGCCGGCCGCCGTGGAACCGTCATCACCACCTCTGCTACTCTTCTGTCCAGATCCGCCCGTCCTTCATCTCTGGGACAGGCACGAGCGTATACCAAGCTCTCGAACACGAGCACGAGCACGAGCACGAGCACGAGTCGCAGTCTCAACCGCAGCGCGATCCCTACATCTCGCGTCTTCTCTCGCTCCCTCTCCGGGAAGCCGCTCCCCCAAGCAACTTCATGGATCGCCAACTTTGCCTATCGCACCGCCACGTGGGTCGGCACGTCGGTCACGGTGCTCGGCGTCGGCATCATCGGCTTCTTTCTGTACGATGCGAGCACCTACAGGGAGCACCCCGACAAGAGCGACATTGACGTGTCCAAGCTTGCCCTCCAGCCTCGACGCGGCGGTGCCAAGAACCTCCCCATTGCCGATGTCTTTATTGACGAGCACGACACCGAGAACAAGCGCGGAGTCAGGGACAAGCCACGGCTCGTCATCCTCGGCGGCGGATGGGGCGGCGTTGCCCTGCTCAAGGAGCTCAACCCCGACGACTACCATGTCACCGTCATCTCTCCCGCAAACTACTTCCTCTTCACGCCCATGCTTCCCTCGGCCACTGTCGGCACTCTCGAGCTTCGATCGCTGGTTGAGCCCATCCGTCGCATCGTGAGCCGCGTCCACGGTCACTTTGTTCGCGCCACGGCCGAGGACATTGACTTTACAAACAAGATGGTCGAGGTTACTCAGAAAGACCAACGGGGCAATGACTGCCAGTTCTACGTGCCGTACGACAAGCTTGTCATTTCCGTCGGCTCCGTCACGAATCCGCACGGCGTCAAGGGTCTGGAAAATGCCTTCTTCCTCAAGGACATCAATGATGCCCGCAAGATCCGCAACCAGGTGATCCAGAACCTCGAGCTTTCCTGCCTGCCCACGACAACCGACGAGGAGCGCAAGCGCCTTCTCTCCTTTGTCGTTAGCGGCGGAGGGCCGACTGGTGTCGAGTTTGCTGCAGAGCTCTATGACATGTTGAACGAAGACCTTACTCGATACTTTCCCCGTCTTCTACGCAACGAAATCTCCGTCCACCTCATCCAGAGCCGGAGTCATATCCTCAACACCTACGACGAGACCGTGTCCAAGTACGCCGAGGACCGGTTTGCGCGAGACCAAGTTGAGGTCTTTACGAATTCTCGAGTCCAAGAGGTTCAGCCCGACAAGATCATCTTCAGCCAGAAACAGGAGGATGGAACGGTGATTGAAAAGGAGCTGCCTACGGGCTTCTGTCTATGGTCCACGGGTGTTGCGCAGAGCCCTCTCTGCAAGAATATTGCGCAGAAGCTGGGCAAGTTCCAGACCAACCGCCATGCCCTGGAAACTGATCCCCATCTTCGTGTAAATGGAACCCCCATGGGCGAAGTGTACGCCATCGGTGACTGCTCAACGGTCCAAAACAACGTCGCCGACAACATTATGAAGTTCCTGCGAACGCTCGCATGGAAAAAGGGTCAGGATCCCGAGAATCTACAGTTGCACTTTAGCGACTGGCGCGACGTCGCTCATGATGTCCGCAAGCGATACCCCCAGTCCGTCAGCCATTTGAAGCGTCTCGACAAGCTGTTCAACGAGTTCGACAAGGACCAGTCCGGCACCCTCGATTACAACGAGCTGCACAGCCTCTTGAGGAAGATTGATGATAAGCTGACCTCGCTGCCGGCCACAGCCCAGCGCGCCCACCAGCAGGGCCAATACCTGGCGCACAAGTTCAACCGCACGGCCCGCATGGCCGAGGGCTTGCGCGCAAACGACGTCCACGAGGGCGATCTCGATGCCGCCGTCTACAACGCATTCGAGTACCGCCACCTCGGCAGTCTGGCCTACATTGGCAACTCTGCCGTCTTTGATCTTGGCGAGGGGTGGAACTTTGCCGGCGGGCTCTGGGCCGTCTACGCTTGGCGATCCGTGTATTTTGCCCAGAGCGTCAGCTTCCGAACGAGGTCTCTCATGGCCATGGACTGGGCCAAGCGAGGTCTGTTTGGTCGAGGTGCGTTGCCCCCGTCTACCCAAGTGCACGAGCTGTCCGTTACTAACTTGCCTGTAGACCTCATAAGCTTGTAAAGCAGACACTCTTTCAACTCTTCAGACTCTGTATCGATGGTCGCGGCGTTGGGGGGCGATTGACAAGGAGCAAAAGGCAAAAGGTGACTTTTAATGACTGGAGCGGAAAGGGCTGAACAAACATCCAGCCACGTCACTTGAAAATAATTCAACTAGATCGATGTTTGAAAATCTCTTCCATGCACTTGAAACTCCGAAACTGTATAGATTAAACAAAAGTTATGCCGATGAAAGCCTGTCATGACGCGAAACCACTCGAGAAAAACCCCGCTAAACCAGCGTGTGAACCATGTGCGTATCTGTCTAAATGCTAAAGTCCTTGTAAGTCCACTTCTCCGTGTATTTGACGTTGGGTTGCTTCTTGAACGGAAGATGTCTGCGGCTCTCGACCTTTCCGCGGACCAACAGGCTGCGGTACCGATCCTTGAGCAGGTTTCCTTCAGGCTTGAGCAGCCGGAGGGAGTCCTGCAGCTCGTCGGGGAGGACCAGTTCCAAGTCCTTCTCTGGCAGCTTGAACTTTCCAAGCTTCTTGCGCCTCAGCTTGTCCTCGGTGATCTCGCTATCCGAGTCGGACTCCTCGCGGGCGGCAAGCTGCTTGTTGCGCTCTCTCTCCTCCAGCTCCTCGGCGATATCCTTGATACGCTGCTCCTGGGTGCGTTGGGCTTTGATGGCAGCCTTGTGTTTTGCGAGGCGCTCCTCTTCCTTTCGGCGCTTGATGCGGTTGCGCTGAACTTGCGTTTTCCTCTGCGGTCGCTTGACGTTGGGCTTGTCATCTTCAACTCCGCTCTGGAATCCCTCCCATTCCGAATCTTCCTCCCACTCTGACAGGTTCGCCCGGGCCTCGGCAGCTTCAGCCTCGGCGGCCGATCGTGCAGCAGCCTCCTGCTTCAGTCTTGCCTTTTCCTCGTCCGCAAGACGTTTTCGCTCGGCCTCGAGAGCCTTTTCACTCTCCTCTGCCAGTCGCTCCTCGTAGTCGTTGAACATGGGGTTATAACTGTAGCCACCTGATGGCTTCGGTACGGCAGGGATGTGCTTGCCATTGTTAAGCAGGGTGATGGACTGCTGCTTCATTGACTTGGGCGCCTTTGCCTGCGCTGAAGCCTTCAGGAAGTCGTCAACTCCCGCCTGCTGCGTAGCCACGGGCATGTCCCAGACATCGTAAGTTGCTTCCTTGATATCAACGGTATTGTCGTGCTTGCCGTCTGCAATCTTTTGTAGGCGGGCAAGTTCCTTGTGGGTAATCCATTCGGTACGGCGGCGCTTCGCGGGGATGAGTCCATTCTTGGTCATGTCGCCAGAGCGTTTGCGCATGGATACGGCGGGGACGGCGGATCGCTGGGCCAGAATCTCGTCGGCCTTGAGACCCTTCTTGATATGGTTGGGAAACCTCCTGGGGATGCGCGCGTCGCCAGTGACATCGAGAGTGAACAATTCCTCCGAGGGCTTCTCCTTGACAACACCGCTAAATCGAGGGTTAGATTGGAACAACAACAAGCCGAATGATGGATGGGGAGATCCTACCCGCGAATGATTTCCTCGTTCAACTCTGAAAGGCCCTTCTGGACCTCGGAGACGTCGACATTCTTCCTCCACGCCTTCTTGCCCTTTCGAGAGGGTTGGCTGAACTGCTTGGGGGCCTCGGAGTCCCCCGAAGTGTTGGATGCAATGACAGGCATCTTGCAAATGGTCGTCTGGAGCGTGCTGCCTCAAAGTGACGGGATTGCAAGAGATGGACTTGGCTCTCTCTTTTGCGATGCAGGTGGTGGGGGACCGACTTTCTCTTCATTTTTTTAGTGGAGCCCGCGGATAAGCCTCGATATCGTAGGTAGTTCTTCCTCCCGTCCGCATAAAGCCATAGTTACGGATACATGCATCAGGGACCAGGCATGTATCAAAACCGGGGATCGACTTATCAGCACGTGCCAGCGGGAGGTACGGCCGTCCCCTGCTTGATAGCTCCAATATCCTCCTGCCAGTCCAGGCCCCATTGGCGACGACATCGACCTCCTTTCTTGGGCCTCGACGTGCTCTGCCTGCACAATCCCATCTTCCGTGACGCCCTCTCTCCAACTTGCTTGCTTCCAAGTTTCATTCCATACGCTGCTGCTTCTGGTGGTGCCGACCTTGAATCAACCATCTGCCAACTGTCCGAATCCCGGCCCCGCGCATAGGTTGCCATTGTCATTGTAATCCCTCGAGACCAACCCAACCCAACCCAACCGAACCAAACCGAACCGCAAACATGGCACAGGCTGGTGGATCCTACAACAACCCCTTGAAGAAGTTCAAGTGAGTGCATCTTGTGTGCAGGCTCGTGGCTCAGTACTGACTGAGCACAGGTTGGTATTTTTAGGAGAGCAGAGTGGTATGTCCGCATCCACGGCACAGGCCATGTCGGGAACCTTGTAACTGATGGCGATTCCGATAGTCGGCAAGACGTCCCTCATCACACGATTCATGTACGACTCGTTCGACAACATGTACCAGGCAACTATCGGCATCGACTTCCTTTCCAAGGCAAGAATAACCCATCGCATGGACGAATACACACAGTCGACGGCACGTTACTGACAGCTATATCCAGACCATGTACCTTGAGGACCGGACGGTACGACTGCAACTGTGGGACACTGCTGGCCAGGAACGTTTCCGAAGCTTGATCCCGTCATACATCCGAGACTCCAGCGTGGCAGTTGTGGTTTACGACATCTCCAGTACGACAACCCTCTTCCCGGCCGCCACGGCCTAGCCCAACCCAGCCCAACCACGACCTGCTAACACTTTTTCAACCTTGTAGATGCCAAGTCGTTCCAGAACACGAAGAAATGGATCGACGATGTCCGAGCCGAGCGAGGTAACGATGTCATCATTGTGCTGGTTGGAAACAAGACGGATTTGAACGACAAGCGCGAGGTTACGACTCAACAGGGCGAGGAAGAGGCCAAGAAGAGCAACTTGATGTTTGTCGAGACGAGTGCAAAGTTGGGACACAACGTCAAGAACCTGTTCAAGAGGATAGCGCAGGCTTTGCCTGGAATGGAAGGCTCCGAAGCTGCGACGATGGCATCGAACCAAAGTAAGTCGACTGCCCGGGTTCCCAACATGGTCTTGACAAGTTCGTCGAAGCTAACAATTGACAGTGATTGACGTCAAGTCACCTGCCAACCAGCCTTCACAAGAAGGCTGCTCATGTTAACACGCACTGCTCTTCATATCCCGGGTAGAGTCAAAACGATATGGGGAAGGGGAACAAGATCAACCCTGTGCTAGCGTCGTGTCGGGCTTTTGTTTAGGGTCCCTCATGAGACAGGATATCAAGCATAGCGGACGAACTGATCGAGCGGGGGAGCTTGTATAATACACAACCAGGACTACGAGCCTACGATCGTTATATAAGACACTTTAATGCCTTCACTTGGCTGGCTTGGGCAGGGTTAGTGTTCTGGCGGACGCGCATAGCAACAGGGAAAGCATGGTCTGTTTCTGTTGATATATCATGTTTTCCGTCTAATTCGTAATGAAGAATGAATAGCCATCCGATGTCCAGGGAAACGACCGTCCAATCCTGTGAAGGAGGGTATGCTCTACTTATGCCGCCTTCTGCACCTGCACCTGTCCGTCGGCAAGGCCAAAGTAGGCCGCCACGGGCTTCTGCGCCTGCAGCTGCTTGCCGAGCTTGACAGCTTGATCGCCATCGAATCCGTGGAAAAGACCAATTTCCACGATGCCCGGAAGTCTGGTCAATTCGGCAGCGAGGGCATCGATTTCCCAAACGCCATCCTTACCGCGGCCCTCGACGCCGGCCTTGAGGTCCTTGGCCAGCAGCAGCGGTGGGAAGGGAGCGTCGATGAGCCACATGCCATTGTCAGTGACACACTCGCCGGCCTTGCTGGGGAGACCGGAGCGGACAAGCGGTTTAGGGGAGCCCATTTCCTGAAGACGGATGAGTACATCAGGGGCGGCCATGGGGAGGACCTCGATGGGAATGGTCTTCCAGGTGGTGCACAGGCGTGCCGACTGCTTACGGTAGTCTGTCATCGTGTTAGTCCTGGACTACAGATGAGCAAAAAGGGAAAGCCTGTGAGATTCACGTACCAGCCACGGCAATGAATTTGCGGGCTGCAATGGCAACGAGCTTTTCCTGGAAGAGACAGGCACCCCCACCCTTGATGAGGTTGAGATCCTCATCAACCTCGTCGGCGCCGTCAAAGGCGACGTCGAGAGCGACGGGGTGGCCATCCACTACGGGACGCTCATCGAGGTTGGCGAGGCGCAGGCCAGCTTGGCGAATGAGGCCCTTGGACTGGCTGCCAGTGGGGATAAAGGTCATGCCAGAGTAGAAGTCGGGGCCCTTGCTGACAATTGCCTCGACCACGTAAACGACGGTGCTGCCAGAGCCAATGCCGACATACTTGTAGCTGGGCAGCAGGTGGTCCTCGACGGCCTGGAAGGCGGCCTTCTTCTTGGCCGACTCGACGAGCGAGACGGCGGATGATGTGCTGGAAGCCATGGCTCTTCTACTGCTTGGAGTGAGTCTTTGGGCGTACAAAGATGTGAGCACCCCACTATGGCTATGGTGTAGTGTGGAGGGGTCGATGAGGCTGCGGCTGTGGTGTCGATGAGGGGCGTAGGGTAAGGTATTTTTAAAGTGGCGTCGCGTGCTGAAGAGTGCAATTACGGAGGATGGACAAGTCTGGAGAGACAAGAATCGTCGGGCTATCGTTGCAATAAGAGGAAGTTGGGGACTGTATCGAGGCATTCCGGCTGGGCCGGCGATCCATGAGGCCCTCTTTGGGCCCAGTCCTCTGATTCGGGCGGGAGCCATTGCGGTTTTGGAGGTCCAGCAATGACTCTCAAGGGGACAAGGTTATGCTTAGAAACCAAGCATTAAGCGGACTGGCCTTGCATGTTTCGGTGGAGAGATGATGCCGCTACGATGCGAGCCCGCAAGTCACAATCCCGTCAGACAGGAACGATCTCTGACCTTCCCGGGCCACTAAATGGAACCTGTCTTTGCAAAAAGCAGACGAGGATCGCCCAACTTGCTGTCCCAGATCATGCAGTCAAGATGTAGTATTTGCTTATTGCTTGATCTCAATCTCGTGACAGTGCACGTGAAAACCGTCATCCACCAAAAATACCCCAGGCTGTGGTGGGCATGATTGGCTTGCGCCGTGTGATTAAACGCAAGGTAAAGTAGTGGGGCCCAAGCCTCAAAGAGTGACAGATCCTGGCTTCATTTCCTTCGTCACCGAAGCTGCCGGCTAGCACGCCTGCGTCTTCCCCCTTCTGAAAACATTCATCTTTCGACCCACGGCCTTTGAACAACTCGACCTCGTGGGCCTGCACGCACTCGCGACTTGAACAACGAGTTTATACACGATTATCTTCGCGAGCAGGCGATCGACACAATGTCCAGGTTTACGCGAACGTATTTGCGGCTACCGCGGCCAAAGGTAAGGAGTAATGCTGACGGCACCTCCGGATGCCCTCGTCATGAATCAACCATCGTGGCAGAGCCCGTACGAGTTTTCAAAGTATCGACTAACACATTCATAGACCCTCTTTGGCATCGTCGGCCTCCAAACGGGCACTGAGCTCATCTCGCTCGCCCTCGTCCTCAACAAGGTCACCGGAGTCTACGGCCTGCTGGCCATCCTGACAGGCTACCAGCTCTCGCTGCTGCAGCTCTCGACCTACGTCTACTCGATCGCCGTCTTGGTTGTGCTCGTCATCCTGTTCCCGCATATCCGACGCCAAAGCCCGTACGAGTGCCTCGCGCTCGCGTGGGTCTATATCCTCGACGCACTTGTCAACGCCGCGTTCACGGCGGCATTCGGACTGGACTGGTACTTTTCTACCCAACTGAGCGAATCCCCAGACACGCAGTCGAAAACGCTGCCAAATCTTGTCGCGGACGGTATGGAAGGTCTCCGTAAGGAGACGGCGGTCCACGGAAAGGTGGTGCCACAGGAGACTGCGTTCAGCATGCTGTTGATTGTGGCGTCCATGGTTATCCGCATCTACTTTTGCTTCGTGGCGATGGCGTACGCAAAACAGGTTCTGCAAAAGTACATGCAGCTCATGATTCTCGAGGGTCCGGGTGTTGACGACCACGAGGGACCGTTCGCGGAGGACCTACCCGACGGCGAGGGTCGCAAGGGACGCTTGGCCAGGCTGATGGTGTCGTTTGGTCGTAGTTACTGGCTCAGCCAGGACGACTCGGACATTTGGGCGAGGGGTGATCACCAGAGCAAGGTCAACGCGCCTGGCACGCTGGCTGGTGAAGTCTGAACGAATGCCCTATTCGGAGTTGATGTAATCCATTACAAGAAATGCCAATTCACAGAGAGTGAACGAGGTACTGAGCCAAAGAGGGATGTGTATCATCAGGAATCAAAGCACACGACACTTGGGATTGGGAGAGGACCAAGGCACGAAGAACATTATGCATTTTGGGGGAAATACCCCTAATGAGGATACGGATAACTGCCTACCTAATATCATACATAGGGGCGCATTTTGGTTAATGGGGGATAATGCTACGCTAGGTCCTACTGTTTTGTTGTCTTATTGTATGAATCGGTACATTGTTCAGCTGGAAGTACTGCATTACGAAACCGCTTGTTGCCACTACTAAGCATCTATTCAGCTGGGTAGACAGCTACCATGTTGAAACTGTACGTAACAATGTTACTGGAAGAGTTGGCAGTATTGTTTCATACGTTTGCAACCGGCACGGCTCCGAGGCCTCACCGGACATGAGTCCGAGGCTGGAGGTCTGACGGCGACGGGAAGCGGCGGAAGCGGAAATCACGTGAGCCCGAGGCGGCATTTGCGGCATTGCGTGACGGCCGCACGCGGCCGGGCTGTGTGGTAGTCGGCACATGGATGTAGGGAATGAATGGGCTTGCTTGCTTGCATGGTTGCATGGGCATTGCATCAGACATGGCCTTTATTGAGCCGTCTTGCAATGTCCCGTCTGGGACAAGCGTGGCAGAGGGCGCCCCTCCTTGTCTGCACCATAACTCAACGCTTCTTTGTTCATCGATGGTGAGCAACTTTGAACGGATAACCAATGTGTTGACTGCTCCGCTGCCGGCCAATGATGACGAGACATTTCGTCCCTCTTCTGATAAGGGGAAAACTGGACGACGACTTGACTTGTCCCGCCACCCGCAATGCGGAGACGAGCTGGAATCAAGGTACTTGCGAGTACAAAAGGTGCAAAGCAGCGTCGCCGATGGTGCCATCTTGCCTTGAACAGTGGGGGGCAGTCGGCCGGTAGTCGGAGCGAGGCAGCTGTGCGGCAGCTGGCGGCATCGAGCGGGCAGCTGGCTGTGCTTGGCTGGGCCTGGCTGGGCCTGGCTGGGCTTCGCTGGGCCAGTGGGAAGAGGCTCGCGGGCCGTCGGTGGTCCCAGCTGAGCGTCACAGGGTGCTAGGCAGGAAGTCGGGGTGGAGATGGGGCCCAGGACGTGGCATCAGGCTCGGGTACCTCGGGGTACTTCGGGGTACGTCGGGGTACGGGGATGGCTGCTCGACGCTGGCGCTGCAAATCCACGGCTCCCCATTTGTCATCGCCATTGTAGTTGGGGCATCGCTGGGCCAGGCCGACGCTAGCTTCGATCACGCAATCCACGGCCATGATTCAAAAATTGGTCTTCGCCGTAGAGTCATGAGAGCAACGGAATGGCCTGGCCTGCGCTTGCGGGGAAAAACTCGGCGCTCGCTCGAGGCAAAAAAAAAAAAACAGGCGACCGGTACCTGGAGATACCGGCCCGTAGTGAGGGGAGGCAAGTAGCGATTGCCAGCGGCGCTAGGCCGCATGCGCCCCCCCGCCAAAGAAGCAGAGGAACCCTTATTATACCAAATTCCCGGGCAAAGCCTGAATGGCTTCTCTTCCTTTCCCTTTCAAGTCTCGACTCCACGTCCAAGTCCAATAGCAGCAGACGAGCGCCATGGACGCGGCTTCACAGCACCAGATTCGCTCGCCTGAGGAGGCCGGTTAGTCCACCCTCTATTCCCCTGCCTACTCTCCTACCCATCACTGGTGTCGGGAGAAGCAACCATATCACGAACCACTCTCGAAGCCCAGCGATTCAATGCCCATTATAAGCTCTCCTGAAACTCGTACTGACACGTCTTCTCGGCTCCTACAGTGGCAAGAATTGCCTACCTCTCCAGCGATGTCGTCGTCTCCGTCCAGCCCTCCCTCGGCACCGACTCCGATTTCTCCACGCATCTGAAGCGGTATTCCGGCCGCAAGGACCACAGCTTGGTTGCGCAGACCGACGATGCTGTCCCAGAGGTAAGCCAATTCAACTCGCCGTCTCTTGTTCTGCCCGCTATTTGGGTCTTTTGCTCTCTGCCCGCTTCTCTCATGAGTGAGGGGAAGGGAGGTGGGAGCGAGTCATGGTTCTCGCTCACGACACCAATCGGGATATATCCCAGAGTCAATTGTACAACCAAGGAAAAAACGCTAACCACTATTTTGAAACGACCAGATCCTCTCTGTTCGACACAACGCCGACCCTCTTCTCGCAGTCTTCTCGCCTGTCCGATCCGGCAAGCTCGTCTCAGTCACCGCGCCATCAACCGTCCTCCTACCTTCCATCTCCCACCTCTACAAGCTCGCCAACTACCCCGTGGTTCTCCATGTCTCTCTTCAGCCTCGGACTTTTGCCGACTACTCCGTCATCACCTCTATTCGCAACACGGGATGGACCTTTATCCAGTCAGAGACCCTCCAAGAGGCCCAGGACATGGCCCTGACCGCCCATGCCTTGGCTGCTCGCACTGGCAAGGGTGTTGTTCACTTCTTCGCCCCGTCCACCTCGGCTGATGACAAGCCCATCGCTGTTGAGGACCCGGCCATTGTCCGCGACATCCTCGACCTCGACAGTGTCCGCCGATTCCAGGCTGGTTCCGCATCTACGTCCGGTAACGGCATCTACGCTGACGATGGCCATGTGGCTGTCTCTGCAGACCACGAGGTTTCCGTCAACACCACCGCTTCCGACAAGTCTTCTTCCCTCGACGTCCCCGCCAGTGCCGATGCCTCCAAGGCCACCTCCACTGGCACTTCGCTCAAGTCGAGTGGCGGAAGCGAGTCCAGCACCCCCGCAGCGCCTTCTTCCGTTGCCACTACTGTGGAGTCTGCCCCTCCCCAGGTCACATCCGAGGATATCTACAAGTGCGCTTCTCGCATCTGGTCTCAGATCCAGACTGCCCTGGGCCGCTCGTACACCGCCTTTGAGTTCTCTGGCTCAGCCACTGCTGAGAACTGCCTCTTCATCTTCGGCTCAGATGCCGGCTCATTTGCTCAGGCCATTGATGCGGCCAAGTCTGATGATATCTTCGCCGACGCCGCTATCCTGACTCCTCGTCTTTACCGACCTTGGATCGGCTCACGTTTGGTTGACGCGGTCCCCAAGTCCGTCAAGAGAATTGCCGTCCTTGAGCAAATCCACAAGAAGACTACCAAATGGGGTCCTCTTCTGATTGATGTCCTGACCTCCATCAAGGCTGGCCCCGGTGGTGTTGAGACGATTGTCGGCCACCAGCTTGGCTACATCGCCCCCGAGGCCATCCCTCAGGCTCTCCGTGGCGTTCTCCAGAACCTGACTGCTGAGAAGCCTCTCCAGAACCTTGAAATCGGCAAGAAGAGTGCTTACAAGGAGCCTACTGGGTACGAGCTTGGAGCCCCTGAGCTAGAGACTGCCTACACCAAGATCCTCGATCAGCTTTTTGGCCAGCGCACGTACATTGCCAATGCCGTCAAGTCACAGACTACTGGGCTTTCGCCTGCCGTCTCTGCCTCACCCGAGTTCGGCTTCGGCTCGCTCCTGGCGCGCAAGCAGCGACGTAACCAGTTCGTTGCCGAGGTTAAGGAGGCTGCGGCCAACGGATCGTTCACCACCGACGCCCCCAAGAGCTGGCTGGCTCGCTGGGCTGTGAATGCCGATGACACCGCCAAGTCCGCGGACATTGCCGACGACATCATCTCGCGGCTCGAGACCGATGGTTCAGAGACTGCCTCCAAGTTGCTCTCTGCCAAGGGCCTCTTCCGAAAGGAGTCGCTCTGGCTGGTTGGATCCGATGCCTGGTCTTACGACCTGGGCAACTCTGGTGTTCACCATGTCCTTGCCTCTGGCGAGAACGTTAACATGCTCATCATCGACTCCACCCCCTACTCTGAGAGAGCTGCCGCTGATGCCGACCGGAGAAAGAAGGACATTGGTCTCTATGCCATGAACTTTGGCAACGTCTACGTCGCCTCCACTGCTGTCTATGGATCCTACACCCAGGTCTTGCAGGCTATGCTGGAGGCTGACAAGTTTGACGGTCCTTCCGTCGTTCTCGCTTACCTGCCCTACTATGGTGAGACCGATTCGGCCCTGACGGTTCTTCAGGAAACCAAGAAGGCTGTCGATGTCGGCTACTGGCCTCTTTACCGATGGAACCCTGCCAACGAGGAGAAGGGCGAGCCCAAGTTCTCCCTTGACTCCGAGCTGATTAAGCAGGAGCTCAAGAAGTTCCTGGCACGCGACAACCAGCTCACTCAGCTCATGAACAAGGAACCCAAGTTTGCTGCTGCCCTTGCTCAGGACTTCGGCACCGAGGTCCGGGCCCAGCAGAAGCGCAAGGCCAAGGATGCCTACAACCAGCTGCTGGAAGGTCTTCTTGGTGCTCCCCTGACGGTTCTCTACGCGTCCGACAACGGCAACGGCGCCACGATCGCCAAGCGCCTTGCTAACCGGGGCCGAATGCGTGGCCTCAAGTCCTCCGTCATGGCTATGGAGGATTACCCTCTCGAGGACCTGCCCAGCGAGGAGAACATTGTCTTTGTCACCTCCACCGCTGGTCAGGGCGAGTTCCCTCAGAACGGTCTGCCCTTCTGGGATGCCGTCAAAGACAGCACGGACTTGGACCTCGCTAATGTCAACTACTCCGTCTTCGGTCTGGGAGACAGCCACTACTGGCCTCGCAAGGAAGACAAGATCTACTACAACAAGCCTGCCAAGGATCTCGACCGTGTGCTAGGAAACCTGGGCGCTAAGCGTCTGGCTGACACTGGACTTGGTGATGACCAAGATCCCGATGGATTCCAGACTGGCTACCAGGATTGGGAGCCCAAGATCTGGAAGGCTCTCGGCGTTGATAACGTTGATGGTCTTCCCGATGAGCCACCGCCGATCACCAACGAGGACATCAAGCTGTCCTCCAACTTCCTCCGCGGTACGATTCTCGAGGGACTCAAGGACATGTCGACCATGGCTATTTCTGCCTCTGATCAGCAGTTGACCAAGTTCCACGGCACCTACATGCAAGATGATCGCGATGTTCGTGATGAGCGAAAGGTTCAGGGTCTCGAGCCCGCCTACTCATTCATGATCCGATGCCGTCTGCCAGGTGGTGTTTCTACCCCCACGCAGTGGGTCCAGATGGACGACATTGCCAACGAGCTTGGTAACCAGACGATGAAGCTCACCACGAGACAGACGTTCCAGTTCCACGGTGTCATCAAGACCAAGCTCAAGCCCGCCATGCAGGCCATCAACCGTGCCCTCATGGACACCCTGGCAGCTTGCGGTGATGTCAACCGAAACGTCATGTGCAGTTCGCTTCCTACCCAGTCCAAGTTTCACCACCAGGTCTGGGCCAAGTCCAAGCAAATCAGCGAGCACCTGCTTCCGTCTACGAACGCCTACCACGAGATCTGGCTGACGGACGACGATGATAAGAAGACTCAGGTCGGGGGTGATGCCGTGCAGGACTTTGAGCCGCTCTACGGACCTACGTATCTGCCCCGAAAGTTCAAGATTACCATCGCCATCCCCCCTCACAACGACACCGATGTGTATGCCCACGATATTGGCTTGATCGCCATCAAGGGCAAGGATGGCGAGCTGGAGGGTTTCAACGTCCTTGCCGGTGGTGGTATGGGTACCACGCACAACAACAAGAAGACGTACCCCCAAACCGGCCGCATGTTCGGTTTCTGCAAGACTGAGGATGTTCACCTTGCTTGCGAGAAGATCATGCTTGTCCAGCGTGACAATGGTGACCGCAAGAACCGCAAGCACGCCCGTCTCAAGTACACCATTGACGATATGGGTGTGGACGTCTTCCGCGGCAAGGTCGAGGAGCTCTGGGGCAAGAAGTTCGAGCCCGAACGAGCATTCGAGTTTAAGAGCAACGTCGACACCTTTGGCTGGCAGAAGGATGAGACTGGCCTCAACCACTTCACCTTCTTCATCGAGAACGGCCGTATCGAGGACACTCCCGAATTCCAGATGAAGACGGGTCTGCGAGAGATTGCCAAGATCTGCAAGGGCGAGTTCCGCCTTACTGGTAACCAGCATCTCATTCTCAGCAAGATTGCTGACGAGGACCTGCCGGCCATGAAGGAACTCATGAAGAAGTACAAGCTCGACAACTTGCAGTTCTCTGGTCTGCGTCTCAGCTCGTCCGCCTGTGTCGCGTTCCCTACTTGTGGTCTCGCCATGGCCGAGTCGGAGCGTTACCTGCCTGTGCTCATCACCAAGCTCGAGTCATGCCTTGAGGAGAATGGCCTGAGCCAGGACTCTATTGTCATGCGCATGACGGGTTGCCCCAACGGCTGTGCCCGCCCATGGCTCGCCGAGGTCGCCTTTGTCGGAAAGGCCTTTGGTGCGTACAACATGTACCTGGGCGGTGGCTACCACGGCCAGCGCCTCAACAAGCTGTACCGCTCCAGCATCAAGGAGGAGGAGATCCTTGCCACGATGAAGCCGCTGCTGAAGCGGTATGCCCTGGAGCGAACCGAGGGCGAGCGCTTTGGTGACTTCTGCATTCGTGCTGGCATCATCACCGCCACCACCAACGGCACCAACTTCCACGACAACGTACGTTTACCTTGACATTACCCTGCGCATTCTTCTTGGGGCTAGTAGACTAACAGACGAATAGATTCCCGATGATGATGAGGAAGATGCCGAGTAGAAACGAGACAAATGAAGAAGGAAATGAATCAGCAAAGGGAATGAAAGAGGGAAACGTATGCGTTTTATTGGACTTGAGGATTTGAGACATGAAATTGGCATCTTGTTGCATGCGATGTAACCAGTTTAGTTACTCGTTGGCCAGGCGCACTGGTTGGAGCTTCAATTGATTTCCGTGTAGGAATATTTCAGACAAGAAGAACAAAAAAAAAAAAAAAAGGACACTTACATATTGCTCAGTGTTGACGAATCCGTCGTAGACGGCAATGGCTGCTCAATCATTACATTTTAATAGTGAAAAAGTAGTTGACAGACAAGATTAAAATCGATTCGAGCTCGATACATTGCATGTCCAAGGTCTGTTACCTTGGTCCTGGGACAACGTAAAGTACGTTGCAAATACTAAAACTGAGAAACGCAACCTGATATCATCATCACAAGCAAATATCCATCATACATGAGAGAGATCTTGACACATAAGCCAATGGTTTATCATCCAGACAAAGAAAAAAAGAAGAAGGAAAAAACACCAATAACCCCTAAACAAAATGTCAAAACTTATATGTGCAGTTTTTTTCATCATGACATCCGTTGCAAGAGCACGCCGCAAAAAGGAGCTCACTCTACTTCTTGAGGTTGCTCGACACAGTACTCATTCCCTCGCTGATGCGGTCACTCACGCCGCCCATCCACCTGGGTGCCTTCATGGTGATGCGGACGCGGCCTTCGACAATCATGTTGATGATGTTGAGAATGCCAAAGGTGATGGAGCCAATGGCGCGGAAGACGGCCAGGGTGGCAACACTCCAGAGAATGAAGCGGAGATAGTAGTTTTCGCCAATGCCCCTGCTGCTGTAGGCCTCGGACACGGCCATGCCGAGGATGCCGTTGCAAATCATCCAGGTCAGCACCATGTAGGTTCGCACGCTCTTGTAGTAGTCTTCTTGCATCTGGGCCTCGCTGGCGGGGGCATCAGACACCTCGACGCGATCACGCAGGTTGCGGAGCGCCTCGTCGTAGCCGCTGTCAATGTCGAGCTGTTCGCTGGGCATCTCGAGCTCGACCGTCTCGCCCTTGCCCACGGCACCGCCCAGATCCGTCTTCATGACGTTGTCACCCTTGGTACCCCAAGTCACATCGTGCGTGTTGCAGAATGCGTAGACCTGCAGGGTGCAGATGTAGCTGGGCAGCAGCAAGAAGTACTGCGCCGACGATGTAAACATGTGCCAGGGATCCAGATACAAGACGGACATGATGAAGTACATGCCGACCGTTGACATGATGGAGACGATGAGATTTGTAAAGACGTTGTTACCCATCTTGATACCCTCGCTCTTCTTGGCCGTGAACTGCCGCACAATAATGTACACGGTTGCGAATGTCGTGTACACCATGATGATGCCGTAGATGATCATGCTTATCAGGTATAGCTTTTTCGATCCCTGTGGACGGTTGCCGAGCGACAGAATGAACTGGGTTGCGATCAACAGGACACAGGCGTAGCGTAGAATATGGAAGAAGACGGTTCCCATGTTGTGACCAAATGGATCAACCTCGGGGTCTGTCAAACCGCCGGCGACGAAGTAGAATGTGAGGTAGAAGTTGGCCAGGGAGAAAAAGGTAAAGGTGACTTGGATAAACTGGTAGAAGAACTCAATGTGCAGCAGGACCTTGCGCGCCAACGTATGGTCGGTCCACCAGACCTGTCTGAAGTGCACCAGCGAGTAGACGGCGGCGAAGAAGGCACCGTTGAGCCATCTTCGACGCTGCGAGATAAACTCGGGGACGGTATCTAGACTCGGGTGTTAGCAGGAGCGGCTTGGTCGGGGAATGGAGGCAACGTTGAAGACTTACCGGGCACATCCGTCTCACCAGTACATCCCTTGACATACTTGAGAACCCATCTCTCTCCTCGCTTGGCCACCAGCTCCCAGCAGAGGATACGATCCTCGGCCAGATACATGTTGGCGGTGAAGACATCCGCATGCTGGCCATGTAGCGTTTCTCCCTTGAAGTACTGACTGAGAGGACCGTGTCCCGTTTCATCGTTCTGCAAGGCGTGGAAGCGATACGCACTCAGCGCACCGGGGAGCACGGTAATGTACCCAAAGACGGACTCGAGGGGCTTATCGAGAATGTTGGACATTTTGTACTCAAAGTTCTGGGAGGCGACCAGGGGGTTCAATAGGTTCATGCCCATCCTGCCCTTCATGGCCTTGATCTCACCACAAGCTCCAGCCACGTTGGAGTCGGTATCGAAGGCCTTCCAGAGGTGATAGAGCGAGTCGTTGCCCGGCTTGGTACCGACGTCAAGCAAGATGCAGACATTGGGGTTGAGGGCTTGTCCAAACGCATTGAAGAACCATCGGTGAGAGTTGAGCTTGCGCTGGTTCTTTTCCTTGAGACAAAAGATCATCTGGCAAGGCACGATGCCCTTCTCGGCACCCTTGAATTTGAGATCAGCGTCGAGAGAGACCTGAGTTGTGTACTCGTAAACGTGAGCCTGGACGGCGCGGTTATTGACGAAGTTCTTGGCAATGCCGTGCTGATACACTCCCATGGCCGCGAGGGCGTCGAGCGTTCTTGGATGAATCTTCTCGCGGCCGTCCGAGACAATGCAGACGACAATCTTCTGCCAGCCCAGCTCGCCCCAAGTGCGGGAGCGGGAGCGGGAGCAGAAGTGGGAAATGTTCTTCATCACAGCATGCATGGTTCGAGTGAAGCCAATCTCATCCTCGTTGTACATGGTGACGCAGATGAAGAGCTCCGTCTCGCGAGTGGTGCGACCGATGATTTGGCGCAACTTGTATCCCTTGTCGACAAAGTCGTCTGGGTCGCACGTCACAGCAGTGTATCGCATGTGGGTGAACTCGACCTCGTTGCGCCGGGGCAGGAAGCTGTAGAGAATTGTAGGAATCTTACACTCCAGCACCAGCTCACCGTTGATGAGCTGTACCTCCTTTCTGGACATTTGCGGAGCGCGAACGCCTCGTCGCTCTTGGGCGCCGTCTGGAGCAGGTCCGTACGTGTCCATCTTCTCGTCAAATTCTTCTCCTTCGTTGAGTGTGTCTTGCGAGTCAGAAGTAAGGTAAGAGTCGCGATCTATCGGACGAGGCCGAGAATCACTGAGGTCGGACTCGGGCCCAAAGACATCATCAGTGTCCTGAGTGAGAGGAATCGACACCGTTGCATCGTCTGCAAAGGGCTGCGGGTTTCGGTGATTGGTTGAAAAGAGAGGCGCCGGTGGAAGCGGCCGTCTTGGGCTTCCACCGTATCTTGATGAAGGGGTTCCCGGTCTGGGGCTGCCATTGATATCGGGCGGCTCATAGGAGGGATTGGTGGGGGGTGGTCGAGACAGATCTGATCGTGACAAATCCGATCGCGATAGATCAGACTGGTACAGCTCAGACCGTGATAGATCTGACATGCGAGAGGATGGCGTCCAGGGCCTCTGAGGGGAGCCACCATCCCGCCCAGCAAAAGGCACATATGTCGAGTCTGGGGGAGGCATGGAGGGGCCATCGTGGAGAAAGGAGCTAGATCTCGAGTCGAATGATCGGATGCTGGGCTGATAGTTGAAGTTTCGTTTCGACGGCCGCGCACTAGGAACGTTTTTCTGTGAGCCATTGTCTTGTGAAGGATTAAGTGATGGGTATGGGACCGGCGGAATCGGGGGATTGTAGTTCAAGCCATGTGGTTGATGATTGCGCCGGCTTCTGATACCGAATGGGATCTCAGGTAGGGTACGCGGCATGTCTGTAAAGGCGACACTGGGGCCAGACTTGTCCTTATTGTTGCGATTGTCCTGCAGCTTTGCAGAAGAAGGCGAGACGAGCAGAGGCTTTCGGTGTATGCTTGAAGGAGGGACTCTGGGGACGGCAGTGGATGAAAGGAAGGGATCTGCTGGGTGCTGTTTCATGGAACCATCTGCTTGGTATGGCTCCGTGACCTTGTCTAGAGAAACAGTCTGCAGATCCTGAGGGAGCAGAGGGAGAGGTTGTGGGTTGGAAGAAGCCATGGACAAGGACGAAGGGAATGGCAGGCTGGCTACATACGCGCGAGTCTGAGTCTCATATGGATCTTCTTCGACGGATGTCAACAATCGGACGGCAGCGGGGTTCTGGCTGGTGGGCATGTGCAAATGCGATTCATCGTCGTCGTAGCCGGGAAGATTGTAGTCGGGCGGCAGCCTCGAACGCGAATGGCCGTCCATTGTGCTGAGCGTCTCAGGCACAGGAATGTCGGCTCACTAGCCCAATACGCTCTGTCTGGTAGGCAAGACGACGGACGAGACGGCGGTGGATACGTAGACGGCCTGCGCCGCGAGGACGAGTAGAGGCGAGGCGAGTAGAGGCGATGCGATGTGATGCGATTGCGACGGAGTTGTAGACGAGGTTGTCTCGAGGTTGGATGCTTGTTGGAGGCCAAGGTCGAAAAGCAACAGAGTATGAGAAAAGATGGATCACAATCAGGCAGACGGATAAATGGATAGACAGTCAGACAGGCAGACGCACGCTTGGTCCGTTCTCTCTGCTGATTTTACCTCGTTGCAGTCTAGGCGGGGGCTGCAGGAGAGCGCGGGATGAGGGAGCTTGGGGCAACCAAACAAAGCACTGCGCAACGTGGGGTTGGCATAGCAACCATCGCGGATCCATCCATGACGGATGGATGGTGTTTTGACCTTTTGGCGCCAGCTGCGCCAGGCCGATGAATGAGGCTGCCTGCAGGCGGTTATCAGAGACATGCCTTGTATCTGTATTGTTTTCATCCGTGTTGACTTTGCAGACTTTGCAGCCATTCTTCCAGTTTAAATGTCCAGTCTGGGGAAGACAGCTTCTGTCCTGGGATGGAGCCTCCAAGCCCGACAAAACATCCTCATCCATCTCCAATATACACCACGTGTAAGCATGGAATGATAGGCAAATCATCAGGCACTGAGCAATGCTGGCGTTTCATTACCGAGCAATGCTGGGTCTCTCTCTACATTGGGCGCTAGAAGCACGCACGGCATACATACATACATAGTACTAGCATGACAGCTATAGCTCCACCATCACGGCGGCCCACCGATTAGCCTCGATTTCTTCCGAGCCTGACCGCTGCGTGACATCTGTTGGTATTACTTACTCCTCTCGGCCGTCTAGTAGCGACGTATCTTCGAGTTGGGGCCTTCTTCACAAGTACCCATGTCCAAAAGCCCATTGCACCCTTGGCTGTTGCTGGAGCCGCTACGCAAGTGGTAGATGAGCGAGCTTTGCTGCAAGCCATTGCCACATTGCTCGCTGGAAACAGTTTCCTGTCCCTTTTCAATGGCATATTCACAGCTGCCATAATAGCGTCAAGTTGTCAATCCCCAAGAGACTCTCAGGACAAGTGTCCTCTGGCTGGCTGATTCACCCGCTTACAGCCCTTGTCCTGAGGATACTCCAAACCTGCTTCCCTCAACAGTCACGATGCCTCAACGTATATGCACCATCTGTCCTCTACCATGTCTGCGCAAAGTCAGAATAGACTCCTCGCAATCACACATTGAATGCTCTTCTCCGGAAAGAACCTTGACGATCCAGCCTCTCTTCCTTATTGGACCAGCAAGCATCTCACATCTCAACGTTGTTGGAAACATACTCATAGACTCAAGCAGGAATCTGGGGGCCCGTGGATATAAAATGTCGCCACCAAAGTCACAGAACATGATCGAGGCGTCGTTGATCCATCGTGATGCCGGCTCTGCGTTTCTGCAACTTTGTCCTTCTCACCTGCCCATAGAGTTTGTCGTCGTGGTCACGAGAGAGGCAAGTAGGTACGATTACTATTGCCCAGATGTAGGTA
The DNA here is from genome assembly GCA_003693545.1 of Pseudonectria buxi. Lineage (NCBI taxonomy): Eukaryota > Fungi > Ascomycota > Sordariomycetes > Hypocreales > Nectriaceae > Pseudonectria > Pseudonectria buxi. The sequence goes on from QUZG01000118.1 coordinate 170,090, forward strand.
TAAAATCGCTTTCTCTCCCCTCGTAAATCTCTTCCTCTGGCCTCTTCTCTTCCCAGCGCTTTCACCATCAGCTATATATCTTGCTGTATCAGTTGTTGTATAGGGTTTTTGCTTGCCTTACTCAACCAACACCATGGCCGGCAAGTCAGGACCGATCACCTCGGGATCCCCCCTTGGACCCCCCGAGTCCAATGAACCGGGCAACGCTGAAGAGACGGTCGCCTCGACTCTGCTGCAAAATCCCCTGGCACACATGACAAACGAAGATATCTTGACTGATGTGGATAACTTCGTCGTTGACAAGGGCCTGGCTGCCCACCAGGAGGCTTTCCGCAAGGGTGCCCTCCTAGCCAAAGTACAGAATCAGCCCGATGGCTTCGAGTCAATCGAGGGGCTTTCGGAACACGACAAGCAAATCTTGCGACACGAGAAAGAACACCGCTGGACATCCCAGCCCAAGATGCTGTACTTTCTATGTGCATTATGTGCCGGCTGTGCCATTGTCCAGGGCATGGACCAGACCGCCATCAATGGTGCTCAGGTATATATCATCACCCTACCCCTTGCTTGGGAGCACTGGATCTGACGTTGGCTACAGGAGTTTTACTTTGCAGAATTCAACATTGAGGACAAGATGATGCGCGGCTTGATCAACGGTGCCCCATATGCCTCGGCCGCCCTCATCGGATGCTGGCTCAATGCGCCCCTGAACAACTACTGGGGCCGTCGCGGCACCATTGCCTTTTCATGCTTCTTCGCCTTCATCACCGCCATTTGGCAGGCGGCTTCGCCCAACTGGGGTTCGCTCATTGCCTCTCGCTTCGTTCTTGGTCTCGCGGTTGGCGCCAAGTCGAGCACCACACCCATCTACGCCGCTGAGTGTGCCCCCAAGAACATCCGTGGCGCCCTCACCATGATGTGGCAGATGTGGACCGCCTTTGGCATCATGATTGGTTTCGCGTCGTCGTTGGCGTTTCAAAATGTTGCATTCCTAGGGGAGAACTCTCAGTGGCGCTGGATGCTAGGCTCAACTGCCGTGCCTCCCATGATTGTTGGATCTCTCGTCTACTGCCTCCCCGAGAGCCCTCGCTGGTACATGGACAAGGAGGATTTCCCCAAGGCGTTTGTGTCGCTTAGAAAGCTACGAGCGAGCAACATGCAGGCTGCCCGCGACATGTATCTGGCATGGAAGTTTCTGCAGATTGAACAGAACAGTAAGAAGGGCCGCAACCTGCTTAAGGAGTTTTTTACCGTCAGACGCAATCGGCGCGCTGCCCTGTCTTCGTGGTTCTGCATGTTCATGCAGCAGTTTTGTGGAGGCAAGTATCTCTAGGACAGCATCTACCCCTGAACAGCGGCTAACTCTGATTCTCTAGTCAATGTCATTGCCTACTACAGTACCCAGATCTTTACGGATGCCGGCTATTCGCGACCCCAGGCCCTCTTGGCCTCGTTTGGAGGCGGTGCCATCAACTGGCTCTTTGCTCTACCCGCCATCTGGACGATTGACACGTTTGGCCGCCGCAATCTTCTTCTAGTCACCTTCCCCATGATGAGCGTTTGTCTCTTTTGGACTGGCTTGAACTTTTGGGTTCAGGATCAGACAATACGGCTGAGCCTGCTGGCAACAAGCATCTACATCTTCATGGCAGTGTACTCGCCCGGCCTCGGGCCAGTGCCCTTTACCTATAGTGCCGAAGCATTCCCGCTTCACATCCGAGCACTGGGTATGGCGTCGGCTACATCCATTACCTGGGCCTTCAACTTCCTGCTCAGCTTCACTTGGCCGCGAATGATGGATACGTTTGGACCTCAAGGTGCCTTTTTCTGGTACGCGACGTGGAACCTGGTTGGCTGGGTCTATGCCTACTTCTTCCTGCCGGAAACCAAGGCGTTGACACTCGAGGAGCTCGACAATGTCTTTAGCATGCGAAGCCGCGATCACGCCCGATACTATGTGCAGCGATTGCCATGGTACTTGAAGAAGATGGTGGGAAAAAACGTCGAGGATATGCCGCCCTTGTACCGGCTGGAGCAGGTGGATGGAGAGGAAGCGGAAAAGTAAAGGAACGGGAGCTGAATGGGAATGCTCCCAATGGTTTGTTTTGGCTTGGTTAATGTGACATGGCTGGCGGCTCTCTATGCCAGTCTGCTCGTCCATCTTAGTTGACGCAGTATAATTAGCTACTAAAAGATAGAAATCATGAGAATTACGCATGCGTAGTTTGATTTGGAACGTCCTCTTCTGATGTCATTCTCTCCGACGTGCAGAAGCCTGCCTGGGGATATTTCTGTTGCCTCAGGCTGTTCTCACTGAGTCACGTTATCGGTCAGCTAGGCATCTGCCTGCCTGGGTAGTTCTTCTCTCGCTTGGCATCAGTCACCTCACCGCTTGAAACTTTGATCAAGATGGGCTCCAACATGAATGATCCATCATCTTCCCCCGAAGCGAGCCTAGAGGAGCAGCAAGGCTTCGGTCCGGCTTACGTGCTACACCCGCAACCCAGCCATGAGCACACAAACACGGCGGTGATGCTGCATGGCCGGGGCAGTTTCGGCAGCGAGTTTGCTCAAGAGCTCATGTCGACACGGCTATCTGACGGCCGCTCGCTTCAAGAGGCACTGCCGGGATGGCGATGGGTGTTTCCGTCTTCGAAACAGCTCTGGAGCACGGCGTTTGAGGAGACGTTACCGGCATGGTTCGAGGCTCATTCGCTAACAGACGTGTCGGAGAGGCAGGACCTGCAGCTGCCGGGTGTGCAAGACTCGGTCCGGTACGTGGAAGCGGTGCTGGAGCGAGAGATGGCTCGAGTCGGCGGGCAGTCGGAGAGAGTCATTCTAGGCGGCATCAGCCAGGGAGGCTGCATTGGCATCTGGGTGCTGCTGTGCCAAATGGACCCGGCTCGGCGGCTGGGGGGCTTTGTGGGGAGCAACACCTGGGTTCCATTTGGCAACAACCTGGCGCGCATCTTGCTGGCGGTGGATGATGGCAGCCATGACAGAGGCGAGGGTCGAGATGAAGATGACGATCAATATGACGACTGGGTCAGGTCAATGCTGGCGCCTGCCATCGGCTTCAAGCTACGCCACACTCCCGTACTGTTGGGCCACGGAGTCGACGACGCATATGTCGACGTGCAGCTGGGACGAGAAGCGGCTCGGATCCTGTCCCAGGCGGGCTACGAGGTGGACTGGCGCGAATATACCGGAGCAGAGCTCGAGGGCCACTGGTTCCGGGAGCCGGAGCAGATGGATCATGTGTACGAGTTTCTCAGTGCTCGTATGCAGGTCTGCGGCGACGAAAGCACCAAGAATTGAGCTGGAGAGTTTAGTGCTGAGCAACAACGGGGCTCGTCTGTGGGTTTGCTTTTTCGTCTTGTCTCCTCCTTTGACATGTCGTATCGAGACCATGTTCCAAGGATGAAACCGTTGCTTCTGTCTGGTTTTGCAACAGCGCGGTTGTGGATTCCCCGACAAGAGGCCCCGGAAATCCGCGCGAATGGCGGGCGACCCTTGCGCCATGACATGATGGAATCCCCCCCGGGCTGTCTTATTCTCTCAATCAAGGGTAAGGCTTCGGCCTCAGCTAAGACTAAGATTCAGCTGAGTGGATTCAAGTGTTTCTTCAACGGCAACGAGCTCAGGCACCATACTGTGCACGTACGGAGTACGGTAGCATCATATCATGTCGTGCTTTTTCCCTTGCTGATGCTACGCTGCCACGATGCCGCACTTACTAGCGCAACCCAAGCGAATGGTACAGACGAAATGCCCATGGCGAAAATGTGTGAGCGGATCCTCAGACTCAGGTAGTTACGGAGTACATAGTTAGGTAGGATGCCAATGTTATCAGCTTGGGCATGCCAGCCAAGTTAACTTTTGTGACAGATTACCTACTTAAGGTTTTAACTAATGCACAGCTGCCTTCAACCTGAAGCCTGAGCCCTCTCTTATTTGCCAAACGGCAACATGATGAGAAAACAGCGGCCCGAGAATAAGACGGAATCGACTTGGACTCGTCAAGCAGACTTTCGGCGTCCCTCTCGGCTCAATCCACGTCGGACCCGATGCACCGACGTGCCAACAACCCAACACGCAAACAATTAAGCAATCGGGACTTGAAAAGACTGGTATTTGCGGAGAAGCTGAAGAACCCATGCATGGACTGTCATGTCATGGCCAGGCTACAGGGGTTCTGTCTTAACTGAGCCTTGTCATGTTCAAAGTGCAGTTGGCACACGAGGGCGCGCGGCATTCCCGTTGCCCCGGTCCGGACAAACAGTGGCCAGGTTTCGCAGAGTTCCAATCAGACAAGCCCCAGGCTGTCAACTCAACTGCCTATAGACACCTCGCCCGTTACCCTAGCAGGGAGGACCCGGTAACAACAGGCGTCTGGCAGCTCGGACGGTGGCGGGCTCCGCGGGGGAGGAGCTGATGATGGGTAACATGGAGGCTGGATGGCAGCCAAGCAAGCATGAACTAACAGCATACGCTGCGAACCTGTTCCGAACTGGTTTCAGATGTCGTCCACAGTCTTTGGCCGCCACCTGCTCCTTGTTGCTTCTGCATGGCTTGGCATATCATGGCATGCCCGGCAAATGAGTGAGCTCAATCGATCGACTCTCCTACTGCTTATGCCTGGCAAAGGGACCTACATACTGTCACGGCAGTCTACATACCTGGCTCGTGGTATCCATCCCCAGGGTCTCATTCCTCATCGGACTTGAAAGCGATCGTCTCCATTCATATACATGTGCACTAACTCAGCACGATGGTGTGATGCGATTCGATGCAATGTGTGGAGTGTCACCACAACTAGCCTCCAGATTCCCAGCTTCGGCTAGGTTGATTTGGGAGGCTGATCGACTCCTGTGCCCTTGGAGCGGAATCTGAGAAGCCTGAATGGTTCCCAGAAAACAGCTCTGCTCCACGGATAAACCAGACCCTGCTTACTCCATGCCCCCAGGCGAAATTCAAGGCCCGCAATGGGACAGGGCAACCCCATGCAGAGCATGGAACGTTCCACACACCCAATGCACAAGACTCATCCTCGCCGGGTATCGAGGACATCGTCAGTCGCCCAGAGAGGCGCGGAACCATGTGACAACTGTGCCCTGTCTAGTTCCCACAGTGTTCGCGTTGCGTGCCTGGGTGGTCCTGCTGCCAGCTTGGACGGATATCATAAAATGACAACAGTGAGCTGTCGACGCAGCCTCTTCTTCGCCGCCGCCGCCGCCGGACCGGCTCTCTTATCTTCTTTCCTCCTCCTCCTCCTTTGACGTCTGTATTTGAAAAGGTCGACTTTGGGCATCAGCGAAGACGTCAACATGCGAAATCCACCTCCGGAGGTGGTGGCCACCTGGCCGAAGCCCAACCACGTCAACCCCGTAGATCGAGGACAGGCGCTGGTGATAATCGAGTTGATCGTCTTGGCCATTACGGTTCTTGTGCTGGCTGCTCGCCTTTACGTCCGGTTCGTAAAGGTCCGCAAGAGCGGTACAGACGACTGGCTAATGCTGGCGGCAATGGTGAGCACGGCCGGATTGGCAGCAACATCACTTCTTGGCTAACAGCAGTCTGTTGTCTCTTAGATCTTCAGCATCGGTGTGACGATATGTGTTGTCCTCGCCAACCAAGATCACGGCTGGAACATACACGTTTGGGATCTAACAAAAGACCAAGCCATCAAGGGCCGTCAGTCGTCGATAGCTGCCCAGACGCTCTTCCTATTTGCCTCTGGCCTGTCCAAGAACTCGATTCTGTGCTCCTACCTCCGTATCGCGCCTCGCAAGTCGATGTTTCGTTATGCCACTCACGCGACCATTGCAGTCGTCACATGCTTAATCTTCATATTCCTCATCATCCTCTGGACTCAGTGCATGTAAGTTGGTCACTTGCTTTCTTCCGCCCGCGATCGTGTCACTGACTCTGCGACGCTCCCAGCCCCATAAAGGCCTATTGGGAACTGACTGGCCACAAGGACTGTTCCGCCGAAGGCAGACTCATATTGTCAGTTTACTACCTAGTCCGCCCATCCCTCTCTCCCTGACTAACAACAATTCATATAGAGCCCAAGGCATTACCAGCACCGTGACGGATTTCGTCGTCGTTGTCCTGCCGCTCCCAACGCTCATGCGCCTCAAGCTCCCAACAAACCAGCGGAGAGCGCTGATAGTGCTCTTTTCGCTCGGCTTCTTCGTCGTTGTTGCTGGGTGCATGCGGACCTTTTGGGCGCACCACGTCACGGACAAGACGTACGACGTGACGTGGAACTCATTCAAACTCTGGATTTGGACTGCCGCCGAAGCCAATATTGGCGTCATTTGCGGCAGCATACCCGCGCTGCGCCCGCTCTTCCGCACCATCTTCCGGTCCAACAAGGGCAGCAGCTACACCGGCGCGTCCGGCAACTATCGAAGTGGCTCTGCGCCTAAACCTCTGGGAAGCAACAACAGAAATTGGGTCGACGGCCTCCAGCGAAATAACAAGAGGATGCGCATACCGGACGACCAGGTCGACATGGAAGAGGGTCGGTTTTCGAGACAGGGACCGAGGCGCGACAAGGAAGTAAAGGTGCCTTTGTCAGACATTGAAATGGATTCATGGTCCAAGACGGGGCAACCATGGGACAGCGAGCTGGATGAGCCGGCCACTGCCCATCTTCGACACTCGGGCATTGGGAGGTCCAATACGGTCCGTGTTTACGCCGGCAACCCAAGAAATGGCCACGAAATGGAATGATGATGGGTTTGAAACGAAGAAAACGAGGACAAGACGAAAACAAGGGAGAGCATAAAGATGATACTATACAATACTAATGTAGTACTAGTTACTCATATACGGATACCCGTTATTCCTTTCGACTCGGGTCTCTTGGTATAGCGTTATTGTATGCAGTCATTACCGTCGCTGTCCTGGCTCGAATCCACAACGGGACAAGGCCACCATGTCTTGCTTTTGTTGCTCCATTTCAAGTTGCGCTAACTTGATCTTTTGAGCTTAGCATCATCTCTCTCTCTCTACCTGGACACCGGCTGCATTTAGAGCGGCGCTTCCGGCCCCGGCTCCGATTCCACTCCCGGCCGACCGACCGACCGACCGACCGGCCCCGCCCCTATACATTCAGGTCTAGCCGCTCCCGGCTTCCGGAACGTCTCGGTCCCGCGCGGGCCGGAGAAGGTAACACCAATGGTAGACATCCGGGTCGGTCGGTTTTAGCTTTGGCGTCGGAATCTTGGCCAGCACCTCGACGTCGAAAGGCAGCGGAGCGACTTGGAAGCGCGAAGCCGAGTAGCTCAGGGAGACCCAGACGCCGCCGGGGGCGAGGGACTCGCGGATGGCGGCGGCCATGCGGAGCAGCTGCTGCTCGCCGCCGCAGGAGACGGCGTCGACGGTGCTCTTGTCGACGACGAGGTCGAAGCGGCCGGGCAGGCGGAGCTGGGTGACGTCGTGGACCTCGTAGCGCATGTGGACGTCGCCAAAGGCGGCCGTCTCGAGGGCGCGGCCGCGGTCGGCGGCCAGGGGCTCGTAGTCGACGTTGAGGATGTCGGTGAAGCCGCGGGCGCGGAGGTGGTTGTGCAGGTCGCTGGTGCCGGAGCCGACGTGCAGGATGCGCGCGTCTGGCGGCAGGCGGGCGAGGTGCGGCTCGACGAGGGCGACAAAGTCGGCCGAGGGGAGAAGCCACTCAAAAGCCGACTCGTGGGCGAAGCGCTCGTGCCAGTAGCTCTGCTTGTCAAAGTCTGTGGGCATGGCGGGGGGAGTGGTGGGCGAAAAGACGAGGGATAGGGGCAACGGCAGGTCCAGCGGGGGGAGCTGAGGGGCGGACGTCATCGCATTGAGCAGTCTGAAAAGAATGAGAGAGAGGAAAGAAGAAGAAGAAGAAGAAGAGAAAGAGAGGGAGAAATGCTTTGCACGTCGTCTTGAGGCTGTTGATGGAGACCGAAACTAGGGCTCCACAGACTAGGCCGGGATGTTGGCCGTTGTGGAAGAGGCCATTGTGCCGAGCATTGACACTTTGGAAACGACCTGGTTTCGTGACTTGAGTGTGCTTCTGAAATTATTTCAGTTGCATCTACTGTGGATTGCCATGTTGGAGGCGTTGGTGAAGTAAGGAAGCGATGTAGATGGCTACATGTTGAAGTTCCGAGCAACAGACGTTATTAGTGGTCCGATTCCGCCAACTGCGGCATATTGAGGCATGCATTTGTTGAGTATCTACTTGGTTTTTGTTAGTTTGAATATGGAAACAGAATGAAGAGAAATATAGTGAGTTATAGATGGGGTTGACTGTTGTTCGGCTGGCATGTCGAAGACTTGAGCGTTTACTCACTGACTAATACGCGCAGACGAGTACCCAAGTCCATGGCGTGAGTGCTGCTGACTTTTGCAAGAGTCCCTACGGTGCCCAAGTGTCAAGACGAAGTCTCTCGGGGCTCAAACTGAGTTCTTGGCTTCTTCCTTTTGCTTGCTGGTTTTGAATTGTGAAGACGATGTGATTCTCATCTACATCTCCATCTCCATCACCATCATCAACACCATCACCACCAGCCACAGTCATAACAAGGGATGACGTACATCCCGAGCATAGAGGTACGTACTCGTCGATATGATTGGCAAGGGGCCGAGTAACCGTTGTTTGGCCAATCGGCAGACGGCGCTCGAGCAGAATCGGCCAAGCCTGGACATGTTTGTTATTTTTATCAGCCAACCACGTTGCACGCAGAGAATCCCCAAGCGACGCCACACCAGCCACACCTTCAAACGAGGCGGCCCCCTTGTTCCAGCTCCGCCTCATTCCAGCCCCAAGTGCCGCGTCAACCTGCAACCGGGGGCATATCAACGACACTTTGTTCATTACCTGCGAGAATCCGCTGAAACTGACAGACTACACTCGTCTTGAGAGAGGGTTAGAAACAAAAGTATTCAGAGACGCCCTGAATATACAGAGTACTACCGAGTGCATGATACGATAAGATGGCTCCCGCTCAGTCCCACCATGGCGATGCCCTCTCATTGCTACTACGGCGCAACCTCGCCAGCCCAACGCACACGCAAAAGGTGACGCTGGGCATCATTGCCGTCTACGTCGTCGTCATTGCCATTCTGTGGAACGTGCCCTACATCCGCATGGTTCTGTGGCCCTTCAAGGTGAGCATCAGCCTCCATCTCCATCAAAACCCTCACTAACACGTCCTAGATGCTCGTCATCGCCTTTCACGAGTTTGGCCACGCCATCACCGCCGTCCTCACCGGCGGCCGCGTCAAGTCCATCAGCCTCGACCCTCACGAGGGCGGCGTCACGCACATGGTGGGCGGTCGCAGCGCCTTCACCCTGCCCGCCGGCTACCTGGGCTCCTCCATCATCGGCGCCCTCCTCACCTTTTGCGGCTTCAACATTGTCGCCTCCAAGATTGCCAGCCTCGTCCTCGCCGTCTGCTTCCTGCTGACGCTCTGGTGGGGCAAACGCGACTGGCTCACCATTGTCACGGTGCTCCTCGCCGTCGGCCTGCTCGTCGCCTGCTGGTTCATCTCCCACGCCCAGGCCCTGCGCTTCGTCGTCCTCTTCATCGGCGTCATGTCGTCCCTCTACAGCGTCTGGGACATTTGCGACGACCTCATCCTGCGCAAGGTCAACGAGTCCGACGCCAGCGTCTTTGCCAAGCGCTACGGCGGCTCCTCCCAGTGCTGGGGCGTCATCTGGTCCATCATCTCCGTCCTCTTCATGGCCGCTGGCATCATCGCCGGCCTCGCCGCCTTTTCCCAGTCGTTTGAGCAGCAGGAAAAGGACTCGCAAAAGTTTATTCCAACCTGACCGATGCCGTTTGTCCGCAGTGCACTTGTTTGTTTATTTACCAGGGCCTGCCAGTTATTGGCTTCGCTGGCCAGACGTTCACAAACCATCGCGAGCAGGAGTTGTGGTAATCATTAAAGCGTCGTAGTCATTTCGTATAACTGGGCCAAGGCAGTAAGGGCAAGGGAAGCCCATGAGAGGCCACGTATTGGCCAAGGCGTTGGATGGCCACACGAGCATCTGCCGTCTTGTTGCAGTGCAGTACTGTGCGGTAGTTGATGGATGATAGATACCCCTTTGGAATAGCAACGTTACAGGATAGTTGCGAAACAATCTTATTTCCAGAGTTACAAGCCACTTACAGTCTCATTGTGTAACTATCCCGAGACTAGCCAGAATTCAGCACCCAAGCATATACACATCCGCCCATCACTTGTACTTGTAGGAATTACGCAACTCCAGATTGAGTCGGTTCCCTGACCGTAACGATTGGTAAACAACAGACAATGAGCTGGCTGTGACACGTATACTGTTTGACTCATGTAAATCCGCCATCGGCAGTTGACTCGACCGTCGCCATTCGAGCGCCGGGGAAGAAGACATGAGGTTGTGTACATAAATACAGCTGCTGAATGCCACAGCTCAACCATCATGAACTACACTTTAACCCACAATCTACCCCAAATTAACTATCCAGCACAAATAAGTTTAGCTGTCGGTATCGAGTACCTCTTGTTCCATTGACATGCCTGTCCATTCGACTCTCAACTTATCCCAATCCGCCTCGGGTCTTCTTGGTCGGGACCGTCCCGCCCTGAGTCTAGTTGGGGACTCGTACTTCTTCTCGGGAAGCATTACCAGCAAAGGGTTAGCAATCCACTGCCTTCCTCTGGTCTCAACTCTAGGGAAGCATCGCCTAACTCTGCACTATAGTTCTCTGCCCCAGGGCACGGGCGACGCCAACGACTCTTCAGCCGGAAAAGGCACTGAGCAATCCTCGGGGCAGCAGTATGCCGTTCTAGGAGTCGGGAACCAGTTCTTCCAGTGTCGCAGTCTCAATGACGGATCAAAGTCCGTGTCTGGTGCGTTTTTCCCTCGTCTCGCCATCAGAATAGGGTCAAGACTAACGCACGAGTGGAAAAGCCAATCTCGACGACTATGGCAAGGAGCTCACAGCCTTTTTGTCCAAGCACAACGTCGAGCGGCCCGACTTGTTCAGCCTCGGACCCGACAGCTTCTTCTATATTCGCGCCCAGGATGGTCCAGAGAAATGGCTTCTCCCTCCTGGCGCGGCCGAACGCATCTTCGGCACCGGCTCCGGTTCCCGCTCCCACTCCAGCTCCCGGACACCTCGCGTCGACGCCGTCTGGCTCGGCTCTCATGACACTTACATTGCACAGCGCGAGGATGGCAGCCGCATCGTTGAGCTGCACGGCCTCTACCCAGGCCTCGAGGCAGCGCTCGCTCGCCATCGCGGCACCAAGGTGCTGGCGCTGGCCCTGAATCTGACCGACGACGCCTCCTATGTGTGCTTGTGGAAGAATGGCGAGGTCGAGTACGAGGATGCCCAGGGAACCGCCTTTGACGGACAGGCATTTGAGAAGTGGTGCGCTGAGAACTCGGGCATTGACGAATTGGGGCCCCTCGACGATTGAGTAGAGACAAGACATCCAACCGTCTTTGTAGCAATGAATGCATACCAATACGTTTGAAATCCAAGACTCCATATCATAAACAAAGAAACCGAATTCTTTGCTTTGTTGAATTAGTTTGCCCGAAGCTTCATCAGTCATGATCAATCACCTTGTCCAATATGCGACCTAGACGCTCAACTACTAGTGAATATTAACCCCATTATATTCGAGTCTTTAGGTATCCCCATGTTTCTGTCAGCTTCATCAGCTTCCATCCACTTTCCCTCGCAAAGAGTATTCATACATGGTGCCAAATCCAAATGCCAGTGCGGCCATAATGCAGTTTTCGCTGGTAAAAGGCCAAATACGCAAGACATCCCTGGAGACGTCGTGACGTTCCAATGTCAACCGCCTATCAAGGCTCTCGAACAAAACAAGTGTGAAATAAATTCCTCTTCATCTATGCCACCACAAACTCATCTAGTTCCTTCTCATAGTGTAGGGGCTAAAAAAAAAAAGGGGCAAAGCACTTGTTGTGCTAGCAGATGGAAGAGGAACATAAACGCCGAGAATACGCCATCAAGCGCAAAAATTGGTATTCGTGCTTCGTCAGTGAGGAACAACGACGCGAAAGAATCTTGCGTTGAGCGGGCTAGCGACAATAACATCATCTGGTCCTGTATATCCCAAGGGGTATATCCTTTTCGGTAAAGAAACAAAACCGAAGCATCATTCAACAGTGAAAAAGCAAACACAAAAACAAAAAGAAGCCTGCAATAATGTGATGTGCAGAGATCATGATACAAGGTGATCTCGGCCAGGAGACACCGAAAAACTCAAACGCGTCTTCGTATATGCCGTCTTGTATTAGGAAATAACTTGTTCAAAGACTTTGCAGCCTAGCGCTGGGCAGCTGCATTGTTGGGTCGTCAAACTCCATTTTTGGCGCGTAAAGGTCGAAAACTCCAGTTCCATAGGGTGGTAGCTGACCAATCGTTGCTAACCCGATCGAGTGTTGGTATTGGTACCATGGTTCCGGTTGTGAGTGTGAGGGTTGGTGGTAGTTGTTGACTGACGGAGCATGAATTTGGTGTGTCTGGATTGGGATTGTGTGATGAGGTTGGCTTAGGTGGTGCATTGGCTGAGGGTACGGGCTCAGAGCCTGTTGAGACTCTACGCTTGGACTCGTCTGCAGGGTATAAGCTGGGGGTTGCGTGTGTTGGTGCACATAGAATCCATTTTGCATTGATGGGCTGCGGCCCGATGCGGCAGAAAAGCTACTCGGGCTGTTCTGAAGTGAGGACTGCATGCCCGATGAAGAGTAGGGTACTTCAATGACAGCCCGATCAAGTTGATGCTGAGGCAGCTGGTATTGTGTTTGGATCGAGTGGCTGCTCAGTGTTGCGATACCTGGGTTGTTCTGGTCGGTGACATAGAAAGGTTGACGGGGCATCGTAGCCGCTCGATGGAGCATCTGAATGGCCGGGTTCTGCTCGCTGACGGGGTGTTCGTGAAGCTCGTGGGGTATATTGGACGGGACAGTAGGATGCTGAGCGAGCTGTCGGTGCTGCTGGTGGGAAAATTCTTGTACATGTTGGGTGAATTCTGGAAACGAAGCGCTTCGTGGTATAGCTCCATGGGCTGAAGCCGGCTGTTGTACCGAGATCTCGGTCGGTGATGGCCACGCTACAGATGACTGCTGGGGTGTAGACGGCGACTCATCGCAGTCAGATTCAGACGTGTAATCGTCCAGAACATCATGTGGATGCAGCCCTTGTTGATGCGACCTCCGCTGGTGCTTTACCATGGTCGTCTTCCTGCAGAAACTGCGTTATTGTCAGCGTATGGAACTCGCAAGGGCTAGACTAGGTATGACTGACCTCTTCAGGCACCCATCATGGCCACATTTGTAAGGTCGCTTTCCTGTGTGAATGCGGCGGTGGCGAGCAAGACTTGAAGACTTCAAGGCTAGTTAGTCATCTGCTTCACGAGACAAAAGATACGAGAATCGATGTAGAGGCTTACATCAGAAAATCGCTTGCCACAGCCGAGATGTTGGCATTGGTGGGGTTTCTCGCCAGTATGCGTGCGGATATGGACCGTCAGAGCACTGCGTTGAATAAAGCTCTTGCCACAGCCAGGAGTAGAGCAAGCGTATGGCCGTTCGTTGGTGTGTATACGGTAATGCCGTTGAAGATCAGATTTGCGGTTAAAGCTCTATGAAGTATGTTAGCAATCGTGGCCATCAATGCTGAAAAGCAAGCCGACCTTGTTACACGATTCCCAGTCGCACTGGAATGGGCGAGCCGTAGGCTCGTTCTCAACAAGCTCCATCAGTTCCATGTCCCAATATTCGTCCCTGTTCTTTCTACTCCACTGGACAATGAAAGACTCGGTATGGTTCTAAATCAGGCCAGCTGGTGGTGACTTAGATCAGTTGAGCGTTGCGGTTTGTCGTAGTGAATGCAACCACCACAAGCATCCTAACAAATATCAGAGAGACTACCACGCCAAGTCGACAGAGCTCGGAGCTATTTGATTGATGTTTTCGACTCGACGAATCCTATATGTTCTCGGTGCGATGCGAACGTTGAGGACGAGGGAAAGGAGTAGGTTGCAAGTCTATCGACTCTGAAGTGATCCGGCCGTTAATGTTCCCCCACAAGTGGGATGTACTGAAATGGTGTCTGATGAAGGGGATTTAGATCTATCGCCGATCACACTTGACTCGCTATCCAAACTTGAGTAGAGTAACGTCGAGGAACCAGGCGATTGGGTGGCACGGCGGCGATGATTATAGAAGACGACGAGATCAATTCGCTCAGCTCGTAGCAATCTCTGAGAAGCACAAATCCGACAGATGAGAGAGGGCGTAAAGGAGAAGGTTGAACGAAAGGAGAGTAGACTGAAACTGCTTCTAGGAAGCCTGTTTGATCCTACGTATGCCAGCCCGGGTGTGGAGAAGGTTGATGGGAGGACGCTGATCGGAAAGGGCAAAGACTCGAGAATAGGACAAGAGACTCAAAAGGGCACGCTGCATCCTGTATATGGTAGTTATACGAAGGACGTGCCAGCTTTGGGGGGGGGAGCTAACAGCAAAGTCATAAGAGAGTAGGCGGTGGGGCTCATTCGGCAGCAGGGCACGCACAACCAGAGCGGGACGAGATTATGGCCATGGCGGACGCGTGCGCGGATGCATAGAAGCGGCCGTCATCGTGGCTGGCCCCATGGTCCCAGTTTCTGTCATTGGGGGCGTGGCTTCCAATGGCATCAGCGTCGAGGACGCAGTGGGCAGAGGGTGGCAGACACAGTGCGATATCGCAAGCCGGGGGCCAGAGGCAAGGGAGGAGAGATTGCCAAGGCCAGCCGGGAGGTTAACACATCGCATGCATGCTGCTGGTGCTGCTGGTGCTGGTATTGCTGCTGCAGGGTTGTTCGGGGATGCGTGTGAGCGTGGATGCGTATGTAGGTGGGCTTTGGATCGCGTCGGCGTCGGATGGGATGAGGCGAAGGCGCGCCAAGTGGGTAGCCTCCGTTGAGCTGTGCTCCGGCCGGTGTGCAAAGCCCGTACAGTATGTATGGCGGCGCCGCCGCCGCCGCCGCCGCCGTCGCTGTTGCTGGTGGTGATGGCCAGGTGGAGGGTGTGTACGCAGGTCATCTCAGCTCAACTCAGCGCTGCCCTCCTCTCATGGCATCTTCAAGACTTGTCGTGCTTCTGGCAGGTGCCTTGCGTCAAGTTAGCCAAAGCCCACGGGACTGGGACCGGGAACGAGCAGTAGGCCGCATCAGTCGGTGCCTACCTGTGCAATCACGGCCGTTGCCATTGCCATGGTACCTTTGTCAAGGGCCCAATGTCGAGTCTGGATCTGGAGCTGGACCCAGCCAGATGAGCAAAGCCCACTATTGAGCATCGAGCATCGGGGCGTATCCTTGAGACGCATCCCTAGGATCCTGTGGAACCCCCTTCACCCTGACCCCTGCTCTCCACACGCCCACATCCCACATCCCAGCACGCGCCCTGGTCACTGCCACCATGCCGTTCCTGACTTGGGCTCTTGTCTTTCCCAATCGCCCCTCTTCCTCTTATCGACGGGTTTGTCGCAGCCCCCTTACTCGGTAACCGGCCACCTAGGTAGGTACCATGCGCCTCGATGATGTGCCCGAGTATCCATACAAGCGCAAGCCTTGCTGCTGGTTCAGACCCTGCCCTCGCAAGGTGGGGAGACCTGCTTGTTTCTAGTGCGCGAACCCCTAGATAGCTCTCCGAGACCCTGTTTGTTGTTCCATTTCCAATGTTCAAGGTCCTCAGCCATCCCGTAAACCATGTTTCAAGGGCGCCTCCACCAACTCCCTTTTGGGAGACGCCACACACAGTGCTCTGAATCAGATTGCAACGCTCGCTAGAGCCTCGTGCGTGTAATGTTCTGATTTGCTTCTATTGCCAGCCCTAAGGTAAACCGTAAGGCACAACTTGATGCTTCGTGGGTGATTCGGCTGGGCAGTACAATTATTGCCAGCGGCTTCATGAGAGAATTATCGGGTAGTCGTAGTGATCGTCATTGGTTGGAATTAGTCTGGCCGCAATGCTGCTGACCATGGAAGAAGAGGGCGTAACGACTTGGGCTGAGGAGCACGTTTGAGCCAGAACCGGAGCCAGAATTGGCTAGCACGCCGTGCAGCTTGCGAGACCTGTTACTGCTGATTGCATCAATCTGCCAGCTCATCTTTGCCTCGGGATTTTTTTGAACGAACTCGCTGATCCATTAGTTGGAGCTTTGTTTAGCGTCTCAATGGTTCGTGTCTTCTAGCTGCCCATCAAGGAACCGGGTCCGCAAGTGGAAGCTCCGCCGGGAAACTAATGGAAGGCCACGTGTGAAAGCCCCTAGCCTCTTGACGGTGTTTTGTGTTGACGTGAGTTGATACAATGGCCAAAACCTTGACGATCCAAGGAGTGTGGTTGAGGTTGAAGAGCCAACCGGGTTGTACGCTTGTAATGTTATGTGTGTGGCTAGGCCGGGTGGCTGGGTTGTTGGCACCACTCGTTTCCGCCCAAGATCGACCGTTGAGGGGCTTCCCATATTGCATGAGGCCTGTGGACTATTGTGATGTCAAGATATCAGACGAGCTAGCTCGCAGCTGGGCAGTCATGTAAACGCTGTCCAGGTCGTAGTAGCGGCGGTGTTGTTGCATTTCTAGTCTAGTAGAGGCGGCTAAGACAGGCCCCTGTCAAGTCGATTTGTCCTCAGTCGCCAAACCACGCACTCAAGGCGCAAATGGGTAATGGGCCGTCCTGGGCATTGGGCGAGTGTTTCGACCTGGCTAAACGAGGGACAAATCCGGAGGGCTTGCACAGAGAGCCTGCAGTGCCATGAATCGAACTGTAGCCCCTGCTACCATCCAAGTACGGATAGACCATCGCCAATAGTCGTCGAATCACATGCGTTGCTCACAGCTGTGGTGCACATGGGAATGCAGCCTGCATAAATACTGTAGGTGTGGGCCAAGCTGTTGAGTGGGTGGCCTGGATCCTCTAGACGCTGCCACTGCGTAGGCATATCATCGGCAGTATCTCCATTGGGATCGCTGTGCGAAATCCGGGGCCGTCAATCGCGGTTTGCCGAGATGGCCTAGGAATAGGTGCCTACCTAGGCTTAAGGCAGGAAGACGTCTTGGAGTCTCTGTCGATCAGGTGGCAAACGCAGATTTGGATCCAACTTACATGGCACGCTGGCTGGGATGATCCATGAAGGCATTAATGACTCCAGGGAAGGAGAGGTGAGGAGATGAAGGCGAGTGAGATTGACATGTTGTCGCTGACACGTTACTCTTTCTGGTGCCGAAGTCACGAGCGGAGCTGTGGGGCTGTGTTGTATTTTGGAGGCAATGGATGATTCACAGCATTTGCGATGCGAAAACATGAAGCAGGCACAATCTAAATAGTGCACCCACTTATCTCCTTCATCATCATCACCATCAGCAGCAGCAGCAGCAGCAGCGACTACGACGACGACAACAACAATGACTACGATGGCAACGGTGACAGACAGATGAGCAATATGCTACCGCGCTGCATATCTCTTCAGCAGTGCAGGACGGGAGTGGCGTTGTCGATGCATCCGTCATCATGCACTCGTTAGCAAAAGACCCCTCCCGTTTGATCAATGCATTGATCTGACAATGGTCCAGCGAGCGCTTCTCTTCTCCTACGCTAGACAGATGGCTCAGCGGGGCCTCGTTCGACCCTTCCATACGACGGGAACCTCCAAAAAAACCGTTGATTGTGCATACGTTTTGCCAATCTGAGACTTGACTCAAACGACGGTTAGGGTTCGCGTTAGCTGCCGCGTCGTACGTATCAAGCCATTGTCTGGACTGTGAAATGCGGATGATACAATAAAACAAATCAAGTCAGCCATTTACTTGGCGCTTCTTGACAGTCAAGCGTGGGTTCTGGGCCCCAAGCCTGACTAGCTTAGCTGGACCATCGTGGCTTCACACACGCCGCGACAGGATACCAGGAACATACCGGAAAGGTTGTGACATGGCTCGGGGACATTTCCATGTTGGCATGATGCCCCACCGCTTGATCGTGGGTCTTATTCTGGCCTAGGGAGAAACCGACGAGCCAGACCCCTGCGATGCCCTATACCAAGTATCAGGGTCAATAGGGCACTGCCCAATGGCTCAGATATTACTCTCAAAAATGCGCCCCGGGCATTTTCGGCGAAGACTACGGATTCGAACAAGATTCGTGCCGGTGTTTACAAGATGGGTTGCGTATGCTTCCCCCCGCCGCTCCAGGACGCATCGGGCTAACCAGCCCCATGCCCAGCGCAACCTGGACCGTCGATCCCCTGCTGGTCAAACCTTGAATACGATTGCGTTCCTGTTCCTGATGCCATCCGAGATCTCAACACCTTTGTCAGGCCACAAATGACCCACATCTCAGTGGATGATCGGCTCGTCAATCTTGAGATCATGGACCCTGGACTTTTCGGAGATGATGAAACTCTCCGGCTCAACAGCCCCATGAGTTATAACTCATAACTAGTAGCAGGTTGGTGGTGCAACCCGACATGGCCTCTCTTTGATGGTCCTGTACTGTGTAGTAAGGGTCAAGAACGGCCATTACTCTCACGCAAGCCCAACGACTACCTCGATTGGTTGTCGTTTCGCTTCCTGTATCTCGGTGGGCTGGAATCCAGGCATTTGCTCAATGAGTCCGATGCAATACTGACTGTCACTTAACTAGGCGTTGCATTTTTTTAAGTTCCGCGGATGAAACGTCTGCGGCCGGGGCCCTGGCCCCTGTGTCAGCTTTCCGAATCCCCCGCCATCCGGCAGAGCTCCCCGGCTGCAGCACAGCGCACATGATAGGGAACGTGGAAGGTCCATGGTGTGCCATAGTCCTCAATGAAGTGCTGCCGGCTTAAACCAAGGTGGTGGCGATGATTTGCGTCGCATGACGCCCTGGGTACCAAGGTGTCAAGCGAAATCGTTCGCCAATCGCAACTCTAGACTAGCTGGGGTTCTCCATTGTCCCGATTCCGCATGATGAAACCACACTTCTACTGGCCATGTTTACGAACATACCATACCTACACTGACAAATTTCATTTGAGCTAATCTACAGAAGAGGGGAAATAGCATCGGGCTCAGTAGTCGCGGAAATGCAGTGTTGGCTTCGAATATCTCGAGTCAGGTTTGTTTACTCAAGCGAGCATTCTTCACGCTGTGGCAGATTCTGTAGGTTTGCAAGGGTAGGGGGCAATGGAGTATTGCCGTTTCAGAACCCTAGAGGATTCTTCAGCAATCGGCCATGGCCGCGACCACCAGGATGGAGGCGATGCATGCGGATGATCGGGTCCAGACTGCTTCCATTGGGATAAACTGTGTTCCGACGGGAGGCGGTGGGCTCTATGGTGCCCGCCCTAAGCGCAAAGCCAAGACTCGTGGGCCTGCATCGATTATTAGCGGCGTCTCCGCTACAGGCTACAGGCCAGAAGGAAGAGTTGACAACGGCAGATGCCTTGGGACTAATGTAGGCACGTTC
Organism: Pseudonectria buxi; assembly: GCA_003693545.1. Classification (NCBI taxonomy): domain Eukaryota; kingdom Fungi; phylum Ascomycota; class Sordariomycetes; order Hypocreales; family Nectriaceae; genus Pseudonectria; species Pseudonectria buxi. Next base: position 189,567 of record QUZG01000118.1, read on the forward strand.
GGATCGACCGGGTGATTAACAGCCTGTGGAGATGCGGTCCGTGGAGGGGCGGACCGTACTGTACATGGTAGGAACGTCACCGACTCTTGGTTACAAGGCTCTGACGATGATTCCAGTATACAGAATGGAGCAGACTGGTCCGTCGGTACCGAGCGGATAGCGCGCTTGCTGGTGAGGCCGGAAAAAGACCCGCAGCTGTGCTTTGCGCGTCACCGTCAACGCCAGAGAGACGAGTTATACAGCGGGTCAAGCCCGATGATCACGTAACGTACGTGCTCTGATAGGCATGTATGGTATGGCGTATGCAAGCTAAGCTTTTGTGCCGATGCATGGAGAAGTTGGCGCTTACAGATGCATGGAGATGGGAAGCACAAAGGCAGAAACAGCATGCAGTTGAGATGCTGGAGGTGAGCTTGAGACATTGGTGGCGATACTGACCAGACCTGTCTAGCATCTGGGCACAAGAGATTACCTAACCAACTCACTACTCTCCAGACGTTACGACGGTATTAGACGCTGTTGGTCGAGTGATTCTGCGTCCTAGACTCCCAAGGAAGTGATTACAGCTTGGACCGTGAGAAACATTAGCTGGACGAATCGGCCGAGTCCCTTGCTCACAAGGGGCAGTTCCGTCGCGGTGCGGTCGGGCTAGGCATGACAACGAGTCATTCAATAGCCTAGCCACGTTTTGGGTGAGAAAAATTCATCTGGTGGTCAAGGCTCGGCATGAGCCGACGGCGCCGCCGCCAGCACCAGAACCGGCGCCAGCGCCAGTGTCGAACTCGGTCGCTTGCCGTGAAGGAAACAGCAACAAGAGTCAGCAGCCGGTCAGCGGCAGTCCAGTGCAAGACCGGAGACCGGCACTGACATCGTGGTCCTTGGATGTGTTGGCCTGTCGCTGGAGTTGATGAGGTTGGTGGAGCTGTTGGGTTGCCCTCCCGCCAAGCGAATATGCTGAAACAAAGCGAAACGAAGAAAACCCACGACGACTTCAGATACTACTCGGTATACCCTACTCGAATACAGTGCGCTCACAGTATATGCGAGTACCGAGGAGCGCTACCGATTCGTCAGACGGTAGTTCAAGTGAGTGAGTTAACTACCTTGGCAAGGCAGAATTACGGGCCGCCCTTCTTGTCGTCTTCGATATTACTACGGGCTACCGGGTACGGATTCAGAGGACTGATGCCATTCTATTCTTGGCCTTGGACTCATTTCCCGTTCCACATCCGTAATTTATCGGGCAGGATTCTGCTTTGCAGTGTAATGTCGTCTGTATACGGATACACGCACTAACGGCGGGTAAAGCAACGAACTACGGAGTCCTCCGCAACCAAGTAGTTATTGCTCCTGAGTCCCGACCAAGTAGAAAAGAAATCGCTAACCACGCGCCTAGCAGAGGAAAAAGCAACGCGACCTAATCTGGTCCGATCCGATCTGCCCTTACCATCACCTTGGGACCCCTTACTTACTTGCAGTACCTAATTACATACCGCTACGTACTGACTGCGCTTGTTGTTAGTTAAGTTACCAGAGCTACCACGTCGGGTCTCCTCTTCCACGCGACTGACTCTCGGCCTAGCTCATACTTGGTTACACAAATCTCTCATCCCGGCTTACCCAGCGGCAATCGGTAAGGCCATTTCTCCCTAGCAGTAGTGATGTACAGCCAGGCGGGCCATCACCGTACCCAGACCCAGATCACTCACTAGCCACCTCCTGACGGACGGGCGGCTCCGATGTGATATCTGACAGATTTTCAGATCTCAAGTACAACATGGCCAACCCGCCCCCTGTCCTTGAGCGTCATGTTTGCGGGGCCAAGGGCGCCGGCGTGAGAAGAAGCAATGCGAGCACGATTCACTTGCAGTAAGCTCTCTACTCTGGAGTTGCTGCGGAGACATGGCTTGAGCGGCTGATGCTGTTCTCCAAATTCAACATGCGTCCAAGCTACCAATCCGCCAATCTCATGGCAGCCATCTATCCAAAGAGGCGGCCTTCATCGTCTGACATGCATGCATCCCACCGAATGCAGCAGCATGCAGGACGTTCTCCAACATCACAAGCCTAAATACTATGTACGACGGCAGCCAGTCATGACAATGTCATTATGCATGATTAGCCGTCGACTTCGACTCATTATCCGGCAGGCTAAATCGACCAGCGCGCCCAGTGTTACCCCTGGCAAGCCTCTTATCCGCCGCCCAGATGCTCTCCCCGTTGCCAGCCACGAGTCGCCCACGGCTCTAGATATCACACAGGCATGGTGGGAGCCAGATGACGGTAAACGGATGGACCCTGTTTGCGGATATGCCGAGTCGCCGCCGTCCAGGGATCCTCAAAGATTCACTTCGGAATGTTTCCTCCTAGTCCTGCGTCTGTGGTGGATGGATTTCCTTGAGAGCGACTCGCCAATGACTCGCCCTGTCAGGAGCATACGCACTGTTTTCTGGAAGCGGGCCACGTTTATCATTGCCTTCCACCTTGACCTGTCAGTCTTGGCCCTGGAAAAGCAAAAAGTGGAAGAGAAAGGGCAGCACCCAACCTTGCTTTTGATGGAGGCACGTCAGCACTTACCTGGAGCCAGCCAGCCAGCCAGCCAGCCAGCCAGCCAAGGACAACATATTTTTACGGCACCACCACAAAGTGAGTGATGTTGCTGTATCCGTTTGACGCCTCTACTTGACGGAAAATGCCAAACTCGGTACATGATATTTAGTCAGCAAGGCGACGATACGAGAAGCTACTACATTGAGGGTGGCACGATCATGTATTGTGATTGATTAATCACATCAACACCGGATGTTTGCAAAGACTGAGCTTGAACCGGAACTGACCGGCAAGCTCTTTACATTGTATCATTTATGATCAACGAGCTCCCAGACATCTGTACCAATAGGTGCTTGTACATACTGCACGTCTTTGTTCCTCCACTGTTCGTCTCGTCTTCCCCGTGGAGAAGGGTCTCGAGGAAAAAGTAAATCCCGCCCGCAAGAAGAGAAGCAGGGGTAGTGAGTGGTGTTACACAAGCTACGCAAAGCCATGGGCTACAGTTGATGGCATTGTCAAAATGTCCAAAGGCAATCGAGAAAGAAAAGACATCGATTCAAGGTCTCATTTCGCATGAGACACAAGCTAACGTGTCGATGGTGGTGTATCCAGCCGGTGAGACAAAACGACGACCCTCGTTTCTCTTGCTACGTCATGGACAAAACGCCATCTCCGGGCCCTCACATCATCTCCACGGTGTCTCATGGCTAATTGCCCTATGCTGTATCGCAGCTGCGAGGCTGGATGCTCTCGCGTAACATGGAATCCGCGGACTACCTGAGATGCCATGTCGCAACTTCATGACGCCGTGGCATGGCCGAAATCGCACCAGTGCCGAATCCTGTCAGATCTGCGAGCGAGGTGGGCATGTCACTCACTTCAAGTGGTGGCCTCCGTTTGGGCAGCCTTGGCTTTGGCCATGGCATGGATGGCACTACGATGTGGGCCAGACATGGACTTGGAGAATGGGAAACCCTCGAGATGTAGCAATGAGAACGAACTCTTGGGTTTATTCCGGGATTTCCGACGCTAGATGCTTGATAGAACCCATTCTACATACAATATCCTCTACTTCTTGTCGCTACCTGGTGTAGCCAGCCTTTATACTCGCCTTCATCTCCGAGGACAGGTTGAGCCATCCGCAGAGTATGCCGTGTTGAATATGCCAGGTGGTCGGTCGTTGAGAGCTGTGTTTGCAAATTCTTTACTCGCTTGTGGCACCGTTGAGCGTCAGGTCGGCAACTTGCTCCGTCAGACTACCGTTGGCCTGAGCATCCGCATCCGCCGTGGTGAGTCCCTTTCGGATGGCCAAGACGCTGTCCACAATGACGGCGTCGATGCCCTGTTTGACTTGTTTCTGTCGAGCTGTCAGCTTTCCACCCATCATCAAGTCATCGTAAACGTGCCAGAAAAAAGGCTTACCTGTACTAGAATGGGGTCATTGTTCAGCATGCCGTAGCTAACACAGACCAACCCGTTCTCCTTGACGACGCGGACGAGTCGAGGACTGTTGACGAGGGGTTCGGCGGCAGACACGATGCCGAGCAGGTTCCAGCGGCTGGCGAAGCGGATGGCCTCTTGGAGGGACGAGGCGCGCACATCGCCGACGGCAGAGCATCCTGCGTCGGTGAGGAAGAGGATCGGGATCGACGGCTGCTTGTAGCTGAGGCACAGACAAATGTCCGGGTTGAAGGAGCTGAAGATGATGTGACGTTCGCCGGCGAGGTCGTAGACCTTTGACAGGACCGTGTCGCAGAACGAATTGAGCTCCACGGCGTACGTGTCCATCTCGTGCTCCTCGCTCTCGTGAAGCATGGGGTACTTGAGCTCAATGTTGAAGCCAATATTCTCGGGAAGCCTGCGGAAGAGGTCCTCGAGCGTGGCAAAGGGCGCCTGGATAAAGTTGCCCCGCGAGTTGGCCTTGAAACCCTGCGACTTGAAGTCGCGCGTGTGCTTCATGCGCTCATCCATGTGGCCGGGACCACTGCCGGCGAAGCCCATCGACTGGGAGCGTTTGGGCGCGAAGCTGTTGCTTCGAGTGCGCGGGGGCGTGTCCGTGCCGGGCATGGGCATGGCAACGTCTGTGTGATTCGGACCCCGGGTGGAGTCTGGGTTGATGTGGAGGAACTGCTCCAGGGTGAGGGTGTGGACGGGTGCGTCGATCCCTGTCTCGCTGACGAGGAAGTCGTGATAGATGACTGGGACGTGATCCTTTGTCAGCTGGACGTCAAACTCGACGTACTGGGCTCCCAGGTTGGCTGCTGCGATAAAAGACGGGAGCGTGTTCTCGCCAAGCTGGAGGGACTTGTTTGATGTAATGTTCTTTCCAAGTCCTCTGTGGCCAATGACCATGGTCGAGTCCAGCTTCTTCCAGTATGTTTGAGAAGACTTGATGCCCATGTTGGGGTGATGGAAGGGCGTAATGACGGAAAAGTTAAAGTTGACCGTGCCAATCACCTCAAAGTTGCTTGACATGATGGGAACACACACATCTCCTTGCAGGTTCATCCGCTGAACGCCGAGGTTGGGTCTGATGGACGATAGCAGCGCGACGGCCCGGCCAATCTTGTGCTTCTCGTTGCCCGAGTACGTCGGGACAATATCAAACAGAACCTTGACCTTTGCGACATCCTTGGTTGTAAATACGACGGGCTCGGTCGCGATATTTTCGTGCACCGGAAGGTCGATGATGGTGGCCTCGCCTTGGGTCCCCTGTGCCGACACCACAACCGACAACGCCGTGTCGATCTGGGTGCTGTGGGCCTCTGTGAGCGGTACTCGCTCCAAGTTGACCGCCTGCAGGTCTTTGCGCATGTCCATGGAACCGAGACTGACGAGGACAAGGCTCTCGTTGGTGAGGTATCGATGGCCAAAACTCTTGACGGGCTCGGGCACTCGGGAGGTTGCGTTGACTCCATTGGAGCGTCGGCCCTCGATGGACGAGTTGTCCGAAGACGGCGTCGGCTGCAGTATGTCGACCGGCCTGGTAGGGGTCTCCTCCTCTTCCTCTTCCTTCGAGTTTGCTACAAGCAGACGGGAAATCTCCATGTGTCCTCTCAAGGAAGCATGTTCCCGAGCTGTCCAGCCAGACGAGTCGAGGCGTGAGACATCCGCGCCCGCATCAATCAGAAGCTGTGCCATGCTGAGCCGGCCGTCGACGGCGGCGACATGCAGAGGTGTCCAAGAGTATGTGCTCTCCGTGACTTCAAGGTCCGCTTTCTGGGACGGTGTGCCCTTGAGAATTACACGAGCGCACTCGTCGTGACCAAAGCGAGCTGCAACATGAAGGGCTGTCTCGCTTGAACTGTCCTTCCAGTTGATATCGACACCTGCATCCACGAGCATCTGGACAATGGTGCTGTAGTTGGATTTCGTAGCTATGGCAAGGACGGCGCCAGACTTTGAGATGTTCTTTCGTAGCTCCGCCTTGGCCTCGCTGCTTCCCTGCCACTTTTCGCCTTGCAGAAGGGCCTGGGTCGTCAAGGGATGGCCGCCGATGACACTGAGGTGCAAGGGCGCAAAGCCTTCCTTGTCCTGCCACTCTGGCGCATCAATTCCGTCCTTGACTTCGAACTGGTTCCACTTCTGCATCTTGTCCATGATGATCTGGCAGACGACGACGAACCCGTACTGGGCTGCGTAATGGAGAGGCATGCGTCCAAAGGTGTCTCGGATCTGCAGAGCACCCCTCTGGTCGGGGGTAAGCTGGTCCAGGAGATACACGAAAAGTTGCACCACCTCGTCATCCTTGCTCAAAAGGGTGGATTCATTGGCGTTGAGCGCCTGGGCCGGCGTAGTTGTCGAGCTGTTGGACTGGAGGTGTTTGTTGCTGAACTGGGCTCCGGCTAGAACAGGATACACCTGGTTGTCCTGGCCTCGAGCAGCTGATTTCGTGCGTCCAATGTGGATGACCAAGCGGTGAATACAGTTTCGACCATTAATGTCGTCGGGTTCATCCAGATTCTTGATCTGACTGAGCAGAGAAGCAATACACAATCTCGATCGCGCAGAGATGGACCGCTGAAGCAAGTTCAGAAGCAGCGCCTGCGAAGCTTCATCGGTTGTAATGTTACACTCCTCGAGTCCTTTCTGGAGTGAGGAGACATCGTCTTGGCGTACAGCCTGATCGAGAGTGTCAAGCTGAGCTTGGGACAAGTTGACCATGACCTTGGCAGACGCCCGCCCGAGGGAACGGGTGGAGCGGTCAGACATGGAGTCGTCCATGTTCTGGGAATCACCGAGCACGGAGAGCCACTTGTTAACCTCGGTGAGCAGTCTGGACGTGTTTCCATCCCTGGCAAAGGGCTTGGGGTCAACCTTGGTGGAGATGTAGGGGTGTTGCGTGGCAATGCCTGGGTTCTTCTTGTCAAGCTTCTTGGTGATCTTGACGAAGCCCCTCCGGTTAATCTCACCAAACCATTGCAGATTGCGCAGTTGGGTCCTCAGCTCGAGCAAGGCTCCCATGACCTCCTCAATCTCGTCGTCGTCGAGGGTGGCGGCAACATCGGGGACGCGGCCGTAGCGGCTCTGGAGGAGGCTGAGGCGGCGGCAAACGTCGGCAAGTCGCTTGTTGTAAAAGGAGTCTACATCCTCGAGGTTTCGGTCGAGGGCGAAGAAGAATTCTGTAGTTTTGGGGGTTAGGCGAGGCTCAGCCCCGAGGGGAGAGTCGACTAGGCCGCCCACCTGCTAAGTCCACCTGTTCTCCATTCCTGGCCTTTTCAGCCACTGTCTTGACGAGCTTCTTGAGGCCCTTGTAGTTGATGTATGAGGCTGCCCACTCGGGGACCTGGTTTCGGGGGAGACTGGGAGCCATCAGCGTCTGGATCCTGGCCAGCGGTGGTCAAGTTGCCATGAGGAATGGACCTACTTTCTGCCAAACTTCATGACGACAAAGGACTTGTTTTGAGGCGCGAAGCTAGCGTTCGGGGGCTTATCGAGCGAGGCGTCTTATCCAACAGACAAACGAAGAGAGAGAGAGAGAGAGAGAGAGAGAGAGAGAGATGTAGAATGAGGGCCAGCCCACAGTCTTGGAAACGTGACAAAGAGGTCAAGGACAATTGAGCCTTGGGCAATCTATCACATGCAGAAGCGAAGCTCTGGTGGCGGTGACCAAACAAGGCGGACGGACGTTGCTGGAGCGGCTGTCAAGCGGAATCTGGAGCCCAATCGCCGTTGGAAGCAGGGCAGCAGGGGAAGAACAGACGGCACAGAGCAGAGCAGAGCAGAGCAGAGCAGAGCGGCTTGCCTCGATGAATCGGCAATGGATGAATAGAGAGAAGAATGGATCGCTTGAGCCGACCGACACTCCGATATAAGTGTCCGGTTTGCTTGAGCTCATGTGGGGGGCCCGGCAGATGGCAGCAGCTGGCGGGTGATGACGAGGCGCACCACAGGGGGGCGTGGTCGTATCGCGCCCCGTTGGGGACCTGCCATTGGCGACCGTGGAGGCATTGAGCCCCGTGACTGGTCGGTTGGCTCCCTGCCACATCCACCGCCTATCCAGCCCCTTGGTGTCGCTTGGTGTCGCTTGGGGCCATGCCCTTGGGACCCTTCTTCCAGAGTCAGGAGTCACCGAGTTACGGAGCCACGGAGTCACGGAGTAATCGTATGTACTATGTAATAGCAACTGTGTATGTACGTATCAACGCTGACGATGTGGAGAGGAGGGTGGAGATGAGTGGCACAGACGGTGTTGGTGTTGGTGGTGGTTGGTTGGTTGGCACATGACTGTTGTCGCTATTGCGAGAGTCAAGAGATGCGACAAGAACTTCTCGTCAGCTGCGAAGTGGGGAGTCCCTAGATCAAGGGCGGCGTGCAGCTAAATGACTCGGCTCAGTCCAAGAACACAGAGTAGTCTGCCTCAATGCCCCGTAGACTGTATGGGATTCATTCAACAACCTATGGTACACTATCTATCTCAACTATCTGGTCCGGTCGCATGCTTTGTCTACTCTGTTCTACTCCATGCCTCCAACTCTCCAACTCTCCAACCCTGGAGCTTCTTCTTCCTGTTTGTACATGTGTTTCAAACACTCTGTCTACCTGTATATACACCTCTAGTTGCATGAGAACAAGCGATCTCTCACCATCTCTTCCCTTAGCACAGCTCAAGCCATTGTCTCCGTTCTTCTGCCGCCGTTTCCCGGCTACATATTGTCCGACGTACTGACCGCCAGTACACCCTTCCTTCCGTCTCCGTCTCTTCATTGACAGCCCCTGGCAGAATCGAATGTCTGGGGGAGTCTGTCATGTCCACGGAACTGCTTGCCTCCTGGGGCTTTTTCAGCTTTGGTGCAACCTCTTGCACAGCAGACTTGGGCAGCGGAGGTAGCGGCGAAAGCATTTGATCATCTTTCATGAAATCGGCCTGCGTCCTGTGTTGGGGGTCCCTGCATTCGTCATGCTCTCTCTGTGAGCTTGGCAATGACTTCTTCGGGAGGAGAAGAGAGACCGCCTCGCTCAATGCCAAGGACCGCTCCGTTGCGTTTTCCATAATCGGTGCCGCCATCGACAGGCGAAACTTGAAGGGAAGTTCTGCATTGAGAAGCTTGCTCTCAATAGAAAGCATTGTTGCTCTCACAAAGTCCAGCTCTTTCCACACGCTTTCAACCTGCAACAGTCTACTTCGCGAGCTTCGCAGGCTGTTCTCCCGCTCAGAGGGCTGCGAATCTCCGATAGAGTCAACGCTGTCGAGCTGTACCTGGCGGCCCGCAGTGTCGATAATCTTCAAGAACTTCTCAAATCGAGGAGGGGATATTTGTAGATTGGCAAGTGCCTGCTTGTTGATTGCCTGGTCAGAGCCAATAAGCCCACAAAGGTCGAGCAAGTCATGAATCCTGTTGACCATGTAGGATACTGCATCGCTATCGCGACCATGTAGTAGCAAAGACACGTTCTTGCCGCATTGTGCGAAGCCTTGGATCAGACGTCTCGCGGCCTTCCAGTCCAGGGCGACAACGCATTCGTCAAAGAATTGTCGGACAATTCTCGTGCTGAGCGAAATGTTTGCCCGGACGCAAGCGACAACCATCATCGCAGCTTGATCAAAGAGCTTGAAATGGAGAAGACCGTTGATAATGGTCTCAGTGAGGGGTTTGTCGAGCGGCGCATGCATCCAGACCCAGTCGCCAGTGCGAGTCGCTATCGTGGGATCCTTCCATCTCCACAAGGATTTGTCAACCCGGACCTCCTCGTAGAGTCTCCGACCCATCTTGGCCCCCGTCTCGGAGTCGATTCCAGTGATGCATGCGAGGCTGCGCAGAAATCTGCCGTGGTTTTGTGAATTCTTGTAGTGGCTCAAGATTGCCGCAAAAGTGGAAGAGGTGGGCTTCAGGCGACGGTAATAGTAGAATGAGGCGACCATGGGCTCAGCCAGTGATATGTGCCCAGCCTTGTCAAAGGCAACGATGAGAGTGTTGACAGTGTGTATATCCGGAGGGTGGGAAGAGACAAGCAAGTTGTAGCACACTCTGCCCACCTTTTCCTTCAGGCCGAGGTTGGGCGCCTGCATAATCTCCCGCAAGCGTTGATTCAGTAGAACTGTGTTTTGACGTGCGTGGGCTGGGTCCATGACAAAATTGTAGTTGGGGGACTGCCTCGTCACCAGTTGCCGGGCTTCGTCATAAGACGGGCAAGGAGAAGTGTCCTGGGTTTTATCAGCGCGACGATATGCGCGGTACAGCAGTTGCTGTACGAGGTGCACAACGCTTCTCGAATCGGCGTCCAACTGCCGTCTGTTCCTCGGCGCCCGGTAATGCGTGTGCATGTTTGCTTCCTCGGCGCTAATCGCTCGCTCGAGACGTTCGTAGTCGGTCTGCCTGAGAGCCTGCATCGTCTCCTCGTCAGGGCATCGGTAATGTTCATTTTTCATCTTCGTCATGTATTCGGAGACTCTGAGCGCCACTGGCTGATGGATCTCCTTCATGTACGGCCGGTTTGTGTAGGTGCTCTTTAGAGTATTCCACAACTCGTCCATTTGATCGAGCGTCAGTTCTGGCTGCTCCGTCACTGGATTGCTCAACGAGCTGACCCGGCTGCTCTCCCATGCCCGGAGCTGTTGGACCTTGACAAGATCACGCCGTGCCTCGTCCAATTGGCGGTCTAGATCCTGTCTCCTATCTTCCTTTCGAAACGCATCGACGAGAGCCGCGGTGGCAAAGACGGAGCTATAGCAGGCGGTAAAGACTTCGGCAAAGGTCGGTTTGCGTCGTGAGGCCGAGGTTGTCACTCGCTTCCCGAGTCCGGTCACGGCGCTCTCGCAGGCCCGGCAGCCACAGCGATGAGCCTGGCCGGCTCTCGACCAGAGAGACTGCATGTTCGGTTACTCGGGCTCGTGCAAGGGCATTTCGAGGAGGTTTGAGATGTCGGGCACTGCCACTGGTCGTTCAATTGAGGCGATTCACGGCTTGTTGGCGAGGAATTGGATGATGGGGAGCGATGGTTCGATTACTTCAGTCACGTGTGGTTGGCTGGATCAGGTTCCTACCAGTCCATATCCGCTTACCTAATGTGCTGCTAGGCTCACACCCCACTACCCCACCTCCGTCGCGTCACTATCCGCCCGGACTTCGTTCCGCTCTTCTTCATAGGTGACATCTCTCGCATACATAATCGTCAAATCTCTCGCGAAACTCGACATTGGCTTGCAATCATGTTCCTCACGCTCACTGCCGACTTGAACGGGTATGCTAAATCCATGTCTGGACTAGGAGAGCTGGCTATTGACCTGTCTGTGAATAAGGGTCACCAACCTCCGGCCCAACGACACCGAAGATGATCCTTTCTGGTACATGTTCAAAGTGCAATGCACGTCATGCCGAGAGACTCATCCAAACTACATTGGTGTAAACCGGTTTGTACGTACGGACCCGGATCCTAGACCTGAACAGGAGCTTACATGACGTTCTAGGAAAGTAACGAGATGAGTGGAAGCCGAGGCGAGGCCAACTTTGTGTGGAAGTGCAAAAACTGCAAGGTATTCCCCCATGTAGCCGCTCTACAATTCGATTCCTGACAGTTGTTTTGTTCAGCGGGAATCTTCGGCGTCGATCAAGGCTGCTCCGGCGCCTTATGAGCACGGTGAGCCAGCGAAGAAGCAGAAAATCATCGAGTTTGACTGTCGCGGGCTAGAGTTCACCGAGTTCAAGCCAGAGGTATATATCAAAACTCATAATGCCTAGTCGGCTGCTGACATCTTTACCAGGGAGATTGGTTGGCAGAAGGGCTAGATTCCGGAACCAAGTTCACCGGGATCGAGCTGGTAGATGGTGAGTGGTTTGACTACGATGAGAAGTCTGGGGAGGAGGTAAGCATAAACGAAATCAAGTGGGAGATTCGTCGATCGTGAGACGGTTGGATATATCGCATCGACAGCGGCTGTTTGCAGTTACGCCTCTGAGCAGATTGGAGTTTTGGAGTGGGTGGTTGATTGTGTTGCGAGGGCTCACTTCGATGGAAGGCAAAAGGTCCTGGGCCAGGGGGGAACATCGAAACGTGGATCGTTTAGAAAAGAGATGCGTTCTACTTTCGGGCGACGTTCAAATCCGACATGACGTTGTCATGGCTCACAACTCTCGTAGAGTTTGAGCATAGTGAGAACATGCCATTACGGTATTACCTCACTGTACTCAACCTTCCAGCCCTCTTGTGAAGCCCCACTTATCACGGACCGAGTCGCACCCCGGCACTCAGACTCAGAGGCCATTGAGGTTGATGCTTCAAGTCGCCCAAGATTTCGTCCGCCACATGGCTTTTGGATTGATTCTACATCAACGGCATCGCACCAATTGGCCCTTTTGCCCATCTAACAGGCTGATCTCTGACGCTGCATAGGCAACATGGCACTCCACGAAATTCCCGGCACCGTCGACTATCTCACTGATGCTGCACATCTCCTCCATACGGTTGCCCCCGAGACTTCGGCTCATCTCATGCGCCAGAGAGGCCATCTCCTCTCCATCTACGGGGTCGGCACATCTGAAGTGCAGCGACAGCACGTCTGCGGCGCCTGCGGCCACATCATGATCCCGGGTCAAGGAGCAACTCTGAAGCTAGAAACCGAGAGAGCGTTGCGAAGCAAGAAGAAGAAGACTACCAACACCCCAAAGATACCCGAGAAGCCTTCGACGAAAGCACCAACCAAAGTCATCTACTGTGACAATTGCCAGTGCGACACCAGGGTTGCGCTCGCAACTCGAGGAGTGGCAACTCGACGAAAAGCTGCGCGGCCTTCAGCATCGACTCTCTCGAAGCCATTGGCATTGGCGCCTGAGCCAGCCAAGCCGACAGCCAATGCCAGTAGCAAGAAGCGGGCCAAGGGTCGCAAAGCTGGGTTACAGGCGCTTCTGGCTGGGCAGCAGCAGTCATCGAACCCTCTCAGCCTCTCGCACTTTATGAAGAAGTGAGATGAAGCTACATATATTTTGGTGGTTTCGTCACTTCGGTCACTTCGTCGGCTACCATGAGGAACCTTCTAGTCAACTCTGGCCTGGTGTGGCAGTGATTACCTAGCACCAGCCATACCCCAGCCACAACATGACATAAGTCCCGTCCGCCATGTTGCCCCTCCAAAAATTTCCAGGCAACCCCCTCCATCTATCGATCGCATCGACTCATCCACGACAAATTCACAAAATGGCGGCTAACGACGTTAACAAGCTGACGCCTAAGGACTTCTTTGAGACCATCGGCAACAAGGTCCAGAACCTGACCCCCGCCGCAAATGGCACCGCCAACAACGACGACGATGACGATTTCCGGCCTGTCGAGGAGATTGAGTCGCTGTGTATGAGCTGCGGCGAGAATGTGAGTCGCATCCCGTCATGTCCTACCTTTTCGTCTTTCCTCTTGGTCAAGACGCTGACTGCTGTCTTGATACGCTCCAGGGAATGACCCGTCTTCTCCTGACCATGATTCCCTACTTTCGCGAAGTCGTCATCATGTCATTTTCTTGCGAGCACTGCGGCACCCAGAACAACGAGATCCAGGCAGCCGGCACTGTCCAGCCCAAGGGAACCCACTATGAGCTGCGGTTGACCAACCTCGCCGACTTCTCGCGCCAGGTTGTCAAGTCCGACACCGCTACTGTCAAGTTCATCGAGCTGGATCTCGAGATCCCCGCTGGCCGCGGCCAGCTCACAAACGTCGAGGGTCTTCTTAGCACCGTGGTGGACGATCTCGAGATGGGACAAGAGGCGCGCAAGGAGCAGGCTCCAGAGGTCTTTGTCAAGGTTGCAGAGATTATTGCCAAGGGCCGCGCCATGCTGATAGGCGATGCGTTCCCCTTCCGAATCTACATTGACGACATTGCCGGCAACTCCTTTATTGCTCCCGACCTCAAGGACGGTGTTGGAAAGTGGGAGAAGCACGAGTTCGCCCGAACCCCGGAGCAGAACGCGGCCCTCGGTCTCTCGGACAGCGACCCCAGCGCTGGCGTTGATGGCGCCCGCCCCGCCTTGACTGCCGAAGGAGACATTATTCCCAACGAGGTCTACGACTTCCCTGCAACATGCCCCGGCTGCATGCACCCTTGTACTACGCATATGAAGATGGTCGACATTCCCCACTTCAAGCAGGTTGTCCTCATGTCGACTGTTTGCGACGACTGCGGTTACCGCTCCAACGATATCAAGACTGGCGGCGAAATCCCCGAGCAGGGTGAGAAGATTGTCCTCACCGTCAAGGACAGCACCGACCTTGCCCGCGACATCCTCAAGAGCGAGACATGCGCCCTCGAGTGTCCCGAGCTCAAGCTCCAGGTCAACCCCGGAACCCTTGGCGGTCGCTTCACCACCGTCGAAGGCCTCCTCACCCAGGTCCGCAACGATCTCCACAGCCAGATCTTTGAGGGTGCCGGCCAGGGTGGCGACTCTCTCGTCAGCCAGGACAAGTCCGAGTGGGACGCCTTCTTCGAGGGCCTTGATGTTGCCATCCGCGGCGACAAGCCTTTCACTGTCATCCTGACCGACCCCTTCGCCAGCAGCTTCGTCCAACCTCTGGTCGACCCGCCTGCTCCGGACCCTAGCATCACCAAGGAGAAGTACGACCGCACCGACGAGGAGGAGGAAGAGCTTGGTCTCAAGGACATGAAGACTGAGGGTTACGAGGAGGACAAGAAGGACGCAGGTGACGAGAAGAGGTAGTCTTACGAGAAACGAAAATGAAATTAAAACGGCATGCGACGCTTTCAAGCTCAACCTTTTTTTCTCTTTTTCTTTTTCCCGGCCTGTACGTAGAACGAGCCTCGAGGTTCCTCTCTATCCATGATACATAAAGCCTGTTTGCAAACTCCACCAACACATACGACCACACCCACTGTGAAGCTCAGGATCCCGTCCGCTCTCCAACAGATAAACCAGTGAGGGGCCAATTAGTAGTCGGGTCGGTGACGACCGGCGAATCCTGGCTGTTGTATGTTTTCTTCTTTTTTGGTGTCTTGTCCTTTTGCCCATGTGGTGTAAGACGAGTCGAGGTGAAACTCGACAGTTGATTTGGCAAGCTTGTCGAGGATCAGGAAGCCTTTACAAATGCTTCATGCACTACTGACATCACAGATATGGACACCAAAGATGAAGAGCGGAATGCAAGGTAATACATCAATACAAAACTACACGTGTATTCCTCACACCGGGTATATCAAATAATCAACTTCGATCAAGCAGCTCCGGACCTAAACACCGCCCACTCCGATCCGTTGGTCTCAATCCGACAACAGCCCAACCCGTTCTTGTGGTCTCATCTTGCCAGTCGTCTTTCGAGTCATCTTTAAAAACCAAGAGTGACGAAAAGAAAAGAAAGTATCCGAAGACAAAATGAGGGCGAGCGTTCCAGCGTACTAAAAGGAAATCATCAAACGTCTGCTGCCAAAAGGAACCTTTGCCGTCTTGCCCAGAAAACAACGGCGCATCCTTGGACCGCCAACCGCGTGTCGCATACCGAAGAGAAAGAAAAGTAGGTGGAAAACAAAGGAAAGGGATATTAATATCGTTCTAATCCGATTTTTGCAGTGAGTGGCCATTTGGTCGTGTATTCGGCAACATGTGCCTCATCCTGACAAAGAGCAAGACCGAGTCGATGCTCATCGATACACAATTCCATGTGGTGTGTTTTGTAATAGGCGAGGTCGTATACGACCATGAGTCTCAAAGAGATATATGCCGTACTCAGAAAAAAGAAGGCTTTGTAAGAACGCGGTACTCGACATAGTCTTCGCCATCGATGCTGATGATGGTACCCTGAGAGACTAGCTTGCCCACAAACGGCCCGTTGGACTTGCGCTCATACTTGACGCCATCGTAGATCTTAGCGTCTTCAGCGCCAGCCTTGACGCGGAGGCTCTCCTGACGAGCCCAGACCTTATTCAAGCGCTGCATCTCCTCCGACTCGTGGAACCGCATCCTACCGTTACCAATTGCGGGAATGGCCGCAGCAGCAGCAGCAGCAGCGTCGGCAGCAGCCGCAGCCGCTCGCTCCCTATTCGCAGCGTGGCGATCGGCACGACCTTGGGCAGCCTCTGCGCGAGCAATCTCCCGCCGAGCCAATGAGTTGGTGCGCTCCAAGGCATCACCGCTCTGAGTGCGACTGACTGGCGGACGCGGTTCAATCTCTGGAGGTGGAGCCTGTCGAAGCGGACGTCCTTCATTCCTTGCTGCCTCGGCACGGCGGCTCTGACGAAGCTCATGACCTCCAAAGCCAGCCTTGCCAGAGTTCGGGTCAATCATGTCTGCCAATGGCTCGGGAGCAATGGGAGCAAGTGCCGGCGCAATCGGAGGGTTGACATTGCGGTATCCAGTACCAGCACGTGTCTGGGCCTCGTACACAGCCTTGGTCTCGTTGTTGACACGCTCTTCGGGCAACTCCCCGCGGTCCAGCTGCCACTGTCGTACACGACAATACTCCTTGATCTCGAGTCTTGCAAGTGGCTTGAGGTGATCTTCAAACTCAACCTCCTCATACTGAATCCACAAAGCACCAGCGCCCACCGGAAAGTTGCCGTCAACAAACCGCCCATCCCGCGTTTCCCGTACAAGCTTAACCCTAAACATGTCGTTTTGGCCAAGGATACCATATACGGCGTGACGATCTTTCGGATCTGGCTCGCTGGATCCTTTCCAGTGACCAAGAAGGATACGGGTAGGGCGAGTGCCTGGTAGTGGATCGACGGCAGGCCGCATATTTGCTGCTGCAGGTGATTGATGCTGAGCAGGATGGCCGTCTTGGGAGACCCCGTTGGTAGGGGCTGGGTTGATGGCCGCGAATCCCCCGCTGACTCTTCTCCTCTTGGTATCGGGTCGGTTTGGCGTCTGTAAATGTTCGGGCATCTCGGCTCCGTAAGCAATCGGAGGAGGGTTGGGGTTGTTCTCGATCAGCGGGTTCGCCTTTACTCGACGGATTGCCTCCTTCACAGCCGCCTTCTCAGCGGCTCTCCGGGCCTCATCAGAATCATCAACGGCGTCTGACCGAATACGCACGTATTCCTTAACCTGAAAATGATCTAGGCCAACAAGATGTTTTGAAAACACGACCCGCTCAAATGTGACCCAGCTGCCTCCAGGGCCAGGAGGCAAAGGATATTCGTTTGCGACAGATTCACCCAAAACGTTGAAGGGTTGGATTCGTGTTCGAAGTCGATCTCGCACATCAATAAAGCCAATAACTGCATGCTTACTCCTCTCGTCCGGGGCGGGCGAATCTCTCCAATAACCCAGGACAACACCCTTAACGCCCCCCAAACTGGTGCGTGCGGGTTTTGGCTTATTAGCAACGGGAACTGGGGGTTTTTCCTCGGCTGCGTCGGGGGTCGTTTCCATTTTGCTCTCACTCAAATCGTGGAAGACGGAGGTACGCTTTCTCTTCGGATAGTGTGATGCGACGGGCTCATCTTCAGCATCCGCCATGGTCTCGTCCTCTTGATCTGAAACGGGGCCAACAGGCGATGATTTTTCGTTGCCGTTTGCTCGGTCGCTGACTACTATCTCGTCTTCTAGCTCAATAAACCCGATCCCAGGAGAGTGGACGTCGCTGGTGGGCTCACTGAGTTCGCTTTCGGCGTCGCCCTCAGTTAGGCTGTGCCTATGTCCGTTTGTTTGTCTGGTGATACGAATTAGTCTCGGTGATTGAAAAGGCTGTGGAACAACAAAATAACAAGGCAGCGTGTCATCAAATGATAAGAGTTCGCAGTCTTGAGCGTTGTTGAGGCACGCAACCGAAATGCATATTTAGCCTCGAGGCTAAGTGCCAGAGCAACCTTGTTTGAAGAGAAGAGTCACTTGACTCGGATTGCGGAATCGATCCTGTAAAAAGAAAAGGGAAAAGGTAAGAGGGAAGATGAAACGGCCAGATCAGATAATTGCAGAATGATGGGCCATTAATATGGCTACACTGGGAGCTGGAAAAGCAAAAGGCATAGCCTGGTAAAGAGATAGGTTGGTAACCAACATGGATGTCAACACGAACGGTTGGCAAGCCGGCTAACCTGGGCAAAGGCTGGCGGTTTACAGTGAGTGAACACATGCAACTGCTAGAGGCCTACCTTGAAGCCTTGTCCAATTGTGATTCAGACAGGAGTTGCGTTAGGGTTGATGAAGCCAAGTGAAAACCAAAACCAAATACTGTGAGTGCGAGTTGTGAAAACAAAACAAAAAAAAGCCTCTTGTGAGCAAACGCAGTTGTATCTTTGGCTGTGAATCGGTGTTGGGGCAAGAAGCCAAACAAAATACCTCGTCAGGTGCAGCGGGAATTGACGAATTGGGAAGTGCCAGTTCAGGTAAACCCTCGTGGCTAAACAGCCACATAACACTTTTGAGAGAGAGAGAGAGAGGGAGAGAGTTTACGGCGCAATTGGCAATGTGGCGCGGCAAGAAGACGGAAGGTAACAGAAACAAGATGACGAGAGAGAGGTGATTCTTACCTTGGGGATGTGCCATTGGTACCAACCGCAGTGCGTGGGAACACAGAGTTGTCTGTTGCTGATGGCTCAGCGGGCGTAGTAGAAGAGACTGCGCGTTCTGGTGACGGAGCGCGCTCGAGTCCAGTTGAACCTAGAGTTGCAGAAGGGACCGGAGATGGCTTAGAAACGGGCGCCCGAAGCGACTCTGCAGCTGGAGTTGTGCCAGCAGAAGCGGAAGCGGGAACGGAGCCAGAACCAAAAGCTGGAGCGGGAGCAGGTTCTGAAACTCGCGACTCGGTGGTAGCATCAACCGCGGGGGCCGGAGTTGGAGTTGGAGACGCTCGCTTTGCTGGGGCTGATGTTGGAGTGGCAGACGCCGAGGGAGCCGGCGACAACGGTTCGCGCAGAGGCGCAACAGCTGGTTTGACCTGGTCGGCCACGGGGCTTTCCATGATGCGGTAGAGGGGGCGCGACACGACAATTCGCAGCGATGGCTGTTGACGCGAAGCTGGAGTTGAAGCAACTGGAGACAGTCGGTCAGAGGGAGAAGGGAGAGATGGCCAACGACTTTTGGCGCAAGAAAGGGGAGGGGTGTCTGGAAGGTCGGGGCGAGGGAGTGGGAATTGGAAGCGTAAAAGAAACCAGGAATGGATGGAGAAAGCGGATGGATCAGGATGGAGATCCTGGTTGGCTAAGGATCGGAAATTCTGGAATCTGGAGGTGCCAAAGGCTAAAAGTAACGAGTGCAACCAACTTGGGGAACTCGGAGCGCTGCGAAGATCAAGGTGATTCGCAAAGGAACGAAGCGCCTCGGTGTGACGTCCCGAGTTGAAGTCGGGTTGATGAGTCTCTGGTAATGTCTTGACGCACGTTGAGTTGTGGAGAGAGGGCAGTTGTTGCGAGTGTTGCCAGTTGGTGGCAAGACGATAGTTGTCGAGTCCAGAACAGGGCAGAAAGTGGGGTGGGAAAGGAAAGGAAGTCAAGCGAAAGCGAAAGCGAAAGCGTCTTCTGAGTAAGGGGACGATGACGGATTGCTATGAGAGAAAGGTAGGTAGGTAGGGGAAATATGGAGACCAAGCAAGGACAGGACAGGACAGGATAGGACAGGATTGGATTGGATTGGATTGGATTGGATTGGATTGGACTGGGCTGGAGCTGAGAACCCGAGATGATGCCTACCTGATACGGTTGATGGTGGCGTCGCTAGACAGATGAAAAGAAAATAGACGGTTGACCGCCAGCCCAGCAGAGGAGAGGGGGTGGATGTAAGGATGCGAGGCAAAAGACGTTGATGATTGATGACTGATGATGGAAGTACAAGATCAAGATCAAGATCAAGATCAAGATCAATAACAAGAATAAGCCAAGCACCAACAGTCTTGATAGCAAGTGGATGGCAGAGGGAAGAAATGACGAGGGAGAGAAGGATGGGATGGATGGATGGGAGAGATGAATGTGGGCAGCAGGGGAATGAGAGCCAGAGACGTGTTTTAGTTTCCAAGGGAGGTCAAGGTCAGTTCTAGACTGTTGGATTGGCTAAGTACCTCAACCCAGAGCTAGCATCCGCCTGCTAATTAATTATCATTGGCTCGAGTCAACCTTTGATGGGTGCGAACCTTTTGGTGCCCTGCCTGGTCCTGCTGTACTGTCAGGTCACAATTGCCTTTCTTCCCTTTCATCGTCGCTGGCTTTAACCGGGGGCCCGTCACTATTCGCAACCTCGCTGTGCCATTCTATTTCTAATTCTATTTCCGTCTCGCCTACACGACCATGGAGGGAGGTAGGTAGTTATGTAAGTCGGTCGATCTGTCAGCACGGCAATGCCGAGTCCTCCCACTCCTCTAGACCTCTAGACCCAGTCTGGCATCGTAAAGTCAAGGCGCAGCTCAGCACAGCACAGCACGTAAGCGGTTGTGCGCCATGTCATGTTTTGGCACTCGTCGATGGATGGGCAATCTAAAGAGCAAAGGGAAAATGCTCGACGTACGCAACAGGTACCCACCCACCTTTTGGGTTGCTGGAGATAAGGTGTCGGCGCCATTCTGATGACGAGGTCAGCGCAACTTTAAACCCAATGCCCGGGCCTCTTGGTCTTGCAGGTAGAGGTTTGCCTTTGGTGAAGTTTTCGTTGCGCGTCGTCTTCTGCAGGGCCTGCCTTGGCCACGTTCGTCTTGAGGTTGTCAGACCACAATGTCCTGTTTCCCATATCGTCTCCTTGTTTAGGGCGAGTGTGTATTAACCCGCCGGGATTACCTACACTGTTCCTCGGTAGTCTGGCAGACTAGGCCTCATCAGCACTTCTCCCGCCATGCCTAATATCGTAGTTACGAGGTACCAAGACGCGCGCCAAGGTCTGACTACGAGACTACCTGGGTTGGCAGCGATCAAATGATGACACGACTTGGCCGAGAGTGGGCCCCCCTCGGTTCATGGTCCTGCGAGTGTTTATTGGAGTTACCGACGCTTTGGTTAGGACTTGGGCCAACAACACGCGCAGTGCAACGGATGGGGAAAAGGGAGGTTGGAGGTGGGAGGTGGGAGACGAACGGGTGAGCCAACTGCTAACCGTCACTCCATGTTGTGTGTGCGCACCGTACTGCAGTTGTTGGTCAATCACAGTGACAGTGATAGTGACATGCCAGGTGAGGTCAGGTCTGGTCAGGTCTGGTCTCTCTGAGAAGCCAGAGAAAAGACGCACGATCTCAATACATGTCTGCCTTACATGTAGGGTAATCTCGCAACACATCCAAAACAACCCGGTCTTTGGAGCCACGCCGCACCATGTAACTACTCTATCACAGACAGACAGACACGGTGTGCTGTGCATTCGAGCGACACTGTTTTGCTCACCCATGTACCCTCGATTCCGTTCTCTGTGTCCCCTTTCGTACTATATTGCAAGTAGGCGTCCATCAACACCATGTCAGAAACATTCAACCGGCCAGTGTCGGATATTGCCGGTAGGAAGCTGATGCCGGTCTCATTGTGCCATAGTCTAGTTCCCCGGTGATCCGTCTCTGAAAGGGCATGGCATGGCATGGCATGGCATGGCATGGACAGCTCACCAGCGGTATGTGTATGTGTATATGTATATGTACTCATGTGCGTTGATAAAACTGTGACAACTCAGCCAAGAGAAACCGGCCAACCAACCAGCGTCACAACCAACACTAAGCCCCCCCGAGACGCGAAATGCAACGGCCAATCCTGCCAAGCCAAGGAAGCGTCAACAGAGACGACACCGCCAGGTTGCAGACAGGCAAGTCACGCAAGTTCATCAGGCGTCCTGATAGGGTTTTGGTGTTTAGCCAGCTTCGGTGGCGCTGCTCACGCCCCCCTGCCGATAGTATACACAGTTGCAGCAGGCCTGCCTGCCTGCCTGCGCCAGCCATTCTTAATTGCAGTGATAATTAGCAGAGGACAACTCTTGCATGTGCTTACGCCTCGGTGTAACTCAAGCGTGCTACGCTGCAATCGACTTGATCCACCAGCCTGTTGCGGACGGGACGGCTAGTCTGGTCGGGAACCCGCCTCGCGAGACTCGTCAAAGAGACCTGTCGAGTCTCCCCTTGTTGCCCATGTTTTGCAGAGTTACTTGTCGCGCGTCATGACTCAAGCCATTCTCCCAGTGGCGCACCATGTGCCGTATTTAACAAGTCATCAGACGGCCAGCTTTCCAGTTTCGCCAGTTTCGCTTGCAGGCCCTCGTATCGGCCCATTCTGCTAGATGGCCCCTGGGTGCCAAAGCTGTCTGTTGGTTGGCCACGTCGGCGACTTTCGCCCACGTTATTAGGTACTATTTACTTGCTCCTTTTTCCCTGGTTCAACCCATGACAATCATACCCCTGCAACCTTTTTTTTTTCTTTTTGTCGCTCACACCTTTTGCCTTTTTTGGGGACCGCCGACGCAACGGCGGATACTGTGGTTTGGAGCCAATGAGCTGTCAATCTCGAGACAAGCTGCATGAGCTCTCGTACTTGGATGTCATGTTTGCCTTTTCAGATGACCAAGTCAATAACTTTTGATAACCGCATGTTGAAACTTTGGTAGTGGTGTGACCTGTTTATCCAGAGTCCCCTTGCACTGGTCAAGATATTGCCATCTAGAGTTGTCGTGCAGCAGCATGTCTTGCTGGCCCTACTAGGATCTTCATTGCCCAGGGGCCCGTCTATGTTGCACGAGCTGACACCTCAGAAACATGACCAGCCGTGAAACAATTCCGCGTTGCACCGGCTGCAAGTGTCAGCAGAATTACTCGTCCTGGTCGTAGCTCAGCCCGTGGGCTAGCTAGAAACTGCATAGGATCCAAAATCAGGTTCTGCAAGCGAAACACGTTGACTCACAGCATAGTATTGAAGCAGCCCGGACGTTCCGTCGACTATCTGTGCATAATTGCCAACCTGTTCATCACAATGCCAGGCCGAACTAGGTTGGAAACTATCAACAAATAGTCGGCTTACAGTAGCATCGACCGATACTATACGCAGTATCTGAAATGGCAGATTGCACAAGACGATACGCTGCATGAACCCTCTAGAAACCTACTGCTCAAGCACATCAAGAACAGGGCGTGAAAGACACCAGCGATGATATCCTCAGAGAGTATTGTTCATGGCCAGCCCCTTCATTGTCTATCTGACGCACTAGCCACGCCCTCTGCCACCACCGCCTCGTCCACCCCTGCCTCTACCCCTGCCTCTTCCTCTTCCGCCGCCTCTCTTGCCGCCTCGAGGACCACCTTTGTAGTCGAACCGTTGATACAGAGTCTCTTCGCCAAATGCGCCCTCTCCGAACCTCATAAAGTTGACCAGTCCTCGGTCTACAATCGCTACAAGCACGTTGCGGTGCCCGTGCTTCAGTCGCTGGTACATGCGTCCCGGGTTCTGCATGTTTGCCGGCGGCGGGTCATGCGGCGTCGACTCCAAGAGGGCCTCAATCTGCTCGAGCGTAGGCACGCATGAGCTGTCAGCGTCGACGACGGCAATGCGAAAGTCGGGTGGTGGCGGGCTCTTCTTGGAGAAGGGGGCTCCGCCAGTCTTCCACACGTGGAAGAAGACCTTGAAAGGCTCCGAGGGTGTGTGCGCAACCGGTGGTGTAGGCAGCGGCTTGTGACGAGGCAGCAGCGCAAGCTGCGCATAGATGGGCCGGTATGCTCGGTAGAGACCTGGCCGGACGAGGGGTCCGTATGGCTGCTGCCTGGTTTGGAACGAGGGAACAAACGAAAATAGCCACTGCCATAGCGTCGACGACGGTGTCGATGCTGGTATTTGTGTGTCGGGTGGTGCGCGTAGGACATGGAAGCCTGCTCGCTTCAGATGCGAAAAAACCTGGTACTTGGGCAGCGAAATCTTGCCTCTCTCGCCGTCGTGTCCAGTAAAGAGCGAATAGGCAGCCTCGAGACTGAGCGGCAGTCCGGCGTCAAAGTCATCTGGTCCGAACTCGACCTTGGGCTCCCCAGCCTTTGGCAACAGTTCTTCCAGTTGTCGGCTCGGCCACCAGAGGTCGGCAGTGCCCCTCTCCACCAGGTAGATGGCCTCTTCTGGGAGCAGCCATAGCCGTCCCGCGCCTGCGCGGTCGACGTTGCCAGGAATTGCTCGCCCAATGTCCTTCTGCCAGCTTCCTCGCTCATGCTCCATGACCACGACGCGGTCTCGCAGCCAGAGTCCCTCCTGTTCGCGCGCCTCGTCCGTCTGCGCCCACCAGTCTGGAAAGCACCAGCCTCGCACCCAGGCGTCCTCGCGATGTATTCTGGTGTAGCCTAGAACATCCTCGAGCACGGTGCGACTCGTCTCGAGTATCCTGTCCTGGGCCTGGGTGCCGTGCGACTCAAAGTCCTTTTCGCCTTTGCGGATAGATTTGCTGGAGACGCCAGTCTTGTTGAACATGGACATGAATAGCTTGTAATCGGGAACATCGTCATCTTGCGCATCGTCTTGCGCCAGTGTGCCGTTGTCGGTCGTCGAGGGGAATGCGCCCAGGGCATTTGGGTTGTCGTCGTCGTCAAACGCCATTGTTGTAGTTGGGGAGATGTCGATCAAGAGTTGTTGTTGCAGGCCGGGGAAGAGGCCTTGTTTGAATTTGCGGAAAAATGTGGAAAATAAACTCAAACCATCCTGTGGCTGCGGCGACCTTGATTGGATGTTTCCAGCTGATTGCAACTTGCGACAATAGCAATTTGACTCTTTCGTCGTGAAAGAGGAAAACTGCGTCAGACCAAAGTTGAACGTTGCCTGCCCCACGGAAGCTGATTCTGCAAAATCACCAATCGTGCCCAATATAGACGCATGGTGACGAGCCAATATCACAATTACATCATAGCCTGGATGGCCGAGTGGTTAAGGCGCTGTGTTTAGGAATTCCGCAAGGAACCAAAACCCCTATCTCCGCAGTGGGAAACCGCGCAGGTTCAAATCCTGCTTCAGGCATTACTTTTTGTCCTCTCACTCTATATACTGAGTCGATTGGCTTCTTTTTATGCTTCTTGAATCGGGGGACAACGTGGGTATGATATGAGGGGGGGGGGGGCCAGTTGATCGTGAGCGAGGCGGCCTTTTGGCGGTTCCGTTTGTCCGCTGACCACTTGTTTTGACTCATAATGCTCCAAGCCAAGATTTGGGGACGTAATAATTTATAATTCTTACAGGATATGACCATGAGGATCGGCGGCTCATAACCTGTTTCTTTTACCGATCATGTTAGGTGGTTGGTTTGCGACGGCGTATCTTGGGATTGATCGTAGCTGGTCTTAGTTTTGACGATACTACCCATGTATACATCTTCATGCAACATCTCGTCCGGACGGGTTCTGGATTTTCATGCAAAGACAGGAGGGCAACGACTGAGTAGTCTGTAGAAATAGACATTCATCATTAATCGTGTTGGGTCTTGATGCCAGAAACGCTAAATACCAGCTGCTTCATCCTTCTATCTGCGACACAGTCTCATTCGTGTGCTGGTCGGTCCATTCAAATCCTACAAAAAGTTAACCATAATCCTACAAACACGCATGGTGAATGGGACATACTTTGGCGGCACATTGGGCACTGGCCTTTGGCTGCGTCTTGCTTGATCCATTCGGATATGCAGTGCTTATAACCGTGTCAGCAGCGGAAACGGACGAGGGAACCGAAAGGACGGAGCAAACCATGTGAAAGCTGTGGCCGCATTTCCCCGACACTACAAGCCGTAGAGCAGCAGATTAGCACGACGATACCAGATGATGGCGTTGATGCGACTTGACTTACACAGGCTGCAATCATCTCCAGGGTACTTGCAAGTCGGGCATGTCCCGTCAAAGTGGACCTGGCAGATGCCACACACGTCGTCCTCTGGGATGTCCCAGCGCCAGGTCGCGACCGTGTTCCAGTTCTTGATGGTGACTTTCATGGCTAGGAAGCTGTCGTTGAGTGGGGGTTCATGTGCGGTGCGAGGTAGGGGTTTGGAGAGAAACGTCAGTGAGCGTCTGCGGATATCAAATGGAGATCCATTTGATGTTGTTATGATGGGCCCGGTCCCTTGCGTGGGGGGAGTGCTGGAGCATCCACTGTAGGACTGCCAATAACGACCGTTTATTTAGTGGCACAGGCGCCTGTGAGACCACCTGGAGAACCGCTGATCAGAACGCGCTCCACTAAAAGCCACCCACTAGACGCCCTGGAAGGGCCAGGAGCCGCGCCGGCCGCGCCGCCTGCACATGCAGAAGCAACTTGCGGAGGAGCTAGGCCAAGTTTTTGAGTGACGCCAACCTCGCTCGGGCTGTTATCATCGACTTCGTCGGCCCGCTCGTGACTCCGTTCCGTTCCCTTCCTACCGTCCACCGTCCACCGTCCACCTCCTCCCACCGAAATCTTTCACTGGGTGATGCGGATGCTGGCATAGACGCCGGGCCCCGAGCTGTCTGCAACCCCTGTACAATCCCTTCCGTGGACCACAACTATTCCTCGGCGCTGCAACTTATCGACGACCATCGTCGTACGAGCATTTCCTCGCATCCAACCCCCCCTCCTTACCTCCGCACGACCTCCTGCGAGCTTCACCCTCACCACCATGGCTACCGTCACCATTTGCCGCTCAGCCCGAGCTGGCATTCCCCAATGGGGCTCCAAGACCTTCCGACCGGTGCTGATATCTCGTCGCAACCTCTCCTCCTACCTCGTGACGCCAAAGGAGCTCCACGAAGCCCTTCAGAAGAACCCCCCCTCCCAAAAGACGGCCGAGCCGCGCGTAATCCCCCTTTGTGCCTCATGGTTTCTCCCCAACGATGGGCGCAAGGGCATCCAGACGTTCCGCGAGCAGCGTATTCCCAAGGCGCGATTCTTCGACCTTGACAAGGTCATCGACCGGCACAGCTCGTACCCGCACATGCTGCCCAACGAAAGCAACTTTGCGGCAGCAATGAGCGAGCTGGGAATCAAGAAGGAGGATACCGTCGTTGTGTACGACACCAAGGAGCTCGGCATCTTCAGCGCGCCCCGAGTCGGCTGGACGCTAAAGGTGTTTGGCCACCCCAAGGTCCATGTGCTCAACAACTTCAAGCTCTGGGTGGAACAGGGCCTCCCCACGGACTCTGGAGAGCTCTACGATGTCGAATGCTGCCCGTACCCGATCCATGGAATGGACTCTGATCGCGTTGCAAGCTTCGAAGAGGTCAAGGAGATTGCTCAGCACAACCAGGAGGGATCCGAGGCTGTTCAGATCCTTGATGCTAGACCAGCTGGCCGCTTCACTGGCGAGGCACCTGAGCCTCGAGAGGGTTTGTCTTCTGGACACATGCCTGGATCCATCAACATCCCCTTCAACGCCGTCCTGGATCCTCAAACCAAGGCTTTCCTTCCGACTGACCAGCTGAAGAAGCTCTTTGCGGACAAAGGCGTTGACCCAAGCAAGCCCATTGTTTCCAGCTGCGGTACCGGAGTTACTGCATGTGTCATTGATACTGCCCTGGAGGAGGCCGGACTGGGATCCTCTGAGAGCAGGAGAGTTTATGATGGTAGCTGGACGTAAGTGCACCTGGATTCAATCGATGACACTTTGATACTGACGTGGACCAACAGGGAATGGGCTCAGCGGGTCAAGCCCTCGGACAACCTAATAGTCAAGGACGCGGCGAAGGAATAGGAGACTTGGGCGCATGAGTTTGACGTGGGCAGAGGGCGAGCAGTTGGAGCCGTTTGAGTTGCGATACCCTCCTTAATGAGAACCTGCATCAATTGTTGACAGGAGTGTACGATATCCATCCTCCCACCTCGTGTTTCGAGTTTATATGCATGCATTGTTTTGGTGGCTTATCTTTTGGGAAGCGCGTGCAAATCTAGATGCTGGAATGACTTGATAGTCAATTTAGCATTGATAAATCACTTGCGCAACCAAATGTCTACTGGCAAGGGATTCTTTACCGTTGATTCAAGCCTGCAGCGAACATCTCCACGTGAGGCTGGTGTGGACCGTGTGGCTGGGAAGCTCACCGAGAACGAGTGCCCCACTTACAACGGTCAAGTACCTTTTACCTCACATGACCAAGTACCCAGGTACCCAGGTACCCAGACCACATGGCGGGCCGCCGTTTTGTGCCTGAAGCACCAGGCACGAACCCATTCACAAAGGCATTAGGGCTCGCCTAACCCGACCACAGCCCAAAAATTGCCAGCGCGCAGACCCCGCCAGCGAAAAAGTTGCCAGCTACGCCCCGAAACACCAACTCCCCCCATCCCCCATTTTTGCGCAACGACGACCCTTTCGACGGCACCCAGCGCAACAACTCCAGAAAAAATGGCTGACCGAGGAACTTCTCGCGGTGGTGGTTTCGGCGCCCGTGGCGGCGACCGTGGACGTGGACGTGGCCGTGGCCGTGGACGTCGCGGCGGCAAGAACGAGGAGAAGGAGTGGCAGCCCGTCACCAAGCTGGGCCGTCTCGTCAAGGCCGGCAAGATCACCAGCATGGAGGAGATCTACCTGCACTCCCTGCCCATCAAGGAGTACCAGATCGTCGATGCCTTCCTGCCCAAGCTCAAGGATGAGGTCATGAAGGTGCGCACAACAATCCAATGCCGAGAATGGCGGCTCCAGCAGCAGCAACAACGAGTTTGGAAGGCCCAGGAAAGCTGACTTGTTCTTTTTTTCTCCCGTACAGATCAAGCCCGTCCAGAAGCAGACCCGTGCCGGTCAGCGCACCCGATTCAAGGCCATTGTCATCATTGGTGACTCCGAGGGCCACGTCGGTCTCGGCATCAAGACCTCCAAGGAGGTTGCCACTGCCATCCGCGCCGCCATCATCATCGCCAAGCTCAGCGTCATCCCCGTCCGAAGAGGTTACTGGGGCACCAACCTGGGTCAGCCTCACTCCCTGCCCTGCAAGGAGAGCGGCAAGTGCGGTTCCGTCACCGTCCGTGTACGTATACACTCAAATCCCCGACAAAGACGCAACGACTAGTTTGCAAAACCTGCCTCTGCGGGAAACGTCTTTGCCATCTTGAAACGAAGGGGACTGTAAGAAGAAGCTAACAGAGAAATTCACAGCTCATCCCTGCCCCCCGTGGTACCGGCCTCGTTGCCTCCCCCGCCGTCAAGCGCTTCCTCCAGCTCGCTGGTGTCGAGGACGCCTACACCTCGTCCGCCGGTTCCACCAAGACGCTCGAGAACACCCTCAAGGCCACCTTTGTCGCCGTGTCCAACACCTACGGCTTCCTTACCCCCAACCTGTGGAAGGAGACCAAGCTTATCCGAAGTCCTCTTGACGAGTTCGCGGATACGCTGCGCGACGGCAAGCGATACTAAGGGACTGAAGCCGGTGTGGGCGTCAGTTCCATTGTGTTTCGTTAGCATGGTGGGCCGGCTAGGGATCAGATCCGAGGCATTGAGATAATGGCTTAGGTCTGAATGAAAAATTACATTTCAGTTGCGTTTCCAAAAAAAACCGTGGCTGCAAAAGCAGTACCTAAATGACTAAACGATTTCTCTTCCCATGTCCTTCTCGTGCCCGAAATGAAAACCACGAACAAAATACAGCACAACCTAAAGCAAGTAAACAAGCTAATAAACTGACCCCGATTGCCATAGCCTACATACACTTCACCCCAGCGTCACAAACAGCTTATATACTGAATGCCGACTGCTCTACTCAGCACTTTCGCTATCTTCGTCCAACCTCCCCTCTGCGACAGACTCCATCTCCAACGACAGCGGCCGGCTCCTAAGCAAACTACTCTCCTGCATGGGAACCCGGGAGCCCAGCGGAGTTGGTGGAGGTGGAGAGATGGCAGCCGTCAAAGGCGTCTCCTCGCTCTCTCCCTCCTCTTCGACCTCGGACGGTTCTCGTGGCTTACTCCTGATGATCATGCTAGGGTCAATGTCTGGCAGCAACGCGATATCCTCCTCCTCCTCTTGCTTGGTCCCAAAGATGGCCCCCGAAAGGCGCTGGCTCCATGTCTTGCGCGGCGTCGTGCGCGTCTCGAATTCTGTTCAACACGTTAGTTTCCTGCTGTCAAATCTCACAGGCTAGTATATCGACTTACGGCGTCTGATGCGCTGCTCAAACGTCTTCTTCTGCAGAGGCGTGTCGCCGCCCCAATATTCTTGCCAACCTGGTCTAAAGACGCGTCGTGGAGCGTGTGCCTGCGCATAGGGAACGGACATCTGGCTGCCCTGGTTTGGCAGGCTGATGCGAACACGCTTATTCGCAGATGTGTCGGCAGTCTCTGATAGCCTGCGACGCCGCTCGCCTTGGAACTGCGACAGAGTCTGGGGTTGATACTGAGACTGAGGTCGATACTGAGACTGAGAGTTCACGACCTCGACCTGCTTCTCAGGCCCCGTCTTTTGAATCAGCGCCTGCGTGTCCTCGAGCTGCAGCTGCACCGGCCATCGATTGATATCCCAGAAGCGCGGCACAGCTCCCCGCCGCGCCGGATGCGCAAACGACCAGAGAGGCTCGCGCGTGTATCTGCCCGTCTCGTCGCTGCTGGCGTCATACTCGGGGCGGACCGTGAAGAGCATGTCGCGGTTGAGATAGGCCTCGCGGACAATGGCCTTGCGCACCATCTCGGACGTCTCAAACTTGGAGTTGCCGTTTTCAGAGACCGAGTCGCCGCCCCATTCCTCGCGGTACTCCAGGGGATCAGCCGTCGCCACGACGTCGCGGTACAGGGGCGTGATGCGGTCGGGGCCAAACTTGCTCGGATTCTTATTCGCATTATTGGGCCGCTTGGCTGCGTCGTCGTGCCAGAAGTCAACCATGTCCTTGAGGAAGACCATGTTGTCGGCCTGCTGTTCTGGTGTGAATTGCTTCACCATCTCAATGTATTGCGTCCTAAGGGTGCGCAGGCTGAGGCCGAGGCGGTAGGCTAGGCGGTGGAAAAAGGCATTCGTCTTGGACCAGTCTGCGAACATCTCGGGGTGCTCTGCTGTGTCGTTGCAGAAGGCGTGCGTCCGGATATCGTCCATGTTGGGAATGTGCTTGTTGTAGTCTCCAAAGTCTTCCGACTCCGGGACCGTGACGACGGTCGAGATGGTAGAGGCACAATAAGAGATGGTGTCTGCACGAGTACCATCCTCACTCAGCTCATAGTCCATCTCATAGTCGTCTTCATATGACCTAGGTTTTGGCCAGCGCACCAGATGCTCGGGGTGGATGTGAAGCTTGGGACGTGTGACTGCTGGGTTACCACGATCGTCGTAGGCCAACCTATTCCTTCGTTAGCACTTATATCAGAAGAGTTTGCAGTGTCAACTTACTGGATCATCCCGCACCCGTCCAGAGTCTTCACCTCCTGAATCGCCTCTTCCATGGAAAACTGGTACCGCTTCACTGGTCCTTGACCCAACTTGTTCAGCTCTTCCAGGAATTTGCCAAACATCTTGGGTTTGGTGTCGCCAAAAAAGGCCTGCGGGTTGATGTCTGCCATCATGTTCTCAACCCGGCCTGCAAAGAGCTTCGTGCTGCTCCCCCCGGGCAGTCCCTTGGCTTCGGTGCGCAGCATGAATGCATGCAGAGACTTTCCTCCCAGAAACTCGAGCCATTCCTCTTCCTTGGGGCGAAGGAGTAGGAGCTCTCCGTCCCGAAGCTCGTGCTCCTGAAAATCCAGCTTCTGCGACTTCCAGTCCTGGCCTTGACGTCCCCTCTCCACTAGCCGGACAACCTCGTGGACCAACTTTCGTGGAGCTCGCTTGGCCATCCTCTTGAGCAGCTGGTGAAGCTTCTGGCATCTTCTGAGAAAGTACCACGTCTTCTTCATCTCCAAGTCCCTATAGTCCTGCACGTACGGCCCCTTGTAGTTGCTGGGCAGCTCCATGATGGGCCCCTTTCTGCGCAGCCACTTCTTGTGTCCATACGCTTCCTTGATGGAGTGCTCGCGTACCCATTGGGACCAATAACGGTCCTTGTTAGTGAACGCGTCATGTGCCCGGGTATAGCTAAAGGGATCGCGGGCTTCCTTTTGAGGAATGTCCGAGACGTGGAGGCTGAAAATGATGCCTGCATCTGGCTCGGAAGCCTTGGGAGACCTGCGGGCATTGGGAAGAACGAGCGTGCGCCATGTGTTGGAGATGACTTGGTTCTCCCCATTGTCAAATTGATTAAGGCACTGCTGGAGGGCGGCACGCCTGGCGCCACGGTACTTGGCAAATGATTTCAGGGACTGGATGTCAATCTTCTTGGAGCCATCAGGTTGCTCGGTAATGTCCTCTGGTGCAAACCTGAAGCCAGCACCTTCGCCCAGCAGCGCAGCCGTGGAAGCCATTCCCCCTGACATGCACTTGTCGTACGTATCAGTCTCATCCCTGACCATGTTGAACCTTTGGTCCTCGGCACTGAGCAATGGATGTCGGCTTCTGAGGGGATGCGAGTATGTTCTGGTCCCTCCAGCCGAGCCCCAAAACACCTCGGTGTCCAACTCGTAGTTTTGAATGTACGTCTTCAACGCGTCGCGTGGCATCTTGTGCTGCGCGTCATGCACACTCTCGTACTTTGTGAATAGAAGCTTCCGCTCGCCCAAATCGTCACACCCATCGTCCGTATTCAAACTGACGGCTGGGCCGGGCAGTGGCGGAAGCCTCTTGCTTTGCTTTGGCCAAAGGTTGACAAAGTCCAAGTTGAGCTTGGGATGGCCGTAATGGTAGTCCTCAAACACCTTGTGCGTGTGTAGCATCTCAACCGCCTGCATACAGTCGGCTCCCCAATCTTCGCCGTGGTAGTTGTGCACAAGGTATGATAGATACTCGGCCAACTGGGCAAACTTGCGCGACCAGTCTGGGGTGCGGTCCGTGTCCTCGTCAGCGAGGAAATTCTTGATCCGTTTGAGCTGTATCATGGGCGGTTCGATTCTCCAGCCCTTGTAGGGGTGGAGGAAAACGTCGTCTCTCGTTGAGATGCCCTGGCGGGAAAACCGATCGCTGGACATGTCGTTGGCACTTGCATTGATGCTTTGGGCTGGTTGGCCCGACACGCGAGGAAGATACCCCATGATCTCAACATCAGAGCCCGCATACTGGGAGGTCTCGTCGTCGTCTCTGTCGGTATTGGGAGGCTGGACTCTGGTGTTGACAACAAAGCCGGGAATAACGCCCTGCGGTTGAGGATGTAGGCTTGTCGACCATTCTACACCTGAAACATCCGTGTCTCCAGGTTGAGCAGAGTCGACACGTTGTGTGCCTCGATGAATGCCTACTTGAACGGCGGCACCTGGCGTGGATCCCAAGACTCCTCTGACTTGAACAGGCTGTATTGGTGCGTGGCCTGTGTGTGCTTGCTGCTGGCCGGATGCCCAGAGATGAAGGCGGTTCTGATGTTCAACTGGCATAAGCTGCGTCTGGGAGCCAGCAATTCTAGCCACTCTAAGGCTAACATCTGCAAACGATTAGAAAACGAGCTAGTTTGGCAAAGAATTGTAAGATTGACTTACTAGGCTGGCCAGATCCATCCTCTTCGGCATCTCGTTCCGTCGCGCTGTTTCCCCTCGGGCTGAGTGGCCCGCCAAAGGGCGACAACGACATGAAGCCCGAAGAACCATCGTCATCGTCATCCATGGCCTTTTCGGAATTGTGGTCCAGTGTCGAGCTATTAGTCTCGTCATTGTCGAACTGTTCCGCCAGGTACGCGTGCTTGTCGCCATAGAGCGCTATCGCAGCTCTTCGGAAGGCCAGAGAAGCCTCGAGGAAGTCGTCAAGGATGTGAAACTGTAAAAGGGTTTCCAGCTGCTGAGCGAGCGCATGATAGTCGGTTGTTTGTTTGAACTGAAAGTATCTCGTTCGGACTTCGTCTGGGATTTGGTCTAAGCCGTAGAAGAAAGCTTCAACAACCTCGTCTAGTGAAACGTTAGTCGACGTAAAGGTCGGTGAGGAGACAGCTTTCACAAACCTAGCCATTGCTTTCTTTCGCCGGATACGCCCATTCTGTCGCTGTGCTCGGGCGTAACACGGTCATCGCCGCTCAGTTCCATGGTGTTGTCTTCGCCTTGCTTTGGTATAATGCTGGCTTAGAAGACTGTACGGCGAACAACAAAGTAAAGAAAGAACAAGGTGAGAACCCGAGAGACAGCGGGAATACTCTGAAGAAATCTAGAAGAGGAAAATAAAGTGCACAACTCTAAACAAAGACAACCCAGGCTGGGGAGTAGCCATCTCTGGGGGCAACGAGAACCCCGGTGCCAGAACAAAGAACGCTTGCCTAGATGGTGCACGGCCGGCACTTTGCAGCCACAACGCTTGTTGCATCCAACAATAGAAACAGACAAAAGAGATGAAAGAGAATTCAGTTCACATGCCATGTTTGGTCCATGCGCAATGCCAAAACAACATCTCCTGTGGATGCGTGTTGCTTGGCAGTAAAGTAGCCTGTTCAGGCATGGTGATGAGTTTCTTTGTTGTTTATCGAGGAGCACCAGAGGACAAGACAAATGCCCCCAGGCTCAGCTTCAACCCGAACCATCAGATGTCACAACAATCTCTCACTTCACACAACGTTGCTAAGCCGACATGAATGACAACTTTGAAACGGAGCTGGGGAGTACTGAGCGTCATCCCAGTGAGCCCCCATTGAAGCCTGGACAAGCTTCAACACCACCACCACGAGCACCGGCTCCAAACGACGGGTTGCGACCAGGAAGAAACCCAAAGAATCGGGCGCTCAACCAAGAGCTTCATCTCGAGCCTCGTCGAAGCCCAAGGCTGCAGAAGCATTTCGAGCTTGATGTCTCAAAGGATCCAGACGTCGCAGCAGCAGCAGCAGAACCCCAAGGAACAAAGCCAAAGCGGCTGCTTGCTGAAGATGACTCGGCTGCTCAAACAACTAGGGCCAACACTCCTGTTCGCAAGCGTGCCCGAATCTCCGTGCCTCCAGACTGGAAGCCGCCTCTCGCCGTTGGCGCTTCTCTTGGCGACAACTTGAGCAGGTTTGAAGAGGCAGAGAGAAAGGTTCTGCAATGGGAAGCAATCATTGCAAATGCGAAAGAGACGCAGCCTACCGCAAACCTGTCGGGCCTCGAGAAGCAGCTCGAGATGGCCAGGCACGATCTTGAAGAGATGGAAGAATGCGACGAGAACATGCTGCCAACGTAAGTCTCACCCCCTTACAGAAAAGTCAAAATACTCACCAGGTACCCAGTGAGGAACTTGAGTCCACCAAGACACAGCGCATCGAGG
This sequence comes from Pseudonectria buxi, assembly GCA_003693545.1. Classification (NCBI taxonomy): domain Eukaryota; kingdom Fungi; phylum Ascomycota; class Sordariomycetes; order Hypocreales; family Nectriaceae; genus Pseudonectria; species Pseudonectria buxi. The sequence continues at coordinate 224,636 of QUZG01000118.1, forward strand.
ATCGTCTTCGTGAGCTCGAGAGTGCTGCCGCAAACACACAGTGCCCTGGTGGCCAGGTCAACATCCACACCGCCATTGCCGCATACAAGGACGGGGGTATCCCATGTTGGGAGAAGTGGACGCTCATCTACGCTGGCCATATCGTCGACTTTTGCCCAACTTACGAATCCTTCAGTCACAGTCGGCAAGAGAGGCTCGACCGCTACCACAAGCAGCATGGCCACGGTTGGCTCTGGTTTGAGCCTCCACTTGCCCCCGAGGGCGGCCTCCAACAGGAGAGGCTTCTCGCGGCAACTTGGGCTCAGAATTCCGACAGAAGGTCCAAGTTTTGGGCCGGCCCGAACGGGTGGGAGATTACCATGGCTTTCCAACGCGTCAAAGGGTTTCACAGCCGCCTGGCGGAACCGGAACCGGAACCAGAACCAGAGCCGAAACCAAATGCTCGAGCTGCACCGTCCACCCAAGGCGGCGAAAAGAAGGACAAGGTCCTACGCCGTTCCAACAGGACTGGCATCAAGAGGAAAAGATCTGCGAACCAAGATGCGGCCCCTGACCCATATGCGGGTATAGTCATAGGAAGCGACCCCGACGGCCCACGCTGTTTCTTCATGGTGCATCTGGATAGTGGCGCTACTCTGCCTTGTCTCTATGGCACCGATCTCATCCTGCTCGGGATAGATCCAGTCGACTATGCCCCTCAAACGCAGATGTTGATATCGACTGCCAACGGAACCGTCCAGGCGCCATTGTATGAAATGTGTGTGGATGTGTGCCGGCACAACGGACAGTCGCTGGTCGGGCAGGATCCAGTCTGGCCACAGGAACGACACCAGCTGGGCGGCATCGTGCCAGTGGCCGTGCTTCCAGATGCCACTGCTCCCCCTCCAGGGTCCAGCGAGGTCCTGACGGCCGACTCGATCGAGGCGCGAAGACGGCGAGGCGGCGACACAAGCGAGGCGGCGATGGCGAAGCGTAAGAAGGGTAGCAACGAGACGCGTCTATCAGGCATGCTGCCGTTCCAAGTCTGCTACACCGGCTCTGCTCCAGGCAGGACGCTCTGGTTTGGCGAGGACCGCCGCGATGTGCTTGGGGCCGACAGAATGCCTGGACAGGTCCGCTATGAACCGCACCTAGCAACACATCCGCCAAACGTGCCAGCCAGCACCAACATGGCGGAACGGCCCAGGAAGATTGCGTTTGAACACGCTATCGGTCCCAACAAGCGTCTCATCGATGCCGACGTATGTGATCATCCAGGCGCTAGCATCACGAGCATCATCGAAGGACAGGACGTGGAAGAGATTCGAGTAGAGCCACGGCTGGGTGTAATGCCTCAGCGTAGAAAACGACGAAGATACGCACGAGCTGAGCGAGAGAAGAACGCTGGAGCGCACCACACGACGCTGGCGGCGATGAAAGGGGGCGCTGGCTGTACTGAAGGAGGTTTGTAGAGGACGTAGGAGGGAGCATCTCTGGCAAACACGGCAGTTCTGGGAGGCAGTTGTGTATGCACGTGACGGGTCAAGTGAAGTTGTTCTTCTTCTTATTTTCCTTGGTTAGAGAAATAAGTAGTAAATTGGACTCTATTCCGGTAAACACCCAGTGTACTCACACCAAGAGACCCAGTCAAATAGTCTGTGTAGCTCGAGCAGGCTCTTGGCTACGTGGATGTCACTGCTGGGGGTCATAGTCGAGGGCCTGTGCATCCCGGTCGATCCTTGAAAGTCGCCGATCTGGCTCGTTTCAGAAAGAGGGTTGAGACTTGGAAAAGCAGCAACTCGCGTAGGATTGTTTCTTGTCCGTGCCTCAGCCCTAGAGGGGCCGTTGTCCGGTTCTCGGCCACATTGGGGACAATGTCATGAACAAGACAAAAGAAAAGACGTAACCACGAAGCCTCGTATATAGATAGATACGTAGACCTATGAGGGAGTCTGCAGAAGCTAGTCGTAAGCACGGCGGTGGACCGTGGGAGCAACAGGCCAGATGCAGACTGGATATAGTTAGGCTACTGCCTGGCTGAAGACCTGCGAGTATTCTCCACTAACTAGATGATACTCCCTCTGGATGCATTGCATGCATTGCTGTGATGGATAAGTAACTTTGGTGTTGGCGGCATCGACAGTGAGACTCCAGCGGTACCTCGCTGGGCCAACCACCAACCAGCAACCCGGTACGCTACCTAATGCGCCACAGCAAGCCCCGTTGAGCCGCTGATGGAACGTCCCGCGAATGTCACTGTCAGCAGCACTCAGCGCTCAGCGCCCATGGCCATGGCCGTTGCCGTTGCGTTGCCGTCGTCAGCGGCCTCAGCCCAGCCCAGCCCAGCCCAGCCCAGCCCAGTTCAGCTCAGCCAAGTCTATGCTAGCATAGCTCCTCGTCTCTCCAGGCACATTTCCATCTGCATCTCCATCTTCGTCTCCATCTCCATCCTCTCCACCTTGGCTTCCGCCTCTATTTCCGCCTCAGCCTCCGTCTCCGTCTCCGCCTCCGTCTCGTCTCGTCTCGTCTCGTCTCGTCTCGTCTTTCCCTAACCAAGACCGCCAGCCTGCACTGACCGCCGTTGCCCGCCGGCTCTCCAGGCGAGACGCCTTCTCCTCGACTTCAATTTCGACTTTCTAGACCGCGTCAATCTCCGCTGCGTCCCCGTGCTAGTGACTGTGATGCTGCCGCCCGCATCTCCATCTCCAGCTTCGTCCTCGCCTTGAACCCGTCTTGGATCCATCGCCCGCCATTCATTGATTACCAGGCCCAAGCTAAGCCTCGCGTGCTGCTGTTTCGACTAGCCCCAGGCCCCAGGCCTCATACCAAAATACCAAAATACCCCACCTCGACCACCTTGGCGACGCCCGCCGCCACTTGTCTGCTCTCTGGCGATAGCGTCGGCCGTCGAGCGACCGCTGGCTTCATGACCGCCGCATTGCCTTGCTCGATCAGCCCTCGCCTGGATAGGATCAAATCTCTTCCCTCCTCGTCTCGTCCCCTCGCTCGCTGCCGTCGACACCGCTCTCGCCACGGTCACGGCGGCCTCGTGTCGCAACCACCGCATCTGCATCGCCATCATGTCTGCTGCGCCCGCCAGCGTGAGGGTCTCTGGCCCTCCCAACAGCGGCTTTCTCGTCGGCTATCCAGGCATTTCCGCGACTCTGGTATGTCTTGTCTCCTCTTCTCCTCCTCCTCTTCCTCCTCTCCGCGCTCGTCGGCCTTATTGGTGGCCGTGGAACCATGCTGACGCCCTGTCCCTTTTCAGCCGCGCATCGAAGGCAAAGTCGAAATCCGTCCCGGCCAAGGCATCTCCATGCCAGTACCCGTATCCCTTGTTCGAATATGTCTCCAACGCCGCGAGACGATTCATCCCGACGCCGACAACCTCGCCAAGCGACACCTCGGCACCCCGCGTAGAGAGACGACCGATCTCGTCGGCAAGGAGCTCCTGCTCTTCCGATGCGCTACAGGCAAGGAGGCCGAAAATGTCATCGCCATGGATCTCCCATTTGTGCTCTTCATCCCCTTTGGTAGGGGCGGAGAGGAGACCAATCGTCGCATACCGCCGGCCTCGCTACAGCTCCCCAGTCGAACCGCCGAGACCTACTACGAACTCGTTGTCACCGTCCAGCAGGGACACAGCAGTCAATACAAGTACAGCTTCCCGATACCTTTGCAGCGATACGACACCCTCTCCACCTTTGGCATGTACAACAAGCCCGAGACCAAGCTCGTCACAAACGACAACATTGTCAACCTCGGCATCAACCTTCCTCGCTGGAGCTACGGCCCCAGCGACCCCATCACCGTCTACATCAAACTATCACCAAACGCCGACTGGATGAGCAAGGCCAAACGTGTGTCTATTGATAAAATCACCCTCACGATTGAGGAGGAAATCACCTTTAATCCTGAAGGCGATGAACCCACCAAAAAGGTCAATAGGATCTCCAAGCAGGTTCAGCAAGTAAAAACCAAGTTGCCCGAGGCCGGCTACGCCACCAATGTCGGTCTCTGTTTCCCGTCAAAGGACCTAAGAGACAACGAGGGCATCATCAAGCGAGGGAAGCCGCATTTCCCCCTCTACGAGGTCACCTCATTCACCACCACGTCCACCCTCTACAAGATTGAGTTCTACCTCAATATCAAGGTACGAAGGAAACTTGAGAAGCCAACATGTCCCCGCGCAACTAACAGTAACTCTATAGGTCGCACTAAGCGGCGCCCGCGATGTCACTCTACGACAACCCATCGTGATATGTCCCCTCGACCAGCAGGGCTGCAAGGAGGAAATGGACGCCATCGAGCAGGCTGCCAAGGATGCCTCCCACGTGGATCCAAACAATCCAATGATACCTGCCCGCTCCATCATATTAGCCAATGACCGCGACTCGTTACGTGCATTGGGACTCTGTATGGTCGGTGGTCAGAAGAAGCCTTTCATCGAGTGAGCAACGGCGCTCAACACCATCACATGTTGGAAGACAACTTGCAGGAGCTGGATAGACGGCATTGGAGAACTCGACGGCGCAGGCAGCCGGGGGCGCCATTGGTACCTCGGAGAACGCAGCTGCGCACGAGGCCAACCATGAAGCACGCCGCCTCGGGGGGCCAAGAGGCTACGAGGCAGACCTACCACGGACGGCACGCGCGAAACCCCCGAGGCGGGACCTGGCGCGGCAACGGACTAGAGGGATTTGGAAGGATACCCAAGGCGGTTGACGTTTGTTTGCATTTCGGGCCGGGAACAGACGGACTCTTGTAAACATGGGCATGATTAATGGCGTTACAGGGGAGTGTGCTTGGAGTACTGCACAGGCAGTGGGCAAGTGCGAGAGCTAAATGATGTTTATCTTGAGCAAGCAAGCAGTCTGGAAGAATTCGAGTGTCTGTATGATGCCTAGGCGGGCGCCTTCTCCTCTTCTTCTGCTTCTTCTGCTTCTTCTTCTTCTTCTTCATCTTCTTCATCTTCTTCTTCCTCCCTAGGATTTCTTGCTGGCTGCAGATGCATGGCCCAGCCCCCCCCAAAAATGTATCCTTAGCATGGTCTAAGTACTGTTTTGTTTAAAAACGCCATGACATTACATGGAGATATATATACACGAGAAGCCAAAATACCTGCCTCCCCTTTTCGGGCATCCCCTCTTGAGAGACGCAGACAGGCCGTCCCCTTTCTAAGTCTCCGGGACGTAGACGCCATCCTTGCACAGGACAACCACCTTTTTGAAGAAGCGGCGCCACTCGAGCGGGTCGCCCTTGACCTTGACGAAGCGAACGTCTAGCACGTCGGTGCCGTCGGGCAGGGGCTGCTTGTCGACCTGAATCTCCCCGTGGAGGCTCTGCTGGCGGCCGTCGAGGGTGCGAATCTTGAACGTGGCGATCGGGTTGCCCTCGAGGTTGGGCGTGACGGGCGCCAGCGGCACGTTGAGCTGGTGCAGCGCGCCGCTGAGCATCTGGATAATGTGCGCCGCGGGCACGGCGGAGAAGAAGCGCGTGAGGGCCTCGGGCGGGCAGATGTCGCGGAAGCGGCGCGCCTGCTGGGTGAGCGTCATTGAGGGACCCGGTGTGTGTGAGAATTGCGACATGGAGGGCTCGTCGGCGAGGGAGTCAATCATCATGCGGTTGGCGTCCTCGGCGCGCGGCGGCAGCGAGGCCGTGGGCGCAGCCATGGAGCGCAGCGGCGGTCGCTCCCAGTCCCATGCCTGGTCGGCAATGGGCGTCTCGGGCTGTGTTGACGAGAAGCGGCCGGCGTTGAAGCCCGTGTCAATGTGCATGGTGTCGCTCGACGTCGGCGTCTGGGAAATGGGCTGCTCGCTAAAGTCGATGCGCAACGTCTCGAGCATCTGCGTCGCCAGGTGGATCGGGTTGACAACGCTGCCATCGGCCGACAGTAGGTCGTTGTGGCGCGTGTACCACGGATGCTGGCGCACTTGGGCAAAGGAGAAGCGCTTGGTCGGATCGGTGCTCATCATGCCGCGCAACAACGAGAGCGCATCCGCTGGTACGCGCTCCCACAGGGCGTCGGAGCTGCGGCCGTTGTTGCGAACGTACTCTTGAAACTCCCAACTGCTCGACGAGGGCTCGTCCCAGGGCGTGTTGCCGACGAGCAAGACGAAGAGGATGACGCCGCAGGACCACACGTCGACGAGATCGGGCGAGTATTTGGCAGCGTCGGGGGCTTTGCGGTCGGTCGCACGGCCGCAGGCGAGTATCTCGGGGGCAATGTAGGGCGGACTACCGCAGAGAGTCGAGCTCGTCTTGCGCTGGCCTTTGTATTCGAACATGGTAGCCATGCCAAAGTCGGCCAGCTTCAGGTGGCCGTCCTGGGATAGCAAGATGTTCTCAGGCTTGAGGTCGCGGTGGGCGACGCCCTTGGAGTGCATGAAGCTGACGCCGCTGACGAGCTGGACAAAGTAGACCTGGGCAATGTCGGCGCGGACGCCCACGTCGGCCTCGATCTTGTCAAAGAGGTCGCCAGCCTCGGCGTACTCCATGGCGATCCAGCGCCAGATGGGATCCTCGCCAGCGGCAAACCACTCAATGACGTTTGGGTGCTGGCCAATGTGCGAGTGCAGCGACACCTCCATGGCGAGCTGCTTGGCCGAGACGCGGCCATTCTTGACGGCATAGCCCTTGTGGATCAGCTTGACGGCGAAGACGGGCTCCTGGGCGTCGAGGGGGATGGCCTTTTTGATGCTGCAGAGGGAAATGTCAGCGTTGGATAGATATTGTCGGCTTCTTCGCGCAACTCACGAGGCATAGGCTCCGCGTCCGACCGTCTTGGAGATGATGCGGAAGGGAAGATCCTTGGGCAACGGATCTAGTTGCGACTGCAGCATGGTCAGAATGGAGAATGACCCAAGAGTGGTGGTGCAAGTTTCAAAGATGCGGCATCAGAGGCCCGACAAGGAGGAAAGAGGGCAGCCCATGTTTGCATCGCCATGGCCTCATGGCCTCGGAGCAAACTCGTTGAGGCTATTCCATCATGGTAGCGCCGCACCCCAGGTAGCCATGATGATAGTGGAATGGCAAAGCAAACAGCAGAGGAGACTTGGAGAGCTCACCATTTCGCCAATATCGCGCGCTGCACGTCTCGCGTTTCAGCTTCAGATGCCCGTGCTTGTTTGTTTTTTGTGCTCTTGTGCCTCCCCGCCTCGCCTCGCCCAACTGTGCTTATCTTGTCTTGTCTTGAGTGGACGAATACCTCGAGGTACCTGGACGCATCATGCAGACCGTGCAGGCTTAAGGTTAGGTAGACGCGCCCGGTCGCGTAAAGCACCCGCTAAGATAGAGTAGCGCTGGGATTCAGTCTTGTTATGGATGGCCCAGCAGCCGCTGGCGTCGATTGGTTACTGGGAGCCACTGAGAGCCACTGTAACGTCGCCGCGCCGTTGCTGCGGTAAACACTCGAGCCCCTCGCCTCGCCTCGTCTCGTCCATCAGTCAATGGAAACTTGACTTCACTCCAACCACGCACAAACAATCAATACCTAGTACCCAACTCACGGGCTTCACCTTCTCCTTTCCTCCTTTTCTCTGCCATCACTGCTTGACTCCTTACTCATCCCCTCTCCTCCAGCATCCAGCCCGCATTCCGCATCCCACTGCCCCTCATACTTTCCCGCTTGCGGAAGCTCCCCCGTCACCTTCAAAGAACAGTCTTGAGACATTGCGCCTTTTCATCCCATCATCTACACCAGCCTGTCTATTATCCACAATGGAATACACCATGGAAGATAGCCAGAACTCGGCCCCCGGCACCGTCCAGGCCGCCAAGCTCAACGCTTCTCGCAAAGGCCCCGACTCCCAGAGCACCACCAAGAGGTTCGTCGCCAAACAAGATCGTTCCCATTCCCTCTCAGTCGCTGACTCTGTTTAAAGGCTTCAGACCGAGCTCATGCAGCTCATGACCTCGCCTGCTCCTGGTGTTTCCGCTTTCCCTTCGGCGGACGGCAACCTGCTCTCTTGGACAGCCACCATCGAGGGTCCCGACGACACGCCCTACGCTGGCCTCACCTTCAAGCTCAGCTTCGCCTTCCCCGACAACTACCCTTACGCCGCCCCCACAGTGCTCTTCAAGACACCCATCTATCATCCTAACTTCGACTTCTCTGGTCGTATCTGTCTCGACATCCTCAAGGATAAGTGGACGGCCGCCTACAACATCCAGACCGTCCTGCTAAGTCTGCAGAGCCTACTGGGCGAGCCCAACAAGTAAGTGACCCTCCTTTGGCGTCTATACAGACTTTCATCACCAGCATGACGCTGACAAGCATGGTAAAGCGCCTCTCCCTTGAACGGCGAGGCCGCAGAGCTGTGGGACAAGGACCCTGCCGAGTTCAAGAACAAGGTCCTGGCAAGGCACGTGGATATCGACGAAGACTAAGCCCCAGGCGGCATCCTTTGGTTCGCAAGCATTTAACCTGTTCGTTTGATTAATTGGGGGACAACAACCGGAGTCTTGGGTGCATCGTGTTTTATATTGCTCGTTGGAAAGACGAGACGGCTTCTTTGTCCATGTCCGCAACTCGCATCGGTTCGGAAGGGTGGATAGGTACATATCCATAGGCGTCACACAAAGAAAACGGACTGCAGGTCACTGATAAGATGATGCTGTGTCGACAGAGTCCCAAGCAGACCACTTGCTCAAAAATGAGGTGATTCACATTCGCCAGTCCCTATCCTTCTCGCCTTTTGAGATTGAATAAGACAAGACCTTCTTCACGCCGAGCCGAGGCACCACTGTCGTTGACTTCATAGCTTTGTTCACATTTTTCCCTCTGTATTTTCAGCGTGAAAAGCTAGAATGCCAAATGCAACTCCAAATGCCATGCCACCCTAGAAACCGGTCCCAAGAGAGAAACTTTTTATTTATTCCTCAACAACGGAAGTGACCAGGCCCTTGGGGTTCTTGACGTTCACCGCCTGCACGTAGCTGTACAGCTTCTCCTTGGCACCCTCCTCGTCGTTTCGTCGTCGGGAGATTCGCACTCGGATTCGGTAAGGGACACCCTTGACACCGCACTCCCAGACCTTCTTGTTCAGCGCAGGGTCGACACGGACGTCAGTGGTACCCTAGGTCATTGGTTAGCACTCGGCACTGGGGGGAACCCGCATCCAGCTTTGTACGACGTCCTCGACGGCTTCGTCATCGCAGCAGAGAAGTTCGGTGAGGGGAGGGTTCGGTCCGTACCATGGCCTTGGTAGCGAAGTCCTTGATCTCCTTGATGGCACGGGGAGCGCGCTTCTTGAAGGTGGCACCGTGGAGCTTTTTTTCCCATCTGTCAGCACTTTTGTCCGTTTCCACTACCCGATTCTCTCGAGCTTTATTCGAGGAAACATACTCTCTTGTGCATGTGGATGGTGTACTCGCGGGCGACGACATCCGCAATGGCGGAACGCTGGGGCTTCTTGGACGACATGGCTAATTGGCGACTTGTCAGTTTCTCCTCGAGTGCGGCGGTGCGTGCGCAAAATGAGAGTGCGCTCGTGATATCTTTGGGAGGATATCCTGGGCGGAGGGAGGAAAGTTGTCGGGTTTCGTACCTGCGGATCGTCTCTTCAAGATCTGGCGTTGAGGAGGTGTTGATGTCGGAATACCAAAATCCCACAAAATCTTTGTGCGTAGGGCAGGCTTCGAAATTCGTGGGTGGGGGGGGTAGCGAGCCAATGGGGCAAAACCTGGTTGGTTGTCCGCCTTTCACGTGAGCGGTCACATGCGCCCCACCTGTCAGCCTCAGCATCAACGTAATCTCATCGCAGTCTAGGAGATTTGTCTGACCCACGTCGTGGCGCCGAGCTGTTTACCGCGAAGCATCTCCGTTCCGTCATTACCTGCATTCCATATTCGACATTCCGCGCCAACGACTACGAGTCCATCACAGCTCCTGCGCAGCGGCGCCATCTTCCCTTCTTCTCTCCTCCAGTTTCATAATAACGACGACAAACTCGGGAGAAGATACCGACTGCTGCGACTCGGAAACCTCCGTCCCGGCCATTCTCAGCAGGAGGATCATCTCCGTAGCAACAACCTTTGGCAGTCTTCAGACTTTATAGTTAAGCTTGGACACAAGCAAAGTTCTGCACTCACGAACCCTCTCGCAAACGCATTCGAGTATACATACGCTCCATACTACCGCCCGACATGGCCGACCACCAACCTATCGAGACGACGCCGTCTCCTCAGCCCGACATGGCGCGAAACCGACTTCCGACCTTGTTCGAGGTGCTGAGCCGTCGTACACTGCCTCCGGTCGACCTTTTTTCTTTCTACATATATATGCGAGACCAGCAGAGATCGGTGGATTACCTCGACTTCTGGTGAGTAGCCAAAGGATTCAGAGGTAGAGGTGGCATGTTTGACTGACGGATTCGCAGGCTGGATGTGGCGCAGCACATGTCACTCTGTCGGCACTATGTTCGCGAACTCAGGCGATCCGTCCTGATCGGCACCCCAGACTTGGACAAGTCGGGCTCGAAGCGGTCGTCGGCTATCCTGGAGCACATTGGCGACCTGGAGCCTCGAATTGCTGGACCGTCAATGTACGCGACTGAGAAGGAAAAGAACCAAGATGCTCAGATGTCAGCCTTCCTTCGTGAAGAGGCGCAGGAGTCGCCCCAAGGTATGCCTGGTCCAGCTCGACCCAGCCGCCAATTCAGCCACCACGACATGACGACCGATTCCAACTCTCCCGCCCATACCGTTGCCCGTCAGGACATTCGAGCTTCTGCTGAGAAGATTCTCTACACCTTCCTCCTCCCTGGCGCCGAGCGAGAGATTATTCTCCCTGGTTCCATTACCCAGGATGTCACCACGGCCATTGAAGAGTACGGCCGGGATGATCCGGAGGTGTTTGATGTGGCCAAGGATTACGTCTTCCAGGCAATGGAACGAGATGCCTTTCCAGGATTCTTGAGAATGAAGGCACTCGGCAACCTGATCCCGCCCACACTCATCATGAGACTGATTATCGGTCTCGTCTCCCTGTTCGGGGCTTTCTGGGCCGCCTTTATTCTTATTTTCCTCGACAAGTCCCGAGCTACAAGATGCTGGGTAAGTCGATATCTAAAACTCGGTTCATCAACCCAGAGGCTAACAGCATGCAGCTCATCTTGCCCTTTACTGTCGGTGTCTACTTCTTGGCGTCCTATCAGTACTCCCTCGACCCCATCATGGCCCTGGTTGGCTATAGCGAGTACACCCCTTTCAACTACTCCCGCATTCGCGAGCCCTATGTTCGCAAGCTCCTGGCCAAGCGATCCCTTATGGTCCTAGCAGTCACTCTGCTCGTCGTCGCAGCACTTTGCTTGCTCTTTATCCTCGTTCCCGGCAAGCGCCTCTGATTGAGATGGTCCTCTCGATCTGATTTGTACTGATCTTCTCCTACGTGCTTATCTCGATGAGATCCACTGGCGGGATTACATATGATCATCATGATGGGGGAATTTGATGTTTTTTTACATCTTCTTTCCTTTCGTAAGCACTGCGGTGGCTCAACGGTATTAATCTTCCTTCTCTTTGCTCTTCTTTTCCCAGCATGTCGCGAGGATATCATGTTCTATTGTATTAGTACCTACAATTGATTTCGGGTCTGCGTGTTGGAGTTTCTGGCTACCAAGGAGTTTCGTTTGTTTTTCATCTTTCACATTTAGGTAGGATTAAGGAAGCATCAATGCCCCATGGCAGAGGGTATAAGGGAACAAAACCAGAAGCAGGCGTTATTTCGTCCAATTTCATCATGGACCATCGTGAATGCAGTTTTAAATGACATGTACCGTGCCGTAGCTCCGAAATCAGCGTGGCTCGTTACAGCTTGCGCTTGTTCGCCCGCTTGCTCTCTGCTTCTGGGTCATCCACGTCCATGCTCTCGTCAATCTGGCTCGCAGCCTCCATCATGGACCGCTTGTTGAAGGCTTTCCGGGCAATCATGTCCCGGGTAAGTCCGGGAATCTCGTACTTGCGCCCACCCTCTGGGATATCGGCCATGGCCTGCTGCATCTTGTCGTTTGCCGAGCGGGACTCGCGCTGGCGCACGAGGGCGGCAGCGCGAATGAGCTTTGTTTGGCTCTCAATGTCGGCGAGAGTCGACGTGCAGCGGTCTGCCCAGTTCTTGAGGGCGAGGACCATGTCTGGGATAGCGCCGGGGGCCAGGTCGCGGAGGGGCGCAACGCTGGTGATGTGGACGGCAGCTCGGGCGGGGTCGAGTGTAGCGTCAAGGAGGCCAGCGTAGACGGCAGAGATGACGAGGTTCTCGAGATCGCGCGGAGAGGGTAGGTCAAGGGCGGCCAGGAGAGCGCCGTAGGATAGGTTGGCGCGGTCGCGGGCGAGGGTCAGGAGGGAGAGCTGGTGAAGCTTGAGGGCCTGGGCGTCGGAGAGGGGCGGCAAGCCTGGGGTATCGCGGTAGGTGGCATGGGTGCCGTGGGAAAAGATCCGGAGGAGGGTGAGGTGAGATTCGTATTCGGAGCCGGCGAGTGACTGGATGGCGGGCGTCTGTAGGAGCTCGGCGAAGAGGAAGGTATTTGGGGCCGAGGTAGCACGGGTGACGAGGTCGGCGGCGGCGCGAGGGGAGGAGGCTGACTTTGAAAGAGCTAGGAATGGCTGCAGGCACGTTAGATGGTCCTGGGTGAGCTTCAGTATTCGCTTGGAGCTACCTCGAGGGCGTTGAGAGCTTTGGTTTGCTCCATGGTGGGCGAGGATCTGGAGGCGTGCAGCCTCTTGAGATGGGTGTCTCAAGGCGAGGTCAAGATTGATGCCAATGTCAGCCAAGTGTGAGAAGACGCGGATGCTCTGACACGTTTAGTTTGATGCAATAGACGTCTCAGTAATGGAGTTCGTCTGGAGGCTTGTTGTCGTTGTTGTTTGCTGGATGATGCAAGATGTTGAACCGACAGCCATAGGATATCGATGGTGAGGCTGGAGCAGCCAGGCCAGGTGTGGCGTCGCGGGGCTTGTGGGTCAGCCAGTAGTGTGGGGGGTTCAGTTGACCGTGATCCCCGCGACAGCAGGCTACCCTAAAGGGCATTTCGATAAGCGAAATAAGCTGGTAAAATACATCTGTTGATAAGGTTGAGGGTTAAAATGTCAATTTACATGATGTTTCTGGCAGTGGCGTCGAGCTGATGTACCAGGCTCTCAGATCACCAAGGTTGTGCTGCGGCTTGCATTCAACGCCCAGACCAAAGGAGCAACCAACCAAACACCAGTTTGGTGTATGAACCGAAAGCAGGCTCTGCCGCCAGGTAGATGCAGTGTGACGAGGCTAGGCGTATGGGGGACATTGTGCACTCGAGGAGACAATGGCGGAAGTACGGATAAGTGAGGTGTGTTTCTAATTACGTACGGACGCAAGTTGTATGACCACCCTCCCACACGTACCGGCGTTGCAAGGGGAGCCTGCCCTGAAGGGAGTGATCGGACGGATCGCCGAGATCAAGATTAGAAACGCTGTCTAAAAGGTAATCTGTAAATCTACATAGCCTGCGGCCAGAGGAAGATGGCGGGCCAGGAGCAGAGAGAAATCCGGAGGTTTACATGCGTTGAAACCCGGAGGTTGACGCAACCGGCTGTGGTTGGAGTATGCTTGGCGGTGACAACAAGGGTCACGGCTCAGCTCAGCTCAGCTCAGCTAGCAGCAACCGCCTGCAGGAATAGATTGGAAATGGCGCTGCACGAAGCCCAAGCAACGCGCATGAGTAGGCAGGGAGGTGTCTAGATGGCGCTCCTAGCTCGCTGGGGCTTGCTAATGTTGATGCTATCATCTTGATGTTGATGTTGATTCGATGCTGATGCTGACATGCCGATACTATGCCGAGGCCGAGACCGAAGCCGTCCTGTCCTTGTCCCCATCAATGCCATGTCACCTGTAACGTTCTGCATCCCATATAAGACGGAGCGTGCTCATTCGATCCCTTTCCGGGCGTGTCGCTCCAGGATTGATCCCTCACTGCCGCCCTCTCCGCTCCTCCGTTGTCTGGCGCCGCATCATCCAGCATTCAAATCCACCAACCAACGGCCAGAACGCATGATAAGCAGCCAGCTTGACGAGGTAGGTAGGTAGTACCGCATTTTCGTTTTCCCACTATATTCGGCTGTTTTCACCACGTCGTCTTTTCTCCCATTCATTCATTCACCTCCCCCTTTGCACGTCGCCGTTTCGTCCCGCCGCCACCAGGCCTTTGTCTCCCTTTCCTCCATTCTTAGCGTTTCGACCAAGAGCCGGACTCTTGAGGCAAAGGGCCCGTATTAAAAGTGTCCCCAGTTTAGTCTCGTGTTCACCGAGCGGCGCGCTTCCTGAGCCATTGCATTGCCGCGAAACGCCCGCAGCCAGCGGCTCGACGGCGGCAGTACTGGTACTGCAATTTATTGATCGACATCCCGCGATCCAAGACCCAAGATTCCAAGATTCGCCCCTACCCACGCACTTACATGTCGTCTGCCCAACCTAAACGTCTCTGAAGCTGCCAAAAGACGACAACACAACCTCCTGGACGGCCAGCCATGGCGCCCTCGTACATTCAGGTGCCCCCGAGGGACCCTGGAGCTGCTGCCCTGAGCCCCCGAGGCCCGCACATGGCGACGACAACTTTGCGCGTTGGAGGCATGACGTGAGTCTTCCTGATTCGGAGCTCTAGGCCCGCGACAAACTCTCTTCGTCGCCCCGCATGCGACCGCTGCTAACATGCCTGCTGCAGCTGCGGCGCCTGCACCTCTGCCGTTGAAGCTGGCTTCAAAGGTGTCGACGGCGTCGGCCACGTCTCAGTCAGCCTTGTCATGGAGCGCGCCGTCATCATGCACGATCCCCATGTCATCTCTGCCGAAGAGGTCAGGGAGAACGTCGAGGACTGCGGCTTCGACGCAGAGCTGCTCGCCACCGACCTTCCCAGCCCTGCCTTGGCGCCATCGCAGGATCTCGACAGAAACCTTGCAACAACGACAGTCGCCGTTGAAGGCATGAACTATGCTACCTGCACCACGGCTTTCGACGGCGCCTTCAAGGACGTCCCCGGCATGGTTCACTTTGGCGCCTCGTTACTTTCCGAACGCGCCGTCATCGAGCACGATCCATCACTTCTCTCTGTCGAGCAGATCGTCGAGATTATAGAGAGTCAAGGCTATGGCGCTGAAATCGTCGAGACCGGCAAGTCCCAGAACATGGGCAACTCGTCCCAACTCGGCCCCGGTTCCTCGAGTAATGTCGCAATAACTAGTGTCGCTATCGAGGGCATGACCTGCGGCGCCTGTACCTCGGCTGTCGAGGGTGGCTTCAAGGGCGTTGACGGCCTCGTCAAGTTCAACATTAGCTTACTGGCGGAACGAGCCGTCATCACCCACGATGTTACCAAACTTTCACCAGAGGCGGTTGCCGAAACGATTGAAGACTGCGGGTTCGACGCCAAAATCTTATCCACACAGCCCGTTGGCAACGATCCCAACGGAGCGTCGTCCACCGCCCAGTTCCGCATCTACGGCGAACCCGACGCAGCCGAAGCTCAAGCTTTGGAGGCTGCATTGATGGCGCTCCCCGGCGTCAAATCTGCTTCTCTCAGTCTCGCATCATCCCGGCTTACCGTTACTCATCTACCCGGCGTCATCGGGCTGCGGGGAATCGTTGAAGCTGTCGAGGTTACCGGGCTCAACGCGCTTGTCGCAGATAACCAGGATAACAATGCACAACTCGAGTCCTTGGCCAAGACACGCGAAATCAACGAGTGGCGGACGGCTTTCAGGGTGTCGCTGGCTTTTGCCGTGCCCGTCTTCTTTCTTGGCATGATCTTCCCCATGTGTCTTCCTGCGCTTGATGTTGGCGCCATCAAGCTGATTCCCGGCCTCTATCTTGGCGACATTATTTGTTTAGTTCTCACGATACCCGTCCAGTTTGGCATTGGAAAGCGTTTTTACATCTCTGCGTTCAAGTCCTTGAAGCATCGTTCCCCTACCATGGACGTGCTCGTTATTCTCGGCACTTCTTGCGCCTTCTTCTTCAGCGTCTTTTCTATGCTCGTCTCGCTTCTCGTGCCTCCTCATTCGAGACCCAGCACCATCTTTGACACGAGTACCATGCTCATCACCTTCATCACCCTTGGACGTTACTTGGAGAACAGTGCCAAGGGCCAGACCTCCAAGGCCTTGTCGCGTCTCATGTCTCTGGCCCCCACCATGGCAACCATCTACGCTGACCCTATTGCGGCGGAGAAGGCTGCCGAGGCTTGGGCCGCTTCCAAGAATAAGTCCACCTCTGACGCAGAAGGGGCATCTTCTGGGATGGGTGGCTCAGCATACGAGGAGAAGTCTATTCCTACAGAGCTACTGCAGGTTGGCGACGTTGTTGTTATTCGCCCTGGAGATAAGCTTCCCGCTGATGGCGTTCTTGTCCGTGGCGAGACGTACGTTGACGAAAGCATGGTCACGGGCGAGGCAATGCCAGTGCAAAAGCGGCTGGGCGACCATATTATTGGTGGTACAGTCAATGGCGACGGCCGAGTGGATTTCCGAGTCACACGCGCCGGACGCGATACGCAACTGAGCCAGATTGTCAAGCTGGTCCAGGACGCGCAAACCACCCGTGCCCCGATCCAGCAGTTGGCCGACAAGCTGGCCGGCTATTTCGTCCCTACCATCCTCATTCTTGGCGTAGTCACGTTCCTGTGCTGGATGGTGCTCAGTCATGTACTTCCGAACCCGCCCATGATCTTCCAGATGGATGCTAGCGGCGGCAAAATCATGGTCTGCGTCAAGCTTTGCATCTCTGTCATTGTGTTTGCCTGTCCTTGCGCACTCGGCCTTGCGACTCCAACTGCCGTCATGGTGGGCACCGGAGTGGGTGCCGAAAATGGTATCCTCATCAAGGGCGGTGCTGCGCTGGAGAGGATCACCAAAGTCTCGCAGATCGTCTTGGATAAGACGGGTACCATTACGCACGGAAAGATGAACATGGCACATGTTGATATCGATATGTCTTGGCAGAATGGATGGCAGCGACTCTGGTGGCAGATTGTCGGTTTGGCAGAGATGGGGAGCGAGCATCCAATCGGCAAGGCCATCCTGGCAGCCGCGCGAAGAGAGCTCGACCTCGATGCCGAGGGTACCATTGAAGGTATTGCTGAGGATTTCAAGGCTGCCGTCGGCAGAGGAGTCAACGCACTGGTTGAGCCCGCCTCAGGCTCCGAGCGCAGACGCTACCGTGTCCTCATCGGAAATGCCAGTTACCTGCAGGAGAACTCGGTCGAGGTTCCGAGGGAGGTCCTCGAGGCTTCGGAGCAGGTCACGACTGGGTCCAGCAAGGGCTCCTCCAAGGCCCCGACGGCTGGGACTACCCACATCTTTGTAGCCATCGACGGTGTATTCACTGGACACTTGGCCCTGGCGGACACTATCAAAGATGGTGCAGCTGCGGCCATTTCGGTTCTGCACCGCATGGGTATCAAGACTGCCATTGTGACGGGCGATCAGAGGTCAACGGCACTGGCAGTGGCGGCGGCGGTGGGCATCTCATCCAACGATGTCTACGCCGGTGTGAGCCCCGACCAGAAGCAGGCGATCCTCAAACAACTTCAGTCACAGGGCGAGGTGGTGGGTATGGTGGGCGACGGAATCAACGACTCCCCAGCTCTAGCGACGGCCGACGTGGGCATCGCCATGGCAAGCGGGACAGACGTGGCGATGGAGGCGGCAGACGTGGTGCTGATGCGGCCAACGGACCTCATGGACATTCCTGCGGCGTTGCATCTGGCACGAACCATTTTCCGGCGGATCAAGCTCAACCTGGCATGGGCTTGCATGTACAACATTGTAGGTCTGCCCATTGCCATGGGATTCTTCCTGCCCCTCGGGGTGCACATGCACCCGATGATGGCTGGGTTCGCCATGGCGTTTAGCAGTGTCAGCGTTGTAGTCAGCAGCTTGCTGCTCAAGTTCTGGAAGCGGCCGCACTGGATGGACGAAGCGGCGACGGAGCGCAGTGGCGGCATGCGATGGATGCACGGACGAGGCATCGTGGGCTGGGTGCGAGAGGTGTTTGGCCGCCGGCGGGTGGCCAAGGAGGAGGGCTACGTGCCGCTGGAGAACCTCGAAGGTACTGGAGCGTAGGTGTAAGCAGGACATGGTGAGATGAGCTGGCTCTTGATTTGATGATGCATATGGGATTGCCAACATACAAAACATCTGATACCCGTTCGGTGTAGTGCCGAGTAGTGGCGCTCAACGATCTTGTTGAATCTTTTTCCTTTTTCCTTTTATTTATTCTAGAGTCATCTACTCTCAGCCTAATGAATTCCTTTGTCTGACCCATATGGCTTGCATCATGAAACATGGAAGCGTGTTTCTGCGCAGCAATAGTAGTAAGTCGCAAGCAATGGAGAGCCTCACGCCCCGTTGTTTGATGGCCTTCGGCTCCGGCAAGCACGGAGTCCGTGTCTGTCCGTACGTAGTCACGCGCGGCATTGCCATGAATGTATTGTATCTGCGACATTGGCGAAGCAAGGCTCGGATCTGATTCGCCGCGGATTCAATTTGCAGGATCAACAGGACAGGGGCGCGCGTCGCCACGATGGTTATTGCGTATGCGCAACGTGGGTTTTGGCAGTTGCACCAACACGCAGTGAGGAATTTTAGGCTTTACTGACGGATATTGGCCCATCTTATCCATCAGAAGGATGCCTGCCTGCCATCTACTATTACTTCAGTATCGTCAAAGTCGACGGGCTGACAGGGAATCACCAAGCTTGCTCCATAGGTAGTCGTTTGATAGAGTCCGTTTGCAGCCATTCTGCACTCGTTGTAATAGTCCGTCCACGGCTTTTCTCTTGTCAAGTCTGAATGCCGCGTTGCCACGAGATGGAGCTGACGCTCACGTCTTGGCTCTGCCAAGGCCGGCCAGGGGCCAATCCGTCGCCCCTTGGTACGTGATTCCAAGCCAGCCGGACTTGGCAACGGCGCACGTCCCTGCGGTGAAGACGAAATGCGAGGAATCGACGGGACGATGACGACGAGGGGAAGCGAAGCAATGGATGTTGATACAGTGGTGAGGAAAGATTGCATTCCCTACGGGTACCAAGTACCAATACCACCTCAGTGCCTGGGCAGCATGCAGCCCGTGTAAGCACGTCGGGGTGTATCTGCTCGTATTCCTACAGATAGTAGATGCTTACCTACTGCTACCTCAAAGAGGACATCGCAAGATATCTCTCTGTCAGTCGGCGTGAGACAATGGACTTGTGGAATACTTGCCCGGACCAGATTGGTGCTGATCTGCAAGCGAAGATTGGTTGATGCAAAATGACCCGCTTTGATTGGCCCGAGCCAACGGGCCTCCGTGTTCGGTCGACAAGGGGGAGGCTTGGCAAGGCCCTTGGGACGGATTAGGCCCCACCTCCTTCCACTTGCGCCTGCCCCATTTGACTCCAGTGCAGTGCAGGCTCAAGTACCTCAGGTACCTCTCTGACACTGCAGAGTACTGTATCTGCTCCCAATGGCCCAGGTGCCCGGGCCTCTACAGCACTGTGATGCCATGTCCATGGTAACATCAGGCCTGCAGTGCGCTCGCTGTTGGCAGGATTGGAATACCTAGCGAGGGAGAATGGATGCCGTTGCCGGTGCCAAGCACCTCAGCAGTCTGCCAAGACAAGTCACACGCTTACACGGTACTTTGGCGCTGGGCACTAGAGTCGAGACAAGACGAAGCCGACTCTGGATACCTGCCGTCTCAGCTTGAGTAGGCTGCGAGCGGAAGTACAGCCTCAGCCCTGCGTGGCGCTGCTGCTGCCGCCTGTAGGTACTCGAGGTACCTTTCTAGCAGGGAGGTAATTTCGTAGCCACCAAATGGGAGCGTTGGCGCCAAGGCATCCCCTGAAGCCCAGCGCCTTTCTGGGGCAACCTCCCCAGCGGCAGATGGTAATTACAGCGCCTACAGGCCCTGGGCTACAGTGCCATTGAAGGCGGCTACCTTGGGTTCCATGCCTGTACTGCAATACCTGTCTCTTGTCTTCCTCTTCTCCGTCGCCTTTTCTCCCGCTCCCCTCCTTTTCTTCCCCAAGCCTCACCCCTTTCTAAACTTATTCTCCCTTCCCTTCCATCCCATCCCATCCCAGCTCTTCTCTTCTCTCCTCTTCCTTTTCCCCTCGTCGCTGCGCTTTTCTGTGCTGCTGTCTGCCTATCTGTCTGTGCCTTTGTGGAAACGTTGCCTGTTCCGCCCGCACTGACCGTTCGCTTCATAATCTTCTCAATTGCTCGGCTACCTCTTCCTTGGGTCTTTTCCCCCTGCGCCCCAGTCTATCGCTTCCATTACTCCACCTCTCTCCGGCACTCATCACGTTGTCATTTTCTGCGCGCCGCCCTTCTTCAACCTTTTCTACTTTGCTGTGTCACTGGCTATTTCGTGCCGACATCAGCTCCGTCGTCTTCGTCGTCTTCGTCGTCTCTGTCCACGGCCCGACATAATATGCTTCTGGCCCGACTTCGATAGCCTCTCGACACTCGACTCTTCCGACGACAACTCTTACCCTACCGACCGACCGACCGACCCATCTCCATCCTCGACCCGCCAACATGTCGCGACGCAATTCGGCCGAGCCCTCCCCCCTCCTTAACGGGGAGGATAGGGAATCCAAGCTTGATCAGATGGACGTTGAAAACGACGCAGGCAGCGCCGAGCCGCCCAAGAGCCAGAACCTCGACCACGAGTACTCGGTTCCCAGCAGCGTCAAGTTTGCCTGGCTCGGCACCTACTTCTTCTTCTCACTCATGCTGACTCTCTACAACAAATTCGTCCTCCTCGAGGTAAGACGGCGACATTCCCTCCTTCAGCCCCGAGAGGCCTCGGTGGACGTCTTGGATGCTAACCATGTGCCTAGTTCCATTTCCCGTGGCTGTTGACCTTTCTCCATGCCTCTTTCGCCAGCGGCGGCACCTACTTGATGATGCAGTTTGGCTACTTCAAGCTGTCACGACTGGGACGCCGCGAGAACCTCGCTCTCGTGGCCTTTAGCGCCCTCTTTACTGCCAACATTGCCGTCTCCAACCTCTCTCTGGCCATGGTCTCCGTCCCCTTCTACCAGACCATGCGCATGCTCTGCCCGATCTTCACCATCCTCATCTACCGCGTCTGGTACGGCCGCACCTACGGCACCATGACCTACGTGTCTCTGATTCCCCTCATCATCGGTGCTGCCATGACCACCCTTGGTGAGATGAGCTTCACGGACGCCGGCTTCCTCCTCACCATCCTCGGTGTTGTCCTGGCTGCCCTCAAGGTACGTTGTATACTCACTTCGCACAACTTGCCTGGCTGGCGGATCCTAATCAGTACTATAGACCGTTGTCACCAACCGTTTCATGACCGGCTCGCTTGCTCTGCCTCCCATCGAGTTTCTCATGCGCATGTCTCCTCTGGCCGCCCTCCAGGCTTTGGCCTGTGCCGCCGCCTCTGGAGAGATTGGCGGCTTTGCCAAGTTGATTTCTGCCAAGCCCAATCTGATGCCCACCGTCTTCTCCCTCGCTGGAAACGGTTTCCTCGCCCTTCTTCTCAACATCTCGTCCTTTAACACCAACAAGCTTGCTGGCGCCCTCACCATGACTGTCTGCGGTAACCTGAAGCAATGCCTCACCGTTGCCTTTGGCATTGTTCTATTCAACGTGGTCGTCGACTGGCTCAACGGTATTGGCATGGGCATCACCATGCTCGGTGCCGCCATCTACAGCAAGGCCGAGCTTGACAACAAGAGGAGGAAAGCCGAGGCCGCATACAAGCCCGTGCAGCAGAACGTCAGCTAAGGGGACGAAACTTTCAAGACCAATACCTTTTAATCAATGACTTTATAGATGAAGACGAGGAGAAGGACGCAAGAAACGGAGGCATATAGGAATTAGGCTCTCACGCGGCGTCGTTGCTTCTGGGATTTCGATGGCTCTTTTCTTTTCGTTGACGTACGGACTTTCTCAGCAACCGCATTTGAATGCATCATATTCCCCAAACATGCTCACGTCTCTCACATGGCCTTTGTCACCATGCTCTTCTTCCGCTCCCATTAGCTGGAAGCGGCAGAAGGAGCCATTGTTTTGTTATGAGAACGGGATCTTGATGGACATGTCAAATCTGCTCAGTCTGCACGTATGTTGGTTTTAGGATAGGATTCCCCCTCTTCTTGAGAATAGTTGATGCATTCAATCACCAATTGTGTTTCAACGAGGTTTCACCCCCCCAGCCACCGATACCCGATGGCTTGGGCTTGGTAGTTCATGTCAATCATCTCAACTGCCGGCTACGACCACTACACTGTCAAGGATCTGGATCAATGGTAAGGGAGTAAACTCGGTATACAAATAAACCACCTATCTGGAGCTGAAAAGCAACCTTGTCAAAAGACAATGACCCAATTGACGCCATGCTACCTAGATACTAAAATTAAACAATGATGGATACCTTGCCATAACAGCAGTTAGGTTCGTTGGGGCCACCCAACAAACACCCGTCGGATATAGCCGTATTGTTTTCCAAAGAAGAAGAGGCCCTAGATCAGCTCGAGCGAGGGCTGGACAAACGGCGCCGCGTTGCCGCACTCGCCGCGAGCGCTGCTCTGTAGGTCCCAGATGCCCTGGCGGACGTCGTCGAGCGTCGCATTGGCCTCGAGACCAAGCGTGCGAGCGAGCACCTCGAGACCACTCTGGGGTCCGCGCGGGCCATCGATGGTGGTGGCGCCGCCGACGCCGAGCGCCAGAGGGCTCCCGAGGGGGGTCACGGCAGGCGGACGAGTCTTTGTGAGCATGCCGAAGCGGATGGCGACCTCGGTGACGGTGACCATGATGCTGATGATGATGAGGACAATGATGATCCACGTGATGGCGCTCATCTTTGTGTGGGCAATGGAGTCGGACAGGATCTCGGCAAGATCGAGGAAGACGCGGCAGCGCTCGTTGAGGACCTTGATGCGCGGGTCGATTTCAAGGTATTCGCGAATGGCATCGTAGAGTGGATGTAGCGTGGGTTCCGAGTCCCAGAAGAAGTTGGGCACATCGAGGACGTTGGATGCTAGCACAGAGAGTCAGTTACAGTTCCCGAGTCAAACATGAAGGTCCTTACATAGGTTAATCTCGACTCGGCTCCTAAACAGCCGGCCGAGGATGCGCACAATCTCGGTGCGCGTCATGTTAAGCTCGCCTGTCAGAGCAAGCCTCTTGGGCACGTGCTGGGCATCAAGCATAGTCTCGCTCATGCGCTCCTCGAAAAAGCACAGGCGTGTACTCTGGGCAATGGCGTGGCTAATGGTGAGCTTAATCATATGGTCGGAACGCGGCAAAAGAGTAATCATGTCGTTGAAGACGCGCGGGCGCTTGATGTCGGCGCTGTACTCAAAATGGAATTCCTCCGTCTCAAAGTCGTCCTGCTCAAGCGGTCGCGTAAGGAGTCGGAAGCCCGCATCGGCATCGGCATCCGCAAACGTCAGGTCCGCGAGGATATCCTTCTCCTGATGCTCGGTAAAGTTCCAGAAGACGACAACCCCGTACGAGAAGACGAACATTTCGGCAAAGTTCTTGGCATCCGGAGCGAGTCGGTTCATGTGCGACGAACTGTATCCAAAGTCGTCCGTCGCCTGATTGTGCTCCTCGGACGACTGGTCGTCGAACTGCGGAGGGATGGGATGACTGGCGCGATTGGGGCTGGAACTCGTGTAGGCATCGTCATCAAAATAGCCCTCGTGATGATCTCGCTGCTCGCTCCGCTCAATCTCGAGATCCAACACAGTTTTACCAGTGCCAGGGGTCTTGAGTATGGGTCGGCTGCGCACTCGGAAGCCATCCGTCCCGTTGAGCAGCGGCAAGGAGTAGATGATGTAGAGGCAGTCGTCGTAGAGCTTCGTCTTGGCCTCGTGCTTCTTCCTCAGGAACTCGGCCGTCGCTTTGACATTGTAGGCCTGGGCGGTGCAGTATGCCGTCAGTCTGCTGACCTTTGCGGTGCGCTTCCCCTTGGGTAATCTCTCGGCGTAGCTCTTGCCGCGGATCCCTCCCCTTTTCTTCAGCACATCCAGCTCCTCGTCGTTGAGCGGACGTTGCTCGTCGTCCTGCAGTCTTCTTGCCAGGACTGCCTCGCTTTCAATCTCCTCGTCGGCATCATCTTCAGCCTGGTCCGTCTCTGGTAAAAGGACCAGCTTTTCGCTGATCTTTGTTGTTCGCGACGGCATGGGCTGGCCGGTTCGGGACTGCGCGTTGGGGAGGCCACCGGAGACGATGCGGCGATGGTTGTGTGCAGCACCTGCTGGCGCCTGAGCTCTCGGAAGCGGTGTAGGCGGCGCACGAGGCTGGCCGGATGGGATCTGGGAGTTGTACTGAAGGACGTTGTCGACGGTGACGAATCGCATCGGGGCTGGGCCAGCGGAGCCGGGGGCAGTATCCTGGCGTTGGAGAGGCCGTCGAGCAGATTGCCGCTCTCGCGCGTCAGTCACCTGCATAGATGGTGAGCAGTCACATTGCGCGAATGCATGGGAGCCGGCCAACGGCAATCATACCAGGACAGAGGGAGGACGCTGTTTTGACGACATGGCGGAGTTTTCTTTGCTGCTGGTCAGGCCGGATGAACGGACAGCGAGCGGATATGCTCAAGTGGCTGTGGACGCTCGAGATGCAAAGTCACAGTCACAGTCGCGCTTCAGATGGCGTACAGTACGTAGGTCGGCGGGTAGATATTGATGGTGGGAAGTGGAGGTTGTGAAGATGCAGCGGAGCGAAAGCTTTGGGATGATTCTGATGGAATTGGCGTGTCTGGCCAATTGATTGCTGAGTTGGGGGACATGACCTCACCAACCCCACTATTTCCATTTCCAGGCTGTGCCAGGCCTGTGAGGTAACTACGTTAAGTACGTACCGCACTCGCTGGGGATGGATGGGATGGGATGGAAATGGAAAAGGGAAATATTACCATGGAGCATTTCCAATTGGATCGACGGGCGAACACGTGGAAGAAGAATTAGTTTGTAAAGTGACAAGATGCAAATCTCCAGTCACCTTATGGAGCAGCCATCTCCAAGTCCGGCCCAGTTGGTGACTTGTCGCAGACTCTGGCCGATATCCACTTGGAGATGAGGGCTTGGCAGCAGATTGCTCACATGGATGCAAGATGTGAGTGAGTGTACCTTTGGAACTTGATTCACCGAAACAGGCCGCAGGGAACAATTGAGACTCTTTTAGTCCGTGTACTCTCTGTCTCCGGCGTGCCGACTACCATGGCGAGTGATGTGATGCTGGGATGAGCATACTCTAGAGTCAATAAAGCAGATATTTCATCAGCCATCTTGTGTTTTTTTCTTTGGACAAGGACAGGCCAGCGATGTTGAGCCAGGTTACGAAAGAAGTTGCCGCTTGTGCCTTTGCGTATGGAAGAAATTAATAACAAGCAACTATCGGCACCTTGAATAACAAATGCGGACACTACAGAGTCTGGCTTGACGCTACTCGTGCCATCTTTCGATCGATGGACGTCAGAACCCCACTCCGTCTGGTCCAAGCGATGGCCTTAGTTGCCGTATTATACTGGTAATCTGCGTAGATGTAAGGTTAACGCTGCTCCAGCATGGACTTTGCGGCCATGTGTAGTTAGATGAGGCCGACATTTGCTCAACCAACCCCGGCACCATCCAACTTATGCGCTCACTCACAACCGGTTTCAAAGCAGCGGAATGGGGGCATTCGTCTGGCCTCTGCTGAACAACAGACGCTTGCTTGCTTGCGGTAAGTGAATGGCCTGCTCGAGCCTAAGCCTGTCTTGCCATCAGACTTTGGGTCGTAATAGAATATCCATCTAGACTAGTGCATGAAACTGACGATGTAAGTTAGTTAGAGGATG
Source organism: Pseudonectria buxi (assembly GCA_003693545.1). Taxonomy (NCBI): domain Eukaryota; kingdom Fungi; phylum Ascomycota; class Sordariomycetes; order Hypocreales; family Nectriaceae; genus Pseudonectria; species Pseudonectria buxi. The sequence continues at coordinate 250,446 of QUZG01000118.1, forward strand.
GATCTGGCAGGGGTTGCATGCGGTTTCAGCCAATGGGCGCCACCATGGCCGTTGCTAGGCGGTTGCCCGCCCGTGTTTATTTACATTCAAGGGCCGGATACTCCCCGCTGCCGTGTCCCCTCCCTTGCCCAAAAGCCCAAGGTACCTCTCTATACATCGGGCTGGATGGGTTTCTGGCGTCTGTCTGGTTTGGCTTTGGAATTCTGCGGCTTCAATCCTCGACTCGCAACCACAAACTCGACTTGATGTCTTGAAGACGTCCGAGCTTCCCTCCTTTCCCAACGCCACAGCCTCAGCAAACACGCCTGGCGCAGAGCTGCTTTGCTCTGCTCACAGTCACATTCACATTCACATTCGCATCCACAGCCACTGCTGCATTCCTCGCTCGAAACCATGCGTTAACGTCATTGGCGTTGGCAGCATTCTGGTCCGCAAAGACACAATCAGCCCGACTGAAACTGAGACTGAGACGGACACTGACCTCCAGCTATGTCGTTCCGTCCTCATCCTCTCCGCCATGCGCAAACCATCGACATTGCCAGCGCAAACTCCCCGTCCGCCGTCAACCGCAACTCGTCGACCGCCTCTTCCTCTGCCTCTTCCGGATACTCGTACGCCTCCGATCACAGCCGAGCCAGCCATTCCACCTCCACCTCGAGTGCCTACGCTCCCCCGGCCTCGGCCCACAAACGCACCCAGAGCGATGTCAGAGCGAGAGCTCGCACCTTTGAGATGGGCCAAGTGACCAGCCCCCAAAAGGCCCCCGACAACTTGTTCGCCTCGGCGCGACAGTCGCTACGTCCGCTGCCGCAAGCTCCAGCTTCAACGCCCCCTTCCACGCCGCCACACAGCTCGTCGCGCGTTCCAAACCGCCATGACCGCGGCAAGAGTCTCGATATTGGCATGTTGCCCAAGGCTCATGGCCGCGGCATGAGTCTCGACATTGGCAAACTGTCTCTGTCGCAACACGATGGCCGTTCCTCTCCGATATCCCCTCCTCGACAGGTCCCGATGCGGCCCAACTCGATGCTTTTGACTCGTTCCGACTCGGTGCGCCAAAGTGGCAGTATAGCACCTTCACAGACCGCCCACAACACCTTGGTCAAACCCGATCTCGATAAGCTGGGTCGGTCTTCTACAAGCCAGCTGAGAACCCTCTCGCGACTTGTCCAGTCCGAGTCAGCCGATGAGTTCACCATCACCTCACCCGCGCAAGAAGTTGTGGGTCTGCGCGGCCGTCGCAAACTGCAACGTACTGATGTAGCCGGAGCCCGCGGCCAGAAGCCAACTGGCTACAGCTGGGAAGGCCGCAACTGGATGGACAAACAGCGCCAGTTCCTCCAGGCCTACGAGTATCTCTGTCATATAGGAGAAGCCAAGGAATGGATTGAGGATGTCATCCAGAAGAACCTTCCTCCCATCGTCGAGCTGGAGGAGGCGTTGCGGGATGGTGTCACGCTCGCCGAGGTTGTCGAGGCACTCAACCCCAACCGTCGATTCCGAATCTTCCACCACCCAAGATTGCAGTTCCGACACTCTGACAATATTGCCATCTTTTTTCGATATCTCGACGAGGTAGAGCTCCCGGATCTCTTCCGCTTCGAACTGATCGACCTGTACGAGAAGAAGAACATCCCCAAAGTCATCTACTGCATACATGCCCTTAGTTGGCTATTGTTCCGCCAGGGTGTCGTCGATTTCCGCATCGGCAATCTTGTGGGACAGCTAGAGTTTGAGCACCATGAGCTGGAGGCGATGCAAAAGGGCCTGGATAAGCTTGGAGCCAGTATGCCCACCTTTGGAAACATGAGTGCAGATTTTGGCGTCCCCGAGCCGGAACCTGAGCCCGAGCCCGTGGAGACGGAGGAGGAGAGGGTTGAGCGCGAACTCCGAGAAAATGAAGAATCGGTTGTCGAGCTCCAGGCGCAGGTGCGCGGAGCTTTGATGCGAATCAAACTCGGCACCATGATGCAGAAGTTTTGGGACGAGGAAGACTGGGTGCTCGACCTTCAGTGCCGAATTCGAGGTGACTTCACCCGACAAGTCATGGGCTACCGTCTCCAGATGCGCCGTTTCGCCGTCCAACTACAAAGTGCAGCTCGTGGGTTCCTGGCCCGACGAAGGCTGGAAAACAGCGATCGTCTCTGGAAAGCACTCGAGCCCAACGTCCTCGAACTGCAAAACATGATTCGGGCCAAAAAGGTCCGCGACGAGGTAGCCGGACTCAAGTCTCAGCTTGATGCTTGTAGAGGCCCCGTACGGGAGATTCAGGCGATCTCCCGAGGCTTCCTCATGCGCAAGGACTTTCACACCCAGCGCCAGGAGACCAAGCAAACATCTAGTGAGGTCCAGAACCTCCAAGCCGCTGTTCGTGGTATGATTGTGAGAGAGAAAGTAGCAAACGACCTTTCTCTCTTGGATGCTGAAATTCCTGCGGTGACCAGTCTCCAGGCCACCGTTCGCGGTATGCTTGTGAGAGAGAAAGTGGCGATTGATCTTTCTCTCTTGGATGCTGAGATCCCTGTGGTTATCAGTCTTCAAGCTGCCATTCGCGGCATGCTTGTAAGACACAAAGTAGCAAGTGACCTGTCGCTCTCGGATGCCGCAACCCCAACAGTCACCAGTCTTCAAGCTGTTGTTCGCGGCATGCTTCTGAGAGAGAAGGTGGCAAGTGACCTTTCACTCTTGGATGCCGAAACCCCAGCAGTCACCAATCTCCAAGCAATGGCAAGGGCTTTGCGAACTAGGAGCGAGATTGCTCTACAACAAGAACAGCTTCAGGCTTTTGCGCCGGCATTTACGACTCTCCAGGCCGTCATTCGCGGTAACCGCTCTCGTGACGACAAGAACGCGCTAAGAGCCGAACTCGAGACGCACTCGGTAGAAATTGGCGAACTCCAGGCCCTCGCGCGAGCAGCTGCAGTAAGAATGGACATTACAAAGTTGCTGGATAACCTGAACGAGCACGAACCTGCCGTGGTGGAGTTGCAGGGGCTTATTCGGGGTATGCTCGAGCGACAACGCATCATTGAGGAACGAGAGGAGCTCGATCAACAGGAGCCCGAGATAGTCACCCTCCAGGGCCATATTCGCGGGTACCTATACCGAAGACAGCACCAAGCCTTCCTCGACGATCTGGCATCGCACACCCCCCGGATCGTGGAGCTGCAAAGTATCCTTCGAGCCATGATGGAACGAGCAAGAGTCGAAGATCTTCTGGCCGAGCTGGAGCAGGAAGAGGAGTCGATTGCTGTTTTCGAGGCCGCTGCAAAGGGTTTCATCATCCGGGCCCGGTTCGAGGAAAAGAAGCGGTTCTTCAACGAGAATATGCAAAAGGTCGTCAAGATCCAAAGCTTTGTCCGAGCCAAGGTACAAGGAGAGGCTTATAAGAGTCTGACAACGGGCAAGAACCCGCCGGTCAATGCTGTCAAGAACTTTGTACATCTCCTCAACGACAGCGACTTTGATTTCAACGAGGAGATTGAGTTTGAGAGAATACGCAAGACGGTGGTTCTGCAGGTCCGACAAAATGAAATGCTGGAGCAGTACATTGACCAACTCGACATCAAGATTGCCCTACTTGTCAAGAACAAAATCACGCTGGACGAAGTCGTGCGACACCAGCACAACTTTGGCGGTCACTCAATGGGCTTCCTGGCCAATTCTTCCATGTCTTCGGCCAACCAGTTTGACCTCAAGGCGCTCAACAAGGGCTCCCGGAAGAAACTCGAGTCATATCAGCAACTCTTTTTCAACCTCCAAACACAACCTCAGTACCTGGCGCGGCTCTTCAAGCGCATCCGCGAGCAGGGAACTGCGGAGAAGGAATGCAAGAGAATCGAGCTTCTCATGATGAGCCTCTTTGGTTATGCGCAGAAGCGCCGAGAAGAGTACTATCTGCTGAAGCTCCTGGGTAGAGCGATTCGAGAGGAGATTGAAGGTGCACGAACAGTCTCGGACTTTATTCGAGGCAACTTCTTCTGGACCAAACTCCTCTCCAACTACACCAGGTCACCACGAGACCGAAAGTACCTTCGCGATCTCCTTGGCCCTCTGATCCGCGACAACATCATCGAGGATCCGGCTCTCGATCTCGAAAGCGACCCAATGCAGATCTACCGATCGGCCATCAACAATGAGGAGCTCCGGACTGGCCGACCAGACCACAGACCTCTGGATGTGCCCCGAGAGATTGCCATTCGCGATCCCGAAACCCGAAGGCTCTTTATTGACCACCTCCGAGACCTACGAGAAATCTGCGACCAGGTCTTCTTGGCCCTTGAGGAACTACTACACAAGATGCCGTATGGACTGCGATTTGTGTGCAAGCAGATTTTCGAAGGTCTCTGTATGCACTTCAAGCGCGAGCCCCAAGAGAGCCTGCTGCAGGTCGTCTCATCGTGGGTTTGGCGGTTCTACCTGCAACCTGCAGTCACCAGCCCTGACACTGTCGGCGTAATCGAGAGATCATTGGGTCCTCTGCAGAAGAGGAATTTGGGAGAGGTGTCCAAGGTCATCGGACAGATTGCCTCGGGTCGACCCTTTGGCGGCGACAACATCTATCTTCAACCCCTGAACGCGTTTATCCAGGAGTCGGTCGAGCGACTGGCTCAGATTACCGAAGAACTAATCAACGTCCCCGATGCCGAGAAGACCTTTGACATTGACGAGTTCAACGACCTCTACGCCAAGAACAAGCCGACCCTCTACATCAAGATGACGGACGTATTTGCCATTCACAACCTTGTGGCTGCTGAGGTGCAGGCCATGTGCCCGAACCGAGACGACGTGCTGCGGGAGATTCTGCAGGATCTGGGCAGTGCTAAGAGCAACGAAAGTGAAATGAAGGCCGCGGGATCATCAGACATCCACATGTTTCTAACGCCCAAACTCCACGACATCGATGACCCAGAGGCGGACGTCAAGACGCTCTTCATGGAGACGAAGCGCTGCGTTTTGTACATTATCAGAGTGCAAACCGGCGCCAACCTCATGGAGATTCTGGTCAAGCCCATCTCACCCGAGGATGAGAGCAAATGGCATGCGCTATTGCGGGAGGACTTTTCGGCGGAGAGCAAGACGCGCGGGGCCTACTCTGATGCCCACATGATTGACGTGACGCGCATGTCGTACCACGAGCTGAAGCGGACGGCGCTGGAGAATGTGATGCGACTGGAGCAGCTCGGCCGTATCTCCAAGCACAACTACTTCCAAGATGTGCTCAACGCCATTGCGCTCGACATTCGTACCAAGAGCCGTCGACGCGTGCAGCGCCAGCGCGAGTTGGAGGGCGTGCGGCTCACACTGAGCAACTTGCACGAAAAGGCAAAGTACCTGGAGCAGCAGCGCAAGAGCTACGACGACTACATTAAGCAGGCCATGGCGACGCTGCAGAACAAGAAGGGGTACGTCTCAGTCCATCTCTCTGTGCAAAGTATGACGGCTAACAATCCATGCAGAAGAAAGCGCTTCTTGCTGCCCTTTACGAAGCAGTACAACCACCAGCGCGAGCTTGAGCGAAGCGGCCGGGTGCCCAAGTTTGACAGTTACAAGTACAGCGCGCGCCAACTATCGGAGAAGGGCGTCATGGTGGGATGGGAGGGCGCCGACTCGCGAGACTGGGACAAGATCAACCTGACGATTTCATGCGACGAGGTTGGCGTCTTCAGCCTCGAGGGTTCGCGTGGCCACATCCAGATCCCCGGCGCCAGCGCCATTGTGACGATTGAGGACCTTCTCCAGGCCCAGTTTGAGGCGCACCAGTTTATGAACCTCTTTGAGGGCGCTCTCAAGCTCAACGTCAACCTGCTGCTGCATTTGCTATACAAGAAGTTTTACCGGACGCAGTAGACTCTGGCGATGCTTGCTTTAGTCGCGCTGGTGACTACACACCCTCCTGGTGAGGGTTCTACCAGACGAGTCGCATGGGTGGACGAGCGAGAAAGGAGGTGTTTTGAGGACAACAGGAAGAACTCTGCAAACGGCGCAACAGGGACAGGAAACGAGGGCTCCAAGGTGTTGTCTGGCTGCTTTGCATGGGGCGGCGATGGGGACAGGAAAGCAAGGACACGGTCTTTACGACAACGAATCATTATTTTGACGAACCAGGATTTTGGGACGGGAAGGGACAGCACAACAAGGCAGCATGGGAACTGGAATTCGATGTATCTATTTATTTTGTTCTAGTGCTTCTCGAGCTCGTACCTACCTGTGCAGCAGGGCAGGGCTCTACTGGATACCAGATATTGCAACAAGTAGCATAATTGTATGGAGTAAGCATGACGGCAATGACCATTGTCTCTTCTACTTGTCTGCATCGTGACTGAACGCTAAGTGGGAGGTTGGTGTTGGCAGTTGTGGTGTCACTCTTGTTGAAGCAGTTGGCTACCCAATCAGCTCACAGCAGTCACTTTTGGCAAAAGGTTGAGGTTGTCGGCTGTCGGAGTGGCTAACAAGTGATTGGCCGAGGACAAAGAAACCATTCAGGCCTTGGATACTCGGGGCCTAGCTTGATGGGCCAAAGAAAGGGATGAGGGAAAAAAAAAGAGAAAAACAGGCCAGTTGGCAACATACGATGTTGCTATATGCAGGGAATGAGATGGAAAGGGCCAGAAGGAATAGGTGAGGTGGATGGGACAGTCAACAAGTTGTAGATGGCGGCAGGGGGGGGGGGGAACCAATTGGTTGACTTGATTCGTAGCCGGGGCCAGGTCCGGGAAGCCGTGGTTCTAGAGCAGCTGGGATATTGATAGCAACTTCAGTCGTGTCGGTGGCAGTCAGCGAGACTGGGCAACTAGAGTCGGAGCGAGATAAGGCGTCTTGTGTCGGTGAGGGTGTTGGGAAAGTGTGCGCGTGACCATGGGATATTAGGCATGGCTGGCAGACGCTCGTATCAGTCGGTGCCCGGGGTCGTTTGCGCTAAGATGGACGCTCGAGTCTTGATCTGGGGGGCGGCAGTCGGGGAAGATGATGGAGATGGAGATTGGAGAGGAGAGACAATGGCACTTTGAGGCCCAGATCAAGATCAATGACATGTATGACACTGACCGGATGATGAATCCCATGGATGGAGCTGTAGTTCCGAAGAGGGCAGACCAAAAGTCATGAAACAAGAATGCAATGCGTCTGTTGATCGAGGCAGCGCCGGCTAGGCCGCCCCAGGATTGCACCATCACATGCTGACAAGGCGTGCGTGGCATGGCTGGTTTCCTTAGCGCAAGCGCCATTCCGTCGCCAAAAGGAACGACGACGGCCGACGGGACGAGGAGAAGAAATGGGGTGTCAAGGATGTGCACTTTGTGTCCTCTTCGGCATGGGCCATGGATGATGCTGGGTCATGGGTCTGGGTCGAATGGTTGCATTCTTCTCTTGCCTCTCCCAACCCGAACTCGAGGAGCATGGAGATGCATTCATCAAGTGCGCGACGGTGGAGCTGAGGACGACCCCTTAAAAAAGGCTATACAGTGCATCCACACTGTCGCTGGGCGTAGAGTCGGTGTAAGAGCGACAGTGCCCAATTGGCCAATCCAGCACCGTATAGGCAAAACACTGGGGCTGCGAGGGTTCCCCAGGATTGATATTGATTACCGACGACGCTTCTGGAATTACGCTACCGGGTTCCTTGCAACGCACTGCGAGGCCGGAATTGGCTGGCTGGCTAGTAGTAGTGCTACTGTACTGTGCTGTATAGCCAGGCAGGGCTTCACATCATCACATGTGAGTTGCAAGGTATGGCCACGGCTGTGGACTCATGGCAGAGCTAGCCTGGTGGGTCTCGGCCATCACAAACTGAGACACATGGCATAGAGGGTATAAATGCAGTTGCTACGGATGGATAACTAAAAGATGCTTCTCACGTCCTCTCTGCTTATCCGTCCGTATGTACGCTGCTCATGTAATACAGTACGCTCCCGCTTACATCTCGCTTGGCGGCTCAGGCAGCTGCAACAGCCAACCAACCGGAGCCGGCCTCGCGCGCGAATCGAGTAGTGCCCCACGGCCCTGGCCGGATCCCTGCCATCAATGCACCTTGTCCCGCCTGTTAGTGTAGTGGCCCGAGAGGCTTTCGGGATCAACAATCATGGCATCGTCACACCGCCCGTCTGTCTCTCTTGTACGTACTTGTGCTTGCTTCATGCTCTGGCCATGATCCATGTGACGTTTGCCAAAGACGTGACTTGCGGCTGGCTGGCTGTCCCGCTGTCGTGTCGTGTCTTTTCTTTTGCGTCCAGGCATCTACAGGCATCTAGGTACCCATTCATTCCATCACCCGATGCTGATTCACAGCGATGGCGTAAGCGATCCATGACTCCATAGGGCAGGCACCTGCCGTCATGGAACCCTAATGTGCTCTTGCGTGATTGCTCTTCAGCTCCAGTTGCTGCTCCTGCCGCTGCTCTTGCTGGGACTGTGCTGCGAGCTAGCCGTCGTCCATCCTGTAGCTCCTTCCTCCACAGAGCCCAGCCATTGCAAAAATTGTGGCGTCAATCACATCACCGTCCGCTTTCCCCTTTTGGTCCAACGTCTTGCTCGGGCTTTTTCCCTTGGTCCCCTTGTTTCCCCCAGTGCTCCTTCCTCCCATCATGTCTCCTGGCTCCACCCCCCGCCCTAAAGAACCCAGTGGACCAATCCCCACTCGGCCTGCATCCATAACCCATTCTCTCCGGACTTACACCAGGGGTTCTTCAAGCCCCTCGCCTCGTCTCGTCTGGTCTCGTCTCGTCTCGTCGCGTGCTACAGGCACCAGATTGAGAGCGCCCTCGTCGCTTTCATCTCCGCATTCGCGCCATATGCCTTGGTGCCTTATCAATCCATTGCTTTGACCTACTGTACCACTCACTGCCGCTCAAGCCAAGGCCGCCACCCGTGTCTCGCATCCTATATCAGCGGCGTCTCCCCCCGATCCCGCTTGTCTCTACACCTTGGTTCTTCTCTCCAACCAGCCCTCTACACCTACCCATCTATATATCCTCATCCTCCTCGGTGTAGCCCCGTCCCATCCAGTCCCATACAGGCCTTCGATAGTCAGAGTCACCAGTTACTACGCATCCATCCACTCCGTGCCTGTCTTAAGGTCCAGAGGCAAGCACCGAAACAAAACTAGACCACACCATCGCCATCGCCATCGCCATCACCATCACAATGGCGCCCGACCTCAACTCACTTCCCCCCTCGGCCTCGGCGGCTGGTCCCGTCTCGCCCGACAAGCCCAACATCCTCTACATCATGGCCGACCAGCTGGCAGCTCCCCAACTCAAAATGTACAACCCCAACTCACAAATCAAGACGCCCAACCTTGACCGTCTGGCCTCCACCTCAGTCCAATTCGATTCCGCCTACTGCCCTTCACCTCTCTGTGCCCCTTCGCGCATGAGCATGATCAGCGGCCTTCTTCCCATGAAGATTGGCGCCTTTGACAATGCCGCCCAGATTGGCTCAGACGTCCCCACGTACGCTCACTATGTCCGCTCCAAGGGCTACCACACTGCTCTAGCCGGCAAGATGCACTTTGTCGGCGATCAACTACACGGCTATGAGCAGCGTCTCACCAGCGACATTTACCCCGGCGACTTTGGTTGGGCCGTTAACTGGGACGAGCCCGACACCCGCCTGGAGTGGTACCACAATGCCAGCTCCATCCTCCAGGCTGGTCCTTGTGGACGTAGCAACCAGCTCGACTACGATGAGGAGGTCATGTTCAAGAGCACTCAGTATCTCTGGGACCACGTCCGAGAGGGCCCCAAGAAGCGCCCCTTTTGCTTGACTGTTTCTCTCACCCACCCTCACGACCCTTATACCATTACCAAGAAGTTTTGGAACATGTACGAAGACGTCGACATTAACCTCCCCGAGGTCCGAATCGCCAAAGAGGACCAGGACTCGCACAGCAAGCGTCTTATGAAGGTCTGCGATCTCTGGGATCAGGACTTTTCCGACGAGCAGATTAAGAAGGCCAAGCGAGCCTACTACGGCTCCGTCAGCTACGTCGACGACTGCATTGGCAGGCTGCTCGAGACGCTCGAGGATGCTGGTCTGGCGGACAACACCATTGTCATTTTCAGTGGCGACCACGGTGACATGCTCGGCGAGCGCAACCTCTGGTAGGTCGACAACCCTTTTCTTCATAATGTTGGGATAGCTGTGACTAACCAGCACTACAGGTACAAGATGAGCTACTTTGAGTCTTCGGTCCGTGTTCCCATGCTGCTCAACTACCCCAAGCGCTTCGCCCCCCACCGCGTCAAGCAGAGTGTCTCGACGCTCGACATCCTGCCCACCATCTGTGATCTGGTCGGTACCAAACCATCGCCTCATCTCCCCATGGATGGCATCAGCATGCTGCCGCACCTCGAAGGTCGCGAGGGCCACGACACCGTCTTCGCAGAGTACACGGGCGAGGGTACCGTGCGCCCCATCATGATGATTCGACGAGGAGATTGGAAGTACATCACCTGCCCCGCCGATGAGCCCCAACTCTTCAACCTGAAGAAGGATCCCAAGGAACTCAACAACTTGGCTCGCTTCCACAAGATCCAGCCTCAGACCCCAGATGAGGAGGAGGCCAAGGAGGTGTTTGCCAAGTTTGATGCCGAGGCCAAGGCGAGGTGGGATTTTGATGATATCACGGCCAAGGTGTTTGCCTCACAGCGAGCGCGACGAGTATGCTGGGACGCTCTCAGCCAAGGCGAATTCACCAGCTGGGATTTCGACCCCATTGATGATGGCAGAAAGAAGTAAGTCCGATTCTTGAGATGCACGAGCTGCAGGCCAGAGGACTAACAAAGTCCTTACAGATACATCCGCTCCACTATTCCGCTAGACGATCTCGAGCGACGAGCGAGGTACCCATTCGTGGATGCCAATGGCTACGAGAGCAAGGCGGTCTCGGCGGTGCGAGGCGGTGGCTCATGGTAAATGCGCACGCGATGACTACGAATATTGTTCAACATTTGTTTGTATTTGATTTATAATGCATAGCCGGGAAACAGCATCGATGAGCCATGATTCACTCTATTTGGAGGAAAAGAATGTTTTGCAGCCTGCATATCTTTGACACGGCATGGAAGCAAGCCATTGGGGATACTTGTTTGGAGAATGAAGCCAAAAGCACCTCACGTATTGAGGCCATAGAAATAGCGACTTTGGGAACTGAACGAGTTGAAAGATACAATGGGCCCTACTCTGGCAACTGCGTGCTTGCGACCCAACGTGCCTTGTGCCCAGACGATTACCATAAGGTTAGCTGTCATTTCAGTGTTTCCTTTCCCTTGGAGAAAACGATTGCCATTGCCACCATATGTCCAAGCGGTGAGGGCGAGAGGTTTGCCATTCCAGGAGGCGGATCTTTGACTACTATGCGGTGATCTCCCCGGCCGATCGGGATAGTGTGGCACGGGGAAAAGCGAAGGTGTGATTTTGGCGTCAATATCGCAAAGAGAAACGGTGCCAGTTCAAGGCTTGTTGATCGTGACACAATCTGGGGTTGGTTTCAGGGCATCACGTCACTTCTCCCTGAGGTGTGTCGCCAGCCATGCGCACGCCTCTCTCCTGCACGTGGCTGTGGCTAGAGCTGGGGCTGGGGCTGGTTGTGGCTGGTCTCTGCCGTCACATGGCAGGGTCAACTAACCCCACCTGGCCGACAACCCAGAGCTCTGGAACTTGAGGATCTGCAAGTCGATGCTGCGACTCTGACCTCGCTTCTGGGCTGCAAATTGGAGAGATTGACTACACGCGCGCCGCTAGCTCAGACGACATCAATTGACCCGTCGATTTCGTTCTTTTGTAGCTCGCACCTCCAATCATGGCGGCGCTGGGCCTCGACGATGACGAGCTCAAAGCGCTGGAACAGACTGTAGCCCGCGTGGCCCAGCTGTCTAGCAGTATCCAGAGCCTCAAGATGGATCTCCTCAAGAGCAACCCGCTGCCCTCGACGTACGTTTGCTTACGAGCCCATTGATTCTTCCACCCCAGCGCAGTACGCCAGGCTAACCCGCGGGCCCCGGAACCAGCTCGTCGCTCCAGGCCTCTGCGCAGATCCTCCAACGCAACCTCCAGACGGTCCTCGACAGCCTCAGCGAGAACTCGGACATTCTCACGCGCATGGCCATCCACCCGTCGACAAACTACCCGGGCCGCACGCAGGAGAATGTGCTGACGCAGCTCCTCCGCAAGAAGCTCGAGCCGGACGTTGAGGAGCTCGTGGCCGAGGGCCGCGAGACGGCGCGGTTGGCCACGCCCGCGGGCGTCGACGAGCTGCAGGGCATCTGGCACGAGCTGCGCGAGTGGACGCACGCGCGCGTCCGGACGTATGCGCAGGACGAGGCCGAGGACGTGTACACGGCCGAGGAGCGGGCGGCGGGGACGGAGAGCGTGCGCACCGGGCTCAGGCGCGACATTGAGGAGCAGGACGAGGACGAGAGCGACGAGGAAGGCAACGAGGCCGACGAGGGCGCGCGCGGGGTCCGGGGCCCCGAGCCGGAGACGTTGCTGTGGTTCGGGGCGCGGGGCGACTTTGAGGTGCCGCGCAACGTCGAGTACGAGCGAAAGGTGGGTGTGCTCAAGGGACTGGAGGGTGTCAATATCCCGCCGGATCCCGCGCAGGGAGCGGACGCTGGTCAACCGGAGCCCATGCAGGGCGTTACGTCGGGAGCTGGGTGAATGGCTCGAAAGGCGTGGACACGACCAGAAGGGGCTTGTCTCTACGGGATACCCATGGACGGACTGCTGGGCGTCGATATCCTTGCTGAGAAGCGACAAGGCCACCCGCGGCTGTCGTGGATGTTCCGGCGTCTGGTACGGGGCAACAGTCTACACTATGGGTAGTTCAAAGCCAGCCAAGGGCCATGACCATGGATGATGAGGGATGACGACGACATGAATATAACGGACAAAGGAAATCAAGATACAAATAGATGTAGAGTAAGCTGGCAAAGACAGACTTCGGCCGGTAGACTATTGGGCATGCTGCTCCCAGGTTCATGAGCCATCTCGACGTCTAACTAGGAGATTCAAAGACGTGTCAGATACGGCCACGCAGCAAGGATGCATCTGCCAACTCTGGGAATATAAGACGACGTATTACGGCTGACGGCAATGGCTGACTCGGTATACCTGTTGGAGTATGCCCTCCGGCACAGCGGGACCGCATACAACCAAAAAAGTCGGTGCGGGGACCCGGGGAAACCGGCATGTTCAGAAGCAGAAGCCGGAAGACGGACAAGATTCAAGAAGGAGAAGAAGAAGGACAAAAGTCAACGCTGGGATTAGGCCGGGGGAACTGCCGTTGCTTATGCAAAAGCCGTCGTGGCATTTACCTTTGCAAGGCCCGCGGTCTAGACGGCTGACGGCCTAGTCTAGATGGCTTCCCGCGTGAGAGAGTAAGTAGTTAAGGGTGAGCGTGGGCTTACTGAGCAGCGTGCCTGACAAATGGGGCCCTTGGCGCGTTGTAATACTATCCAAGGTACGGTAAGTCGGCAGTTGGTTAACTATGTAAGTACATAGTATTCGAGGCCCCGTCATCGGACCGCTGCTTACGCTTGGTCCATCGTGGGGTATCTGGGCTGGTGTTGCTTTGGAAGTGCAAGTCATCTCGGGGCATCTCTCGCCCGCCCGTTTTGCTGCGTGCATTGTGAGTCACGCTGGGCTTGCCTAGATACCCAAGTTAGGTACTAGACAGTACCTACGTAGGTATGTAGACAATGGACAATTCGTATCCCCGGCATCATCCATTGCGTCCATTATCGGCGGCGGCCGGTTTGGCTCGCCGCCCTCTTATTGGTGGTTGCCGGGCGTTGGAAGCCAGTCATCACCACCCGCCACGGCGTGTCTGGGAATGCATACGGATTACCTTGGATTCAACCCAGCATTGCCATTTCACATCCTCCTCATACTCAAATTACAGTCTTCTCAATCCGGCTCACGAGACATTTACGACTTCGCAATGGAAGCCCGGTGCCAATGCGGCGCCGTCACCTTTACCACGCCGCTGGCCCAGCCGCTGGCGCTGTACATCTGCCACTGCGCCGAGTGTCGCCGCCAGACGGGCTCGGCGTTTGGCACGTCGGCCATTTTCCCCAAATTTACCCTGCCAGACACGGTGCAGCTGAGCTGCTACAGGTTGGTTCATTTGTCGGTAGTCTGTTGATGTGGGTGTTGATCATCTTTGCCCAGCCGATCCATGCCTTCGGGCCATATGTTGAACTGGTAGGTGACACCTGGGTTGCATGGATCCTCTGGTGCGACATCGTCAACTCACCCATGGACACTAGTTACTTTTGCCGCAACTGCGGGACTCGCCTCCTGCACACGACTCCGGTATGGCTCATCTTTGTTATTTATTAATCGGAAAAGACGGCTGACGCAGGATCCGCAGAGCAAAAACGTCGTCTCGGTCAAGGGCGGGTGCCTCGAGGGCCTCGACTGGAAGCGGGCCGTGCACATCTGGACCAAGACGGCCATGGTGCCCATCCCCGAGAGCTCCGAGACGCACTCGGAGGAGTCTGGGCATACCAGCTACGGCAGCTCGCAGGAGATGCTCGACCAGCCGGGGGAGCTGGTGGGCAGCGGGGGGTGTGCCTCTACGGGGTCGTCAATGAGTGAGTGACTGTCGTTGTCTGTGTTGGGGCGGATGAGATGGCGATGGGAAACAAAGAGTCGACGAGTTTCAACAGGTGCATCTTGGAATATTCATACATGCTTTGGAGGCTACAAAACATACTGTAATAGTGTCAATCTCTCCTACTCGGGGTAGCAGTCGCAAAATGCTAATTCGTGATCCACGATGAGGATTTGAATCTGACGTGCAAGGAACAGCAAGCTTACAGATTGACTATTGCGCACACAGCCGGGGAGCACTGTAAGCCATCTACTCCGTAAAATACCCCGTGTCATGCAGGTCTAATTGTATACCTTGGATACAGTACTCCGTACCCAAGTTGTCCGTTGGATGCCGTGCAGTCCCGGGCACATGGCGGCCAGTGCATAGACAGGGATGGTCTCTCCGGTTCGAGAGGTGGGACCAAGATGAATCGATTGCCTACTGCAAGGCCCGTTATGCAATCCGTATAATGGACGGCAGCTGGTGACTTGCAGGCCTGGCATTGGCTCTTTTATAGGCGCTTCGGTGCATGAGATATTCCAAACAGAGGCCGTCTTAGCAAGCGCCGATGGATAGTTGTGGTGTTGATGGCTCCGGACTCTATGGACGGAGTTTCTCCGTGTGGCGCCACTGGGCGGGCACCCCCTGTTGGACCCGACGGCCAGGAGCTGGGGTCCGTCTTGGCGATGGCATCTAAACTGGAAATACTTGGGATGAATGATGGATCGAATAGCAAAGACTGAGTATAGCTACCACAGATAGATGGAGGCTGATTCACTGTCCAGCCTGCTACTTACAGTACTTGATTTACTCCAGTGCTATCAGTGCTCAGTGCTGAGTGCCGAGTAGGCGCTGTCAGGTCACGTTTTCAGGCCCGTGTCTCACCAACCCGCCACTACAACCCCTGTTCGTCCCGCCCTCCACCGCCGACAAGCCTCCGTCAGAGCTTCAGCTCAACCTCCGCGATATCTCGTACTATCCCATGCCATGCCACCCGTTCTCTGCCTGGCCTGATGGAGCCCTTGCGCCTCCCTCTGCCATGGCGACCCCGACGGTGGCTCTGCCAGATTCCCGTCTTTCCATTGTTTTTACCTTTTCCTTTGCTCTCCTTTGCTCTGCTTCCCTTCTCGTCATACTCCCAATTGTTGCGTGCCTCTCTGCCCTCTAGACCTGGCGTCTTCGGCCTCTCTCTCTCTCTCTCGCTCCACCTCATTGTCGCTCTTTTTTGCCCTTTTTACTAGTCCCTACTTTAATCAACCCCTTGTTAGCCCGCAGGTTCCGGGCCGCCATCTGAGATTTGTGATACGATACCCCGGCGACGACAACTAGAACGTCTTGTCTGTCTGTTTGAACAGAGACAATCTCGAGTTTCGAATCTTCTTCTCTTCGACACATTCATTCTAACCGCGACAGCTGGACTGTCCATTCACCCTACCTATTTTATTGGGCATTAATTTACATCTCCTATATATCCTAAGTGGACCGTCGAGGAAGCGTGCTCCCTCGCCTGCAGAAATGCGATTCAGACATCTCGGCCTCTTGGTCGTTTCTTCTTCCCTCGTCCAGGCATTCCCGGCCAGTCCAGATACCCCAACGGTCCCAGAGTGAGCTAGACACAAGAACAAAGATACTCGACGGGACGATTCTCTAATAACCCCCTCCCAGGCCCAAGGTATCAGTACTCATCGAGACGCAAATACAGATCCAGACCGTCACCGAAACAAAGACTGAAATCCAGACCGTCGTCTCCACGCCGCCGCAAGAGATCGTCACCGTCGTTGACCCGCCCGTCACCATCACCGAGACTTTTACCCAGGTCGTGACCCAGGTGGCTCCGCCTCCGGTAAGTCATCATTTGTCCATATGGAGGAAGCTGGGACAGTCTGTTAACAGTCGATGTAGCCCCGAGTCACGGTCGAGAAGGTTGTGACACAAATGGTATACTCTCCAAAGACAGTAGTCGACTACCAAATACTAATTGGTTACTAGGTCGAGCTACCTCCTGTCACAGTCGAGAAGCCGGTGGTACAAAATGTACAGTCTCCCCAAAGACAGTGGCGGTTACAAAACACTAACTTGATCCATAGGTCGAGGTGCCCCCTGTCACAGTCGAGAAGCTGGTGACGCAAAATGTACAGTTTCTTCAGAGCCAGTAGCCGCCTACGATATACTAACTTGGTCCATAGGTCGAAGTGCCCCCCGTCACCTTTACACAAACGCTGACCGTCGGCGGCGAGGCTCCCGTAAGAAACACGAACCGGGATTTGATGACTGAAAGCTAACTCTGGTCAATACAGGCCGCGGTAACTGTTACGGAAAGCAATGCCATCAGTTGTGCGACGGCTGTAAGTGTTGTCGCTAACCAAGCTTGGGATAAATCAGTCATTAACAACAGATCAGGCTCCAGTCACAGTCACGGAGACGAAAACGGGAGGCTGCGATGCCTCGGCCACAGTCACAGAGACGATAACCGGTGACTGCAATGTCCCTGTACGAAGACTCTTATGTAATATCTGATTGGGATCTGCTGTGCTGACAACCTCCAAGCCTAGCCAGAAGGACGACGAACCCGCCGAGACCGAGGATCCCGATGCGCCCAAGCCATCTTACGTAGGGGGCATCACCATCATCACCACGGGGGCTGCTCCGGCTGCAACCACGGCAATGGCCAACTCGCTCGAGCTGGGCGGCCTTGCTCCCGACGCAGCCACCAAGACAGCTACCTTGCATCGAGGCCCGGGACTATTTGGCAACAGAATCGACATGGAGTCGATTGGCCTGACCAACAGCCTCAACTTGGGCAGGCTAGGTGCCAGAAAACCCCAGCCGACGGCCGAGGGAGCGTGATTGATCGGACGAGTGCGAGGAACCATGAGCGATGGACATTTCTTTTCTTTGGTTGAAGCGCCGTCACTTGCGCAACTAGTTTCGGTAGATATATTACTACTCTTTGAATAACACGGCCGGTCAGCGAGGCCGGTACATGCACATTCCTGTCATGGGTATCATGGACGCCTTTGCCCTCATGCGTCCTCTTCTTCTTTTTGCCAAACACCGGTTCCTACGCCGCAATCCCAGTTCATGACAGCTTTTCTGCGCCCGCAGCATTTCGTGATGCGAGCTTCATCTTCTTCGTCTGCCGCTTACTGACGGCCTGCGAGTCCTCGTCGCCGCCCTTGCGCTTCTGGTTCGGACCCTGGCCTTGCGATTGGGCATTGCCGCCCTTGTTCTTGTTGTTATTCTTATTCTTCTTGCCGCCATCCTTCTTGGAGCCTTCGACGTCATTCTCCAGGGGCGCACCGTCGCGCTGGGCCACGTCGACAATGTCGATGACGCCGCGGAACCCCGTCCTCTTGATTCCTTCGTTGACGACGACGGAGCGCGGGACGGAGCCGATACCCTGCATGCCGCGATCGCTGCTGAGCCCCCAGACGCTGAGGAGGTTGACGACGTCGGCGGGGGCGCGCATGGAGAGGGCGTCACGGGCCTCGCTGCTGATGAGGAAGCCGCGGCCGCGGGTGGCGCGGATGAGGCTGGCGGCGTTTGCGATCCAGTTGGCGCGGCCGCGGGCGTCGGCAGCGAGGGCCTGGGCGTAGCACAGCTCGAAGCGGACGCCGCGGGCGACGGCGGCGGAGCAGGGCTTGGGGCGGAAGTGGAAGGGGAAGTGCTGGGTGAGGTCGAGGGAGATGATGGGGACGTCGAGGGTGAGGCAGGCGTTCTGGAAGGCCTTGTCTGTGAGGGGCCGGATGGCGAGCATGTCGTAGGCGGCGGCGAGGGCGGGCAGGCGGTAGTTTGAGGCGGCGGGGTCGGCGAGGGGGAGGGTCGCGCGGTAGAGGATCGTGGGGAGGTTGTTGGCGGCCGAGGACGAGGCGTCGACGATGGAGGACGCGGGCGGGAAGGGAGCGGCAGGGTTGGCGGGCAGAGGCAGCGAGAGGGTGTGGTTGAGGGCGACGGTGGAGTAGCCGAGGGAGGAGGCCAGGGAGAGGAGCTGGAGGAGCTGGTCGGGCGAGGTCGAGGGCGACCAGGCGACGTTGAGATCGTAGAGCAACGTCATGATGTGCGCCGGAGCATACTCTGCCCGGGATGTCGATGCCGGCGAGGGATTGATGCGCAGGAAGGAGGACGATGACGATGACGATGATGATGATGATGATGATGGGATGACGATATCAGAGAGACGCGGGTATGAGCAAAGGATGAGGCTGACGCAAGGGTTGGTCTGGGTATGGGGATGGGGTTGGAGGCTGAATGGGTTAATTCAAGATGTTGAAGATGTTGCAGTTGGTGATAAGATAGCCTCTGGCTAATTTTTCTGCGGGTCCTGTGCCAGATGTGGGTGTTTGGACTTTGGATGCTACAGCGCTGTAAGGCCAAGTAAGTACAGCACTGGAGTGTAGCGCTGGAACGTAGCGCTGGAGCGTAGCGCTGGAGCGTAGCGCTGGAGAGCGCTACAAGTGGCCGCCAGAAACAGGCACAGCGGGCGGTTGAGGCTTTGGGTAGCGCCCGTGGATGACGCATGGTTAGCGGGCGCCAGTGGCCAAGAAGGTGTGGTCCGTGCGCTTTTGGGAGATGGGCCAGTCACGACCAGCATCCATCATCGGCTTCCTCTCTCCCTCTCTCTCTCTTTTCTCCCTTGTCCCTTCTCCATGACAACTTCATCTGCATGGAATCCCATCTCGACTCGCCTAGACCGCCTTGTTTTTTCTTGGCAGCATCTCCGAGGTGACGACCAACCAACCAACCAACCAGCAACACGTCCAAGCAAGACAAGGCCGCTAAGCCTCGGAGCCACGACGCGCAATCCTTCCACTAAAACCTGACGGCCCCCGCCATCACAGCCTCTACTCTCCGTCTCTCCACGGCGGTTGCTGCTCGTATCCAACAAGGCCCAAACACTCGTCGTCGGAAAGCGCTAATTACTTGCGGAACCGGATACTCACTGCTCACTTCTCTGGTTACTGCTCGCCTCGAACCGCCGCCGTCCGTCGCGGTTGCAGTCGCATTCGCCGTTGGCCTCCGCCGCCGCCATGTTCTTCTTCTTCGTCTGCGGCGAGCAGACATTCCGCAAGGAACTGCCGGGATACGAGGGCAAGGTGTTCCAGTGCCACCACTGCGGAAACATGGCCGCTCACGTCACAAAGAGCAATCCGTGGTTTACCTTTTGCTGGATCGTATGTCCCTCCCCTGCTATGCTCTGTGATGCTACCACGCAATGCAATGCAATGCACCCGACTCCTTTGCTGACCCCCGTAGCCCGTCATCCCATTCTCCATCAAGGGTTACAAGGACGTCGCTTGTCGCATCTGCAACTTCCACCAGCCCCTCGAGAACCGCCAGGACGTCATTGCCATGGCCGGACAACACCCTCAAGCGCCGCCCCAGGGTGTTCCGCAGGCTCCTCCTCAGGGCCCTCCTCAGGGCCCTCCTCAGGCTCATCCCCAGGGCCAGGCGCCTATGCGATACGGCTGATGCGCAGGCATCGCGGCCATCGAGGCCAGGCCATGGCGCACAGCTGACTGACGGCGCATGTACATTACATTATTCGATTCATTACCCATCCTCTCGTCTTCTCTTTGCCGAGCTTGCACAATGTCTGTCCGAGAGTGCCAAGGCCGTCCAACAGTGGTGACAATGCAGAGCAGACCCACGACCCACGCCTCGGACTGGGCGATTGAAGCGGAAACATTGAGCTACACGCGCATAATGAGCGCCTGGCGCCGTGGAGACGGAGACGAGCCAGGATCTTGTGGCCGGGGTCCCTGCTCGGTGGCCCGGCGCTAGATTTCCTTTTCCTTCTTATAAAGTCCCGACGGTATAACTACCAGGTTGCTAATCCTTATACAATCTCTCAATTGCTTCTACCCTCCTCTTATATTAAACCAATCGACATCCTACATCTACCCGCGCCCACCTGCATCTGTTCCATCGTCTGTCATCCTTCCTTTGTCCATCTACTCTACAACTACATAACCGCCATTACCAACACAGTTGCCAACACCAACATCATTCACCGCAGCTGTCAACATTATCCACGGCAACTGCCACATCATCCACAACAACTGCCAACATGGGTCTACTCAAGAGCAGTGCTCGTGCAAAGAGTGCCTCCCAGCGCAACTTGCCCTCACCGCTATCCACCTCCGACAACCAGAGCGAGAGCCAGAGCGAGAGCCAACCCCAGAGCCAACCCCAGAGCCAACCCCAGAGAGCGTTGGGCCACCGCCGACGTCCCTCGTTCAACTCCAACTCCAACTCAGCCGCACAATGCGCCAACGTGCGCCGCAACCTCAGAATCATCACCACTCTCCCTCCCTCTACCGCCTCGGCCCTCTCTGCCGCACCCACGTACCACACTCGCTCACCCTTCTCGCTCACCCCCAAGCCCATCTCGCCTTGTGTGAGACTATCGCCCTGTTCGGCCGTTACCAACGAGCCAACGAGTCATCCCTCCTTCACGCCCGAGGACCAGCTCTTCCTCCAGCAACGATTGCCGCTGCGCCAGCCCGCCACCACCGCCACGGTTCAGCAGCATTTTGCTCGCCTGCCACATCTCTATCGCCGCCTAGCCGAGGCCAGCAACCTCCGCGCTGCTGCGATGCCCGACGGCCCCGCCAGGGACCGACGTGTACGCATGGCCGAGCTGGCCATGGCTCTGGCCGATCGCTACAGCACCGATGACGTCGCTGGACTGAGCGGCGTGCCCGCAGCTGTGGTACAGCGGGCCATTGGTCGACATGCTGGTGAGCAGCGCATGAGTCGCTTCTGGGAGCGCGTGCTTGACGAAGTCGAGGTAAGCTTTCGCCCGGCCCTGACTAACTGCCGTAATACACATTCAACTAACGCTCCGTCTCCACAGCGAACTCACGCTGCCTGGCTCTTCACCCGCCGCTGGACCACCTTCTGCGCCCTCCAGACCGCCGCCACAGTCGTCGTTGGCGTTCAGCTTCCCGTCGCCAACAACGCCGCGCTTGCTGCCGGTCGCGCTGCCGCGTGCTCCTGGGGCGCCACGGAGCTGCGCAAAATGGTGCGCGAGCGCTACGTCGCCATTCGCGCCGACGAGCAGAAGCTGCACAACCTCATGGGCGAGGGCATCGCCTCACAGGCATTTGGCGCCAAATAAGCGGCAAGGGATAACGAGAGCGAGAAATAAGACAAAATAAAGTTCTCTGTTTTTGTAACACTAGGCGCTCTAGGGGAGGTCGCGTGACCGCGGCTACTGGTTGGTCAACAGGTTAATGAGAGACGAATGGATGGGCAAAGGCGCGGATGGGTTGAGCTGGCTTCAAGATACCCCGGCCATGTAATGTTCTGTCAGCTCAAGATCTGGGGCTTTGGATGGTAAATCTTAGTACATGAATGACAAGCACAAACAAACGCAACAAGTTCTCAAATCTGTGGTCTCTAGGCTGTGATTTCCATGCAGTGTTGTTTTTAACCAAGAGGAATCATTCAACAAGGACAGCACAATGAGAGATGCCTCGAGTGATTGGGCATTGATCCGTCATGACCTCATAAAAGCTTTGCCGCACTGATGAAAGGAATACTTCCTTGTTTGATCAACAGGAGAGACATCAAGCTGCGATCCTTCGATTCCGTCTACACGTCAGCCAGTGTAGAGAATAAGCCATACATTCCAAGTACTGGCAAAGACCACAAAGTGGTCTAGTCAATCCAAAAATACCAATCAACATCTATTTTCAGTCTTGATCGATCGCATGCTAACTCAAGGCCAGGTCCTCATATACACCCGTGCGCTTCCATGTGTTTTGCACTGCAGCTAGATTGGCATTGTTTCAGACCACTCGGGGTATCACCTCTGTTCTCTCGCGCCCGCGAAAGCCCAGGTTCCTAGTCACGACTCAGCTGCAGGCTCTCGGTCATTGCCTTGAGGAGCCCCTCATCCGCATGCTCGTCGCTGCCCTGGGGCTGGTTTCGGGCCATCCTTTGTCGGTACTCCTCTTCGGCCAGGCTCTGCTTCTTGATGTACTCCATGATTATGTCCTCCTCGGTACGCTGGCTCATTTCCTTCTCCGTCGCCTCCTTGGATGCCGCGATGGCCCTCTGAAACTCTTCCTCGTCAGTAGCTTCGACCGGCGCCTTCTCTGCTGGCGCGCTTTGCGGAGCGTTGGCCGTCTTGTCTAGCCCGGCCTTGTCCACAGAAGGCGTGCTATGGCCTGCCTTTTCCGGCTCGACCTTTGTCGTCTGATCCGTCTTCTCGTAAGCTGGCGGTGGGGCAGGGTCCTCTCCGTATTCCTCTCCGAAGCCAGAGCCAGAGCCAGAGCCAGAGCCGGCGGACTCTCCCGCGGTTCCTCCCATGCTCTGATAGATTGCCGTCTCGATGAGATCCTGATACTCCTTGTCCGAAATTCCAAAGTCGGGGTTGTCAAAGACAGTCATATCTCTCTTCTCAAACAGCGTCTGATCCTTCTCGGGCAGCGCTGGGACGACGTCGCTGCCGCTCGTCTCGATGCGGTTTCGCACGGCCATGACGCTTTTACGGATGGCCGCTTCCACTGCGGCATCCTCCTCGGCGTTGCCGCGCGACGTCTGCTGAACAGAAGTCTTGATGGCGTTCTCAAACTCATCATCAACCACCGCCGTGCGGATGCTCGACGCCTCACTGCCGGGCTTTGGGCTCGGCCAGACGGCTTCGTCAACGTAGCCCTTCTTCCATGCCTCTTTCTCGGCGTGTAGCTTCTTCCTTTTGTCAAACGACATGTTCCTCGTGATCCTCCAGCCCGTCTTGGGTGGCGCTTGTGTCGGTCCCGCCCTGGACTCAGATATGGAGCCCGACCTTGATTCAGACTTTGACCCTGCTTTAGAATCCGGCCTCGAAATGGGAATGGATTCTGCTTGGGATCCAGGTCGCGAGCCTGTTGATGGCCGCTCAGAAACGGCATCCTCTGGAGCCTGCTGGTGTGCAGGACGCTTACCCGCCCATTTTTCCTCCTTCTTCATCTGGTAGAAGCTTCTCAGTTCGTACTTGACATGGCTCCAGCGCTTGACGATGTCTTCCCTCTCCTGCACGCTCGATTCCATCATGTCCCGCCGACCCTGCGCCTTTCTCGCCGAGGTGATGTAGTTTTGTATGCTTCTAGTAAAGAACTTGGCGACTTCGACATGCATACCTTGCATAGCAAAGGCTGGAAGTGCCATCGAGCCTATATATGGTCAGTATCGGTATTTTGTCAGTAAATCGTGGCAACTCACCAGCTGCAGGCTTCGTGATCAACCCGCCAATCCCCTTTCCAAACCCCTTCATGAAGCCCACAGCACCCTCCTTCTCGGCGCCCTTCCACGGCTGCGTGACGAGTCCAGCAATGCCGTCATAAAGACCATAGCCAAACTCCTTACCTGCCACCTTGAAGCCTGAGCCTAGGCCGGTGACCTTTTCCATCGGTCGCACTGTCTCGTCGTTGTAGAGCTTCGGGACGTTTCTGAACCCCTTTGCAAGTCCAAGACACACGTTCATGGGCGACTTGGCCGACGTTGTCATGATACGGCCCATGCTTTTTCCCGCGCCCACTGCCGTCGCCATGCTCACGCCACCTGCTCCAGACTCTCGACCCATGCGAGAGGACCAAGTCGACACAGTCTTTATGGATGCCGCGTCACTTGAAGGCAACCGAGAGGGGCCTGCCAAACCTGAAGAGGCAGATACGATGCTTTGAGAGTCGAAACTTTCAGCTCGCGCGCTGTGCTGTCCAGCAAACCTAGAGCTTGGGGGTGTCTGCGTCGTTAATGGAATTTCGCTGTTCTGATGAATCGAACTGGCGCTGCTGGCTGTCACCCGTTCCAGAGCTTTAGCCTCCTTGCCTTTCTGGCGACCTCTCCGGACCTCTCGGGGCATGTCGGCGAAAGCCAAACTATAGTTTCCTATATCCGCCATGAGAGAGGTCACACATGCGGAGATGGGGTCTGGTGGCTGGTCCTCTGTATTATACTCGGTAGAGCGATAACTGCAAGCGGTTGTGAGTCTTTGTTGACAGTCGAGAGGCGGTGCCAAAGTCTTACAGCTTTAGATCGGAGTATTTCAAAAGCCCATTGTCGACAAGCACAGCGGCCGCGAGGGGACTCAGTCGAACCTGAGATCTTCTCACTCGCCAGGCAGCTGACCGACTCGGTGCCACGGAGCACCGCAGCTTATCCACGTCGAGATGATCGTGAAAGCTCTTACCTCCCACATCTGTACCCTTTTCTTCGCGGATTTTCTGGCCCAGATCCTTGCCTATTTCTTGGGCTTCTGGCTGGAGACAGAAGCGGATCGCCTCGGCCAGCTTCTCGGCAGTGAGCTCCTTGTAAGCAATGGGATCAGGTCCAGCACCGGCTCTTGCAACCATTGACCCCCAGAAAGGCTGGTCTCCCAAGAATGGGACGACCACGGTTGGCTTTCCGGCCTTGATACCAGCAGCTGTGGTGCCCGCTCCGCCGTGGTGAACGACACACGAGACATGGTCAAACAACCAATCGTGGGGAACATTGCCCAGCATAAAGACTCCTTCCGGAAGACCTACATCTTCAGCTCCAAGGCCTCCCCAGCCCTTGGAAACAAGTGCTCGCACACCTGAGAGTTGAATGGCGTCGAATATCAGCCTTGTCATGGCCGTAGGATCATCTACGACTATAGATCCGAAGCCAATGTAAACTGGAGGTGGTCCATTTTGCAAAAAGACATCAAGCTCAGGCTCGGGCGTGAATTTGGATGCAAGGTTGAGAAAATAGAATCCAGAGACGTCAATATTTCTTCCCCAGTCCTTTGGTTTTGGGATCAAAGCCGGCGACCTATTGTTGATGTTAAAAAACAGAGGGTAGACGGAAGCCACTAGGCATTACTAACCAGCAATAGGTCCAAGAGATCTTGAGCCTTGAGAGAAGTCCCGGGGCCCAGAGCGTCGAGATTGGAGATAAACCAAGAGTCCTGTCGCGGAACTGATTGATGACACTACCGAGGCCTTGCCAGGTCATCATCTCGACCAAGGTGTACGACATGAAGTTGGTCATGACGTCGTCCGTGTTTGAGGATTGGATATTGGCCAGGGGATGAGGAAAGGCTCTCGTTGGTGACCACGGCATGCTGGACATGATAGAGTTAGTGTTCGACCAGGCCGTCTATATCTTTGGTTTGGCTGCAGCAACTCACGTAAACATCATATGTAAAGGAATCCCCATCTTTTCCGCTAAATGGATGTGCGCAAAGCTAGGCGGATTCGCAATGATGGCGTCGGC
Organism: Pseudonectria buxi; assembly: GCA_003693545.1. Lineage (NCBI taxonomy): Eukaryota > Fungi > Ascomycota > Sordariomycetes > Hypocreales > Nectriaceae > Pseudonectria > Pseudonectria buxi. Next base: position 276,268 of record QUZG01000118.1, read on the forward strand.
GACAAAAGACTCGTTCTCTAGAACGTCGGGGCCCTCGTCTTGGAGGCAGTCTTTGAAGTTGATCGGCTCTCGTAGTCCATCGCCTGCTTCAACACAGGACCTCCAGCATCCAAGCAAGATTTCATGAACAGACCTTCTACGTTTGCTAACTTCACCGCTCGTGAGTGCATCAATGCCCGGCATAAGGCCAGGGTTCTTGACCATGACAGCCATGAGCTCGGTGGGGTCGCCGCCGATGCTGAAGAACTCGAGATCATTCTCCTCGACGAAAGACTTGAACGTGGGGTGGGTGGCGACACGGACACGGTGACGATATGTGTCTTTGAGGACCTTTCCAAGGGCTACAAAAGGCTGCACGTCTCCGCGAGAGCCAACAATCTGAATAACAATATTGAGCCGGGGCGGAGGCACTTGGCCGGGCAGCCCACCCAAGCTCGGCGGGATGTAAGCTGGTGGGAGCGGTGCGGAATCGGTCTCATCAAGTTGAGTTTCGAGCGCTGGAGCGAGAAAATCATTGAGACGCCTGCTTGTCGTATTGATGTTGATGTTGACGTTGACTCGACCATCCACTGTTGTCAACTGTCAGCCAGCTGCCTGGGTTGGCTGCCAGAGAAGTCTCATCTCATGGAGGCCAACGTACCTGTCACTGCGGCACCAGCTTGGATTCCCGGCTGGGAGAATTGCATCTGATCGGGGAGTTCTCCATAGGGAGGTGGTGCGTCGTTGCCCAGCTCCGAGTCGAGATTGGGCTGGTGGAAGCCGTTGGTGATGCGGGGATCGGTATCATCCTGAGTCTGGGCGGCAGATCGCTGTTGGTGTTGCCGCTGCCGCTCCGCCAGCACGCGTTTCTCTTCGAGGGCATTCATGATGGACACGGGAATGCAGGCTGCGGTGCTTGCAAGGGAAGAGGAAAGACGCCCGAAGAGGCAGTCGAGACGACAGGCAGAGAGGAAAAAGTGCCGGCCGTTTGCTTGTCTTGGTGTTTAGGAGGATTCGACTTATCCATCCATCCATGGCGGGCGTTTCATGATGGGGGATCCTGGTCGGCCACAGCCAACACTAACAGCAACCATCCGTCGAGTGCTAAGAATAGCATTCAATCATGAGGCGGTGCTGGGATCGACATGTTGGCTTCGCATTCGGATAAGCGTAAGTTAGGTCGCCATGCTGGTACATGGTAAGGCTGGCTTGGCTGGCTATGGCCATGCTGCAGGTTGTGTTGTGTTGTGGAAGTTGGGTTAAATTACGGTGGCCCCCAAAGTACAAGAGAGACGCCAATTGTTAAATAGCACCCGCTGTCATCGCCCTTTTTGGACTCACTTGGTCAGATTGTAGGTAGATACACGTGGCTTGCATCGAAAAGCCATGTTTTGGTATAACCCTACGGCGATACAACTATTTCAGTATCAGCTAGGAATAGGCTTACTATCAGTATAGTGTCTGAAGTTTGTCACGATATTTAATTTGTATCTATTCACGACGATAAATGTACTGTAATACAAGTATAAGGGGCTGGGAAGGTATCGCTATCCATATATCCATATATATAATATAGTATGGAGCCCATCCCGGGGCCTGTTGGCAGGCGGGGAACTTGAATAGATCTGCAACTTGATCCTATTCCTACTTTCTTGGCTGCCCAGACCGGAACATTGCACGCTCGACGTGGCACTTTATCTAACCATGACTACCGTTCACCGCGATGGCTTCACTCAATTGTCGGCTGGAAACGGGCCATTCTTGTTCAAGTAAGCAAATACGTCCCTGTCCAACTCAGCTATCCGACGAATGTGCGTGTGTTTGTGCTCGTATAACTGATATCGCGCAGCATCATCTTTGTCCACGGCTTAAAGGGCCATCCCGAACGTACCTGGGGCCATGACTTGGTCCAAGACTGGGAGCACGAGGACGACGTGATAGCTTCCGACAAGATCCCAGGTCTGCGCACCCCGAGATCTTTCCAGGCCTGGGCTGCTGGGCGTAAGCATCATATTACTCCGCCCAACGACTCCAAAGCCCAATCCGCCCCGCCAAAGCCATTCTGGCCGAAAGAGTTTGTGACTCGCGATATCCCCGAGGCGAGAGTCTGGACATATGGATACAATGCGGATGTGCTTGAGGGCTTGTTCCAGCCAGGGAATAAGAACAATATATCAAACCATGGACGCGACCTTGCTGTGCGTTTCGATCGAGAAATCGACAACGAGGTAGGTCGCCTTCTCCTAAATCGTGACACTTCTGCAGGTTGTGGCTGGACTAACTGTCATAGGATCCGGTTGTGTTCGTTGCTCACAGTCTCGGCGGCATCATCGTCAAGGATGTATGAGCCTTCCTCCTTTCTACACTTAGTGACTGAATACTGATGTATAGCAGGCGCTACAAAGGTCGTTGTCTTGTCGTCAACGCACAAGACTAATCGTCTTCCTTGGTACACCGCATCGTGGAAGCACGTATGCAGGATGGGGCGGTATCGCAGCAAGCCTAGCCCGACTTGCCTTACAAGATGCAAACAAAATAATTCTTGGAGGTCTGGAGACCAATAGTGAGGTGCTCTATCGGATTCAAGAAGAGTTCAAGGCCATCGCATATGAGGACGGGCTCAAGGTCCATTCGTTCCAAGAAGCCCGTGGGCTTAACACGATCAAGGGCTTGAATACCAAGGTAAGACGCGGAACCAACGCCATGGACCGATTCTCATATCAATGCCATACTAATAAGCGCATTGAAATAGGTGGTTGAAGACTTTTCCTCAAAAGTTGACCTTCCTCGAACGCTCGAGACTGTAGAGAGCATCGACGCGGATCACAGCCAAATGGTGAAATGTGTCGACAAGAATGATGCCCGATACATTGCCGTTGTTGGCGTTTTGAAGAATTTTGTCCGCCGCGATTTGCTTTCTGCAACATCAACCGTCACGGCTCAGCCACCAGCGACCTCAACTCATACTCCGCCAACCTGTTAGTGTCGTTGTACTTTTCGATGTTTCTTCAACTAACTCCCAGCAGGCAAGCCATGCTTCTATATTCCGTTCCAACCCAACAAACGCTTCGTGGGACGTGAGACAGTTCTCAAGAGGCTTTCCGATATGCTCTTCGAATCTAATGAATGCCCCAAAGTGGCTCTAGTGGGACTGGGAGGTGTTGGCAAAACCCAGGTCGCTTTGCAACTGGCGCACTGGACGAAGAAAACCCGGCCAGACTACTCAGTCTTTTGGATGTCGGCTCTGAGTAAGGCCAGTTTCGAGCAGACGTGTGCAGGCATTATCAAACAAGCTGCTATACCGTGCGATGACGAGGAAAATGCACAAGAGTCATTTCAACGATACCTCAGCTCCCCGGCCGCAGGGAAATGGTTCCTCATCGTTGACAACGCCGATGACATGGACATTCTCTTCAACCACTCGCCTCTAGATCAGCAAACGGGCATCCATGACTACCTCCCTTATAGCGACGGAGGGCGAATCCTCTTCACAACCCGGTCTCAGAAACTAGCAGTCTCGGTTGCTGGAAACGATACTCTGGAACTGCCAGAAATGACAATGGATGAAGCGAAGAGTTTCCTGGGGAAAGCACTCAACAAGAACTGCCTCCCCGAGGATGAGCAAGCTGTTGACGAATTTCTGCATACGCTCAACCTTATTCCTTTGGCAATCACACAAGCCGTGGCGTACCTCAACGAGACCCAGTCCACAATTGAGGAATACCTTGAGCTTTTCAGGAACACAGATCAAGACAAGATTGAGCTGCTCAGCAACGACTTTCATGACAGCACTCGATACAGCGACACCCAAACACAAACCCAAAATGCCATTGCTGCTACCTGGCTTATATCATTCCACCAAATTCACGAGTCGGACAAATCTGCGCTCAAACTGCTCCGGTTCATCGCATACGTCGAACCCAAGGCGATACCTCGATCTATGCTTCCCAATGTCGGTTCGAAACAGAAATTGACCCGGGCAATTGGCACGCTCTGTGGATACAGCTTTCTGAAAAGGCGTGATGGCGGTGAACTGTTTGACATGCATAGCCTGGTCCATACTGCTCTTGGCTTGTGGACCAAAGAACAAGGCACCATGGAGAAGACCAAACAGCACGCCATTGCACACTTAGCGAGCGTGTTTCCAAGCGACGAATGGGAAAACCGTTCACTGTGGCGGCAGTATCTTCCACACTCTCTCAGAGTGCTTCGAGCGAGCGAGAATCACAACACCCCAGAGCGCTGCCTTTTAGGGTACTGGACCGGACGCTGTCTACGAGCCGAGGGGAGAATCGAGGAAGCAGTTACAGAGTTGAGGCAAGTAGTGGTGATGGAGGCAGGTACCCTAGCGGAGGACCACCCTAGGCGCCTATCATCACAGCACGCGCTCGCATCAGCATATCGATCTGACGGTCAGATAAAGGAGGCTGTCAAACTACTCGAGCAGGTGGTAGCGATAAGAGCTGGCACTCTTGCAGAGGACCACCTTAGTCTCTTGGAATCGCAGCACGAGCTCGCGTCAGTGTATCGATCTGATGGTCAGATGAAGGAGGCAGTTACGCTACTCGAACAGGTGGTGGAGATGCGAGCATACACTCTCGCGGAGGATCACCCTCATCGCTTAGCTTCACAGCATACGCTCGCAGTGGTATATCGATTCAACGATCAGACAAAGGAGGCAGTCAGACTACTTGAGCAGGTGGTGGCGATACGAGCACGCACTCTCGCTCAGGATCACCCTCATCTCCTAGTATCACAGCATACGCTCGCGTTGGCATATCGATCTGATGGTCAGATGAAGGAGGCAGTCGAGCTACTCGAGCAGGTGGTGGCGATACGAGCCGGCACTCTCGCGGAGAACCACCCTCATCTCTTAGCATCGCAGTATGCGCTCGCATCAGTTTATCGATCCAACGGTCAGATAAAGGAGGCAGTCAAACTACTCGAGCAGGTGGTAGCGGTACGAGCAGGCACTCTCGCAGAGGACCACCCTCATCGCCTGGTATCACAGCATACGCTCGCATCAGCCTATGGATCTAACGGTCAGGTGGAGGAGGCAGTCAAGCTACTCCAGGAGGTCGTGACGATACGAGCAGGCATTCTAGCGGAGGATCACCCTCATCGCTTGATATCGGAGAGCGCCCTTCGGGACATAAATGAGGAAATCCAATGGGCATCAGACTAGACAGTTCAATGGTTGTTCCAACTTCGCAAATCCTTCATGTGTCATATCGCATGCCCATGTGCTTGGATAAGGCGTTGTTGACATTCACAGTTTGGGGCATTCGTGCCGAAGAGAGCGCCAACCAAGGAACATGACTCTGTCTCAAGGACATGCCCAACAATGTACTCATGACAAAAGGAAGGTCGACATATCGTGGTCACGCCAGCTCAGCCTAGTTATGGGCTGCCAATCACATTTACCTTTTCTGTCATGGACGTATTAAGCAGGCTGTCTCTGATTCAACCTTCCTGGCCCCATTGCTGGAAAAGAGGAAAAGAGCTCAATGACGGCACTGGTTTGCTCAACAACCCCGGTTGAGTTCCCTTATTGCTGTCCAATACTTGCTGTGTTAGCAAACATCCACATTTCGCTACCAAAGTATGGAGAGCCATGCGAGGTATAGTGTGTGCAGAATCAGAGAAAGGTCCGCAATTGCCTAACTGAACCTCGTTTCGTGGTATAATACAAACTGTCCGTTCCGAGATCAATGTCTCGGTTGGTACAATCAACGTCCGATGCCGTCCTGAATTAATCTCATTTGAAGATGTCGCATCATCGAACTCCTAGCGAGTCTGTATCGCCCATTGCGTATCAGCACTCCCCTCTCATCCTTGCACTCGCGTCCTGCTGCTCCGTAATAACATGCTGCCCGTTTAGCTAGAGAATTTTCGGGTGAGCTTGGCGATAACTATGGGGGCTGTCAGCTATTTTCTTCTTTGAACATGGGGGAAACAAGGTCGACCTACTGTGCAGGGCAACAACGCTGAAAATGAAAACCAGAGACAAAACGAGAACAACGACGGGGTCGACCTTGAGACCAGGAGACTCATCAGTGTAGAGTCCTAGATTGAACCATTAGCAAGTCGTTTCTATGGATTGACACGCCTCCGCTCGTGTCCGCCGCAATTGGGCATCCGGCCCCGAGGAGTCGTCACGTACTCAGCATGGTGCTGCTGGAGCCGCCAGCGCCGGCGGCGCGAGTGCTGCTCGGCCGGACATTGGCAATCTTCTCCTTCTGGTCGGCAGCCGCGCGCCTTCGGATCGCAGTTCGGGGTCCGCCGGGGGGCGTGGGAGACGAGGGTCGGCCGACGTTGGCGCCCGAGGCCGCAGCAGGGCCGTTGTCGGGGGAGGAAGGACGGGGGGAAGACTGCAAAGCTCCAGGTCAGCTCCGCGTTTGCAGATTGGATGCGCCCGCCGTCGCGAGAATGGCTCCCGGCGCCGCTGGTGGGCGCGCGGAAGCTCTGTCACGTCTGCGACCACGTGCCCAGCAGTCGGGGCTCGGACGTCTTCGCGCGTGGACGGCTTGAGGGATACAGGGTGCGTACCATTTTCGAGGAAATCTGATAAACTGTAGACAAGGAGCGTGGCTAACGGAACCGCGGCAGGATTCCAAAGGGACGATGCGATGGGGTTGGTGGTTGAAGGCGGCGAGGACTGGATGGCGAAATTATGGCTCCTCCTCGAGCTTCCAAGGGGACGAGTTGAGGCCACCTTCGCCAGAAAGGAGGGTTCCGGCCCAACATTTCTCCGCCGGCCAAGGTTCCCACTTGCACGCAACCGTCCCAACCCATGCAGCTGAGCCCTGTCAGTTCATTTCTATCGTTGGAAACAAACGGATGACTTGTCATTAGTTATCTTGTGAATGTGTTTCCATCCAGACCGTCAAGCGTCACAAAGTCTCGAAATCAGCTACATTCAGCTTGCTTCGGTTTGGTTTGTGGCATTTTACAACTTGCGAGACTATGTATAGCGGAGAACAGCGCGCTAGCCTCCACACATGATGATCCCGCCGCATCGACACCAACGCTTGCTCTGGCACTCGCCTGTCGAGTCCGCTCGCAGACCCGTCTCATATATGTATAGGTACCTAGTAATTCAAAAGAAAACGAAGAAGATAGAAGCACAATTCAAGTCGCAAAAACCATGAGACAAATGGAACCGCAGTATCCTGCCCTCGACCGAGCCATCTGCGCCGCACGGGACTCCCGCACCCCATCACGCAGTCCGTTATCAAAGTGGACAAACTGGGGCGTCATGTCTCCCAAGACGAATTCGCCGTTTTCTTCGCCTGCCAGGAGTGCTTGCGCCAGTTCCCATGCCCATCACCATCCCAAGGAGCAAAGCCGTCAGTCTTTCTCCTGCAACCGCCCTGTATTTTCATAGTTCAAACAATTCCATCTTTTCCGTGCCGACTTTGTGGGTTGTTCAAGGCGATACCTGCTCCATGGGAGAGAGGGGGGCATCCTGCTTTCAGCGAGGGTCCTCCGCGGCATCTCATACTGAAAAAGGAGATTGATGAGCTTATTCTGGAGGACTGGTGACATTGGCCTGAAGGCTCAATTATATAAGATTAGACGGTAGTACACCTTCACTAGGAAACGCAAGCTCTTAACCAAACAAACGCCTTCCGCTATGACGGCAATTCTGCAGATCGAGCTGTGCTCTGAATTGTGAAGGGTATGAGAAGAAGCGGGGAAACAAGTAAGGAGGGAGTAAAGACAAAGGTGAGTGGTATCTTAGAGAGTGACATCGAGAACCAGGCTGACGTCGGCGACGGTCGGGCCAGCCAGATCCTCGAGAACGGGTATGAGATCTAATAGTTCGTTGTCGTGAGCATCGGAGAACCAGCTGCTGATCGGAACAGCATGCTGGGGGTGGAAGATGTATGATGTGGGCGAGTTGTCGATGATGATGGTGTCCTTCAGATCTCGTCCAACCTGCGACAGGTCCTTGACATAGTTGCCCTGGTGGTTGTAGCAACTCTCGCGGAACAATCGATGGTGGACAACCTTGTGGATGTCTAACTGATCCAACAGAGGATCGCCGTACTGGGAGGACGTGAGCAGTTGGTCAAAGAAAGGACGTGTCAAAGATCAGAACTTACCTTGGAAACAGACGCAGTAAAAACAACCACCTCGTATAGCTCTCCAACTCGCTTCATGAATTCGTCGACTCCGGGCCGCTTGATGACGTAAACGTTGTGATAATTGCCTTCAATTTCGACGGGTATTGTGAAATCGGCTTGGTGCAAAATCTAATGGGAAGACTAATCAGCGCATGCCTTCTCGACATCTTCTCGCACGGCGTACCTTGAATGAACTGTGGACAAGTGTCTCGTCCAGATCCAGGACTAGGCATTTTCTCCCCTTGTGTTCCGGAGCAATGGCTGGCAGAAGCCACTTCTGAGGCTCCGAGAGAGCAGCATCAGCTTCTGGCACAATTGCAGGTGTAGGTCCTGGGCCCGGAGGCGGAGGCGGAATTGCAACAACGACGGATTCGCTAGTCTCTGGGGCCGCGGGCGCCTCTTGCGTCGCCTCTGGGGCCGCGTCGGGCATATCAACGTCGCGGCTGCCCGCAGGCGCACCTTCGTCCCGAGGCTCGTCAGAAGATGCCTTTGGAGGATCCACGGTGACTGGAGGAGGCACTTGTTGCTTCGAGTCCTGGTTGTCGGGGATGTTTTCGGGCGCTGTGCCCGAGCTTGTGGCTTCGTTCGTAACCTCGAGGATAGGCGCGGGAGCTTTCGAATCCTTCTCGGCCGAAGGCTTGGGCTGCTCCTGGGGAGTAGTTGCCGGAGACTTGGCCGTCGTGGGCCGTTGGGGCAACTTGTTCAGTTTATGCACGTTCTCGCCGTTTTGCTCGGCGGTGTTGGCGGTGTCGGGCGCAACGCAGCAGCCAAAAAGGGAAAACAAGCCACTAGTCTTCTTCTTCTTCTGGGTGGAGGCGACCGGGGAGCTCGGCTGGGTATTGCCGGTCGTCTCTGTGGGCTCCGTGTCGCCGCCGGTGCGGTGACTGGATGCGCTGCCGTTTCTGTGCCTCCCGAGAAAGCTGCCTTTGGAGTCTTTCGATCGGCTTTCGGTGCTGTTGCGCGAGTCGCTGACTGTCGCCCCACTCAGTCCAGTGGATGTTGGTGACGATTGGTTGCGTTGCGACGAGGATCTGGATGGGACCTTGAGGAGACCACGACCTTTCTTGGGGTTTGTTCCATCATCGGGGGACAGAAGCTCCTTCTCCTTGGCCATCTCAGTGTTGGCTGGGGCCGACTCTGTTTGGATTTCGTCGCTTAGTTTCGAAGGCTGCGGTTTCTCGGACATGTTTGCTATTCGTCTCTATATTCAGTCAGCAGATGCCCGAGCAAGAAATAGATTGTTGGCTCAATTGTGACGGGCGATGAGCCAGAGGATATTCGCATCAACAGGCCCGAGTCCAGCGGCTCAAGGTCCCGTCACAAGCCGTGTAGGATGCATCGCAATGCATACACGAATGGCAACCCGTGTCGCATAGTAGTCCAGCACCACTTTTGCGTCTTCAAAGGTGGAGCGAAGGAAGATGGAAGGGGAAGATGCTCTTGAAGAGCAGAAGTTTGCGCAAGGAAGATGTGTCAACTCACGTCGATAACCAGGCCCGCCGAGAACAGTCCGGATAAACCAGCCTCCAAGCACTAGTTATGCCGGCCTTACTGAGGCCTCGTTCGCAGGCGACAGAGACAGTCGGAAGACAGTCGGGCAAGGAGCGACAAAGCGGCAGAGCGATGTGAAGAAAAAAAGAGAAGAATGTCGAGACGACGAGAGAGCTGATGAGGTCGAGGGGGGTGCGAGATTGCAGCGCGGTTAGGCCGAGCTGGAGGAGTGGCTGGGGTGTGGGAAAGCGCGGGCGCAGCAGTGCGGTGCTGTGCTGTGCTGTGCTGTGCTGTGCTGTGCTGTGCTGTGCTGTGCTGCGCTGTAGAAGCACGAGAGAGAGATGAGGAACGGGTAAGGCGAAGCGAGCGAGCGAGGAAGAGACTCGTCGAGAGGTTGCCGCAAACGGGAGATGCGCGCCGGGGAGAGGAGATGGAGCGGCTGATGGGATGGGAGTGATGGAGGAGGAGGAGGAGGCGGGAAGCGGGAGGCGGGAAACGAGAGAGCGAGAGAGAGAGAGTACAGAGCAGAGCACAGGCAGTGTACAGATGAGCGCTGAGGCTACCTGCCTTACCTAAAGCAGCTACTTTTCGGCCAGGTAACGCTACCAGCTGGTGTAGCAGAAGAAAGCACAGGCTCGACAGCGGCGCGGTACTTTTACGAGGTAAGACAGTACCTGGGAATGGCGGCCAGGTACCTAGGTGCCTCTGGGCCCTGGGATAGTCCGTCAGTTCAGTCGGTCAGCTTTTGCTGGCGGCTGGCACAAGCGAGATGATTTCCTTCTGGAGACGCGCTGGCACTTGACGGGGATGAGCCCGGTGCAAAATAGGTACACATACCACTGCCTGCCTACCTACCGAGGTACCTACGGATAAAGCACTTCTGTGCAGTGCAGTGCAGCGCAGCCAAGCACAACGCGCGTATAAGGTATAATCCGAGGGGCGCTGCGTGCTGGGTGCTGGGTACTGGCCTGGCTGGGATGGGATGGATGGAATGAACAGAGTGCAGAGTGGTCCACCCTCAAGCTACTGCAATGTACCTACCTAATGTAGCGAGGGCAATGGCCACTGAACAGCTGGGCTCACAACTCACCAGGGCGTACCTTGCGTACCTGAGTACAGTACCGAGTACGAGAGCGCAAGGCATCTCTCTGGAGAGGGAGCATCACTATTCCATTCCTTGGCTCGTCCTTTTCCCACTGTCCTCCGCCATGGATAACCCGAATGGATAGCATGGGTGATGTGCATCTCAATGGGTCGGGTCCCCGGGTACCTAATTACAGCGGGTGCATTGCCGCTGGAGGGCTGTCCTCCGGGGCTTTTTAGCGGCTTGTGTGGCCAGCGGACCCGCCTAGCCACAGCAGCCCGCTGGGGGGGGGCCGCAGGCCGTTTGGAGCCGGGGGTGCGAGCATGGGATGGGCATGGGATGGGCATGGGCATGGATGGGTGCTGTGCTCCATGCTGTAGGCGCCGGGGCCCTGCAAGGTGTGGGTGGGTGGAGTTGGTCCTCGAGATTACCATAAACCCGCCGGCAAGGGCCAAGACGTGCCCATGGGTGAAGACCTTAGCCTTGCTGTCTGATCCGTGTGTCGCGATGGCGATCCACACATGGCAATTTCCCCCTTTCGCCCGGCGCAACACAGTCCCTGGGTAGCCTCCACAGCGCACACAGGCGAGAGAGCACGGTGCGCCGTGGGCGTTGCTGCGAGTTGCCTCATCTCATCCTCATCCTCATCCTCATCTCACCTCGTCTCCGCTAGGCCAGAGAGCTCATCTTACAGGCCACCATCTGGTGCCGGGGCGGCGTCGATGCCCCTGGTTCAAGTGAAATCGGCTAGGGAGCTAGCGACGGATCCCTGAGGTAAGGTTCTGGGGCACGAAAACAACAATGGAAATCCATTTGGTCCCGACGACACGAATATGTTGCCCAGGCAGCATGATGCTGTTAGATGCTTTCGAATATACACTCAGCTGCCGTGTGTGTAGAGCATCAACCTGCCATAGCCAAGGCAAGATGATGTGGTGGAAATAGGATCAAGTACAACGAAACTCGACGCAAGTATTGCCAGCAGGTACCTACATCAGATGTACCTGGCAAGGTACCTTGATTTATAGCTCATGTCGCCCATCGACGAAAGCTCATTGCATCATGGATCTCTTGATTCCCGCCCAGCCCCAGCTCGACTTGTTTTCAGTTAATGAGCTACATAAATTGTTTGTCTCTGACGAGTCTTGGTTTTTACTTGGTCAATAAGGTAGCTACAAGTTTGGTCAGGTGCCAGTCTCCAGTCTCATCATCTCCCAACACAGCTTACCTACCTATTTACATGCTTATATCAACTCGTCATATTCATCAGCCTCAGCTCTTCCTCTCTTCGCCAGTCGTCATAGGGCCTGGACAGGGTCGTTGGCCGTTGGTTCTGCATGTTCCCCATAGGCCAAAACCACAGCGACCCCATTGAAAAAGCACATTGTGGTGTGTGCCTGGCTGGTGCCGCCGACTGTGATTGGCTGTATTGGCGCCCATGTCGGTGATATCGTGGGTCGTTCAATAGGCCAGTCGAGGGACGCACATACCCGCTGTGGCCGGTGTGCATCACCAGGCTGGCCCTGGTGATGGTAGAAGTAGAGGAGAGTATCGCATTGGCGGGCGAGATGGAAGTGTGTGCGTCTGGGCCTGGACCTTGGAGTTGGCCGGATCTGCTCTACGATGGGCTGCTGGATCTCGTGATTGCATGTGATGGGTGGTAGTCGGAGTGGTGCTCTGCGACATGTTTCTACGCACGACCAACTTGTCCATGCAAACAAAAGGAAAGTCAACTCGGTCGTCTGTTTAGGTAGCGATATCCGTCTTGGGCCACTGACAGCGCGTGGATGACATGGTTTGCTGGTTCCATCTCATCCTCGTTCCCCGTCCTCATACCCTAGAGCTGCGAAATGCTATCAACGAAACTGTTTGATGCTTATATATAACTATATACCAGGTAGTCGCGGGCAAGCGATAGGGTAAATAAAGGATCGTAATATATAAAGGGAAGGATATAAATATTCTAATAGAAAGGGAAGGGCTTAGAAGGATTTAGAAGCCCTTTAGTATGGTATTTAGAGGGGCTAGATCCCCGGAGTTCTATAATAATAATATATCGGGTTTTACAGGATCTATCTAATATCCTAATTTTCTTATAGTAATATCCTTAGACTAGGATAAGTTAGTCTCTATAACTTAATAGAAACTACGCGGTATAAATATGATTACGTAGTATGTTCTTCAAACAGCGACGTACACACATGGAAAAGCTTAGTACTGGGCGATATGCACGCGTGCAAATGCATGTAAATGTGCACGTATGTCATGGAGCCACCTAGGATTATAGATGTGAAGTGGTAGGCGTGCCCCCATCCCAAGTGTGTTTGGGCAACAAGCTCTGGCAAGCCTTTCCAAGTGCATCTCTTGGTACTGCACGAAGAGGAAACCGGCCAATTGTCAACGGTCACGAAATAGAAGAAGAGGAGACACAGACACGCAGACTCGGCGACACATGGTAGCTCCAAGTCAAGCTGCTTGGCATGGGAGGACTGTCCGCAAATGCGCGGTAGACGAACCACGGCGGTCTAGGCCTGCAGCCACCCGCTCCGTCATCCGTCCTTCCATCAGCAGAATCACCACGGAGTACCGACGTACAGCTTTCTACGCAAACGTACCTACATATGTAGTTGGAACCAGTGTAAAGTGGCCGTCCACGAGGCCGAGGCCCTTGTGTCACCACGGCCATTTCCTAAGCCACTGTTTCCGGGGCTGTCATGTGACCGAGTACCTGCCTAGGTACCTGGCTACCTGGGGGCCTGTGGCGTCATTCCCGTCCAAACCCGGCGGCCGCGGCGCATGGCCACCCCCACGATTTCCTCTGGATGTACTTGCACGCTCCGACCGCTATCATCCTTTCCAAGCAGATTCGACACTGGAAGCTGCTGGTGCATTTCAATCATTCTAGAAGTGAATCACAACTGGATTAGTTTATGAATTCATCCACAGTTCATATCATGACGATCAACTCACACCAAGTTGAGGCGTTACGCAAGCTGTCTTGGTCGTTTCGGCGTTAGTAACTATGCGCCAAGGTACTTGGCCCAATGTGGGCATGGCACAAGTTGGCATGTGCCTCGGAAGCCGCCTGCCTTCACATGCCATCGTCAACTGTGATCCTTCTCCACGATTACATGGCAACCTATCCAACGTCTTCCAACGACCAGGGCTCGGCATAACTCCATCGCTAGATCTGCCATATCTCAATCGAAATCCGGGGAAACAACATTCAACGCTCTGCCTCGCAACCCCATATTTGCAGCCTATGCCTGCCCGTCACTAGAGTCTCCCACTGTGGGGAAAGCTCTGGGAAGCTACCGCTCTCCCATCCACGCACAAGCACATCACATACGTAGCTGCACTCGCACACATCGCAACACGTCGCGATGGCGGCACAGTCGACTCTCCGACCCACCGATGCCGAGAAGCTGCTGGCTGAATTTCTCGAGAAATGGTCGGCCAAACTGCGCCGGACACCGCGGACGACGCGCATTCTTGCCACGGTCGCCCTCGCCGCCTCCATCATCCTCGGAGCCGAAGGAGGGCGACGCTGGTGGAAGAGACGCCGGGATGAGCGAGAGCAGGGCCAGAAGCTGGTGCGCACAAACTCATGGCTTCACAACAAGGACGGCTCCCGCACCATCTATGTCCCCTACAAGGACGGCACTACCAAAGTCGTCATTCGGCCCACCAAGCCCTTGACCTTTGACGCCCATCGCCGCCTCTTCCTGAACCCGCCCCGCGTCTCGGGCCTACGCGATACCGTCCCGGCTGCCCAGACAAAACCTGGGCTGAACCTGGCTTTTCTGCACCAGTTTCTAAGTATCATGAGTATCATGATTCCCCGGTGGACAAGCAAGGAGGCTGGTCTACTGCTCAGTCATGCCGTGTTCCTCATGCTACGGACCTACTTGTCATTAGTGGTCGCCCGTCTCGACGGAGAGATTGTGCGGGATCTCGTGGCTGGAAATGGCAAGGCATTCATCTGGGGCCTTTCAAAGGTAGGTCATGTACATTTCTCCCCCCCTTACCGTTCGTCACTAATCCTGCTTAGTGGTGCGGCCTTGGCGGGTTCGCCTCTTACACCAATGCCATGATCAAGTATCTCGAGTCCAAGGTGTCAATCGCTTTCCGGACCCGACTGACGCGATACATTCACGACCTCTATCTCAATGAGAATCTCAGCTACTACAAGCTCCCAAATATGGATGGCGGCGTGGGACAAAGCGCCGATCAATTCATCACCCAGGACCTGACCCTATTCTGTGCGGCGGCAGCCAACATCTACTCATCGCTCGGGAAACCGTTTGTCGATCTGTGTGTTTTCAGCTACCAACTCTACCGATCACTCGGACCTTTGGCCCTCACGGGTCTGATGAGCAACTACTTCTTGACAGCAAGCATCTTGCGCAGGCTGTCCCCGCCATTTGGAAAGCTCAAGGCGGTTGAAGGACGCAAGGAAGGCGACTTCCGAAGTCTCCACGCCCGCTTAATCGCCAATGCTGAAGAGGTTGCCTTCTATGGCGGGGCTGAGATGGAAAAGACTTTTTTGAACCGCGAGTTCAAGTCACTAAAGAGCTGGATGGAGGGCATCTACATGCTCAAGATCCGGTACAATATTCTTGAAGACTTTATCCTCAAGTACAGCTGGAGCGCCTACGGCTATCTCCTCTCCTCGCTACCCGTCTTCTTACCCGCCTGGGGAGGCGTCGGCGGCGTTGCCGAACTGGCGGAACCCGGTCAGCGCGGGGGGCGCGAACGGAACCGCATGAAGGATTTCATCACAAACAAGCGGTTGATGCTCTCGCTTGCCGATGCAGGTGGACGCATGATGTACTCCATCAAGGATCTCTCAGAACTGGCGGGCCACACCAGCCGGGTATACACTCTCATCTCCACACTTCATCGCGTGCATGCGGATGCATATCACGCTCGGACCGGCCAAAACGAGCTCTACTCGCTCTCCGACGTGCAGGGTACGATTCAGAAGGGGTTCGACGGTGTTCGATTTGAGAATGTCCCGGTTGTGGCGCCTGGCTTGTGGCCTCAGGGCGGAGACGAGCTCCTCGAGTCACTGTCCATTATCGTGCGGAGAGGAGAGCACATGCTGGTAAGCTTGGTCAAGACGTTGATTTTTGCGACCTGACACTAAACGATCAACAGATTTCCGGACCCAATGGCGTAGGTAAGAGCGCCATATCGCGAGTTCTTGCTGGCCTCTGGCCAGTGTACAGAGGTCTTGTAAGTCGGCCTAAAGACAACGGCCAAGACGGCATCATGTTCCTCCCTCAACGGCCCTACCTCAGCCCTGGTACGCTACGCGACCAAATCATCTACCCCGACGGCCACGTAGATATGAGGGAGAAGCGCAAGTCCGAAGACGACCTCAAGCGGGTACTAGAGGACGCGCGACTTGGCTACCTCCCCGACCGTGAAGGCGGGTGGGACACTCGGAAGGAGTGGAAAGATGTGCTTAGTGGAGGAGAGAAGCAGAGAATGGGCTTTGCCCGTCTTCTTTACCACGAGCCGCAGTATGCCATCATCGATGAGGGTACCAGTGCCGTATCCAGCGATGTCGAAGGACTTTTGTACGAGACCTGCAAGGAAAGGGGCATAAGTAAGTGGACCCTATGAAACCCCTCGAGTATCTTGGAGCGGAGAGACTAACACGATTTAGCCCTTATTACCATTTCGACTCGTGCATCGCTGAAGAAGTATCACACCTACAACCTGGTGCTGGGCCTCGGCGAACGTGGTGATGAGTGGGAGTTTGAGCGGATCGGCACTGAACGAGAGAAGATGCAAGTCGAGAAGGAATTGCACGACCTACACGAGCGACTTGCTCAGGTCGACGAGTGGAAGAAGAGGCGAGACGAGATTGAGACGGAACTGGCAGCCGTTTGGACCGACCAAGGCGAGGTACTCGAGGCATCAGCAACGTCGACGACGGATACCGAGCCGGAAATGGTTGAGGCTTCTACATAGAATCTCCTGCTCATGGGATGCAGGGCATGATGACGGCGTTGTATTTTTGGTGTATGACTATTGGGCAAGGTGGTTTAGCGTGGCTGTTCTCTCATTTAGGGGTTGATTATCATCTCTCAATTTCCGATCAAGTTGGATACTCAACATGGGTAGTGTTTCCTTGGAAGACATCATGAGCCCTGGTGTCTCAGACACATGAAGCCCGTGATGGTCTTAATACCATGTGCCAGCAGCTATTCTACCATTGGTTAAGTTACCTACGAAGGCATAGCTAATGTTGGACTACTGCAGCGGTTGGCTTCTTTTCCCGTCTCTTACTTTTTGGTCTCTCATTTCGTCCTCTGAGGGATGGGAACGGACCTGTCCGCCTGTCTGCAAGAACAGCAGTCTTGCTCGATATACGTTGACACCGGACCTCGTTCCCCTGGTTCTCGTCTTAGCGGTCGTTGCTATAAAAAGCATGCACTAAACGAAGCCATCCCCATGTCCCTTACGTACCCGGGTCCCTTGCACGCGTCCCTTGCACATTGGAGTACCTGGTCCAAAGCAGCTTGGGAGACAGGAGAATGAAGACTAGTGGGTGCCACTTCTTGTTGTCTCTCATGCGTGCTCAGTTCTCACGCCCGCAGCACCTCGCTTGCGCATTTCTATTTAGTTGGCTGAGTTGGTTTTCGACTGGGAACCCAGTCCTCGCAACTACTTACTTGGCTGAGTTGTGAAACGACAGACTGATCCTCCGGGAAACATGAAGCAATTGGCAGTCTCGCAGTACTCTTAAGAGTTGATATCACCTCGCACCCTCTGACGAAGAAGACGGGGCCAGATCAGCCCGTTTCCAGCTTGTTTCCCGTCTCGCGCCTTGTCAGAAAAGCAAGTCAAATATAAGACAAACCAGCTGCTAATCAGACGCCACCTGCAATAAACCAATGATACGGAAGAGCACTCCCCCAACGTGTCAGACTATTGGGGGCAAAGGGGTCGGTTTGCCGCGATCTAGTTGTCGTTCCTGGCCCAAGCTAATATCGACTGCATGCGGTGGGTGTGGAAGATGGAACCACGTTGCTCGACCAAAGCAGCGTCTTCGCCTTTCTTTTTGCTCCCTGCTGCAGTGTGTTCCATGCAAGATGCAGGTATTTTATATACACGCAGATGCCTCGACGCAGGAGGGAAAGGATAGACGTCACTTCCGCTCTCTCACCGATAGCCACTTTCTTCTCGTATATTCTTAATTGCCCAGGCGCCAGTCTTTTCAGGAGTTGACCGTTTATGGGGCTGAGACTCGGCACATGCAAAGCTGTGATATGGCGGCAAGGCTGGCTTGGCTAGCTACTTTCTCACCCGTCCAGCACCTATTCCGGATATTGCTCTCTGCCGTGTATTGGCTTTCCTTGGTGAGTTCCCGGGCTTGAGCTCAAGCTCCCCCCATGTCCGAGCCGTTCCACAGCAGAAGGAGGGAAAAGCAAGTTCCGTCGGGTGCGAAAGAGGTAATACACGAGAAGCACGGAGTGGTTCCTTGTCTAACATGTCCACGGCTGGCTTCGTCCCATCCCCTGGCTTCTCCGGGCTGGCTGTTTCGCTGTCCGAGGCGGTGCGAAAGCCGTGTTGCTTCGGCGTGGTCGGAGTGCCTCGGCTCGTTGGTCGATTGATGCTCCATCTCTTTACTTGACTTGGCCTCTCTCCCATACGCTTCACTCCTCTCTCTCAGTCTTTTCTCTCCTTTGTCTCTTCACACTCGTTCCTCTGCCCGCCCGTTCGGCCCAGGTCTTTGCCGTGCCGCGTCCAGTCCGTTCATCACGTCAGCAGCCTCATCTACCCCTCAAGCTATCGCGGCCATCCACCACTTTGACCTCCATCGACCCTTTCACCAACAAAGAGAGAAGCGACACCTCGTTGCGGGCTCATCACACCGGCTCCTCTACCCTCAGTACCACCTCGGAGGGACACGATGCCCGACCAAGGCCACCTCTCCAGCCCCCGAAGCTCTCTCACCTCGGTAGGCTTCATGCCCGTCATCTCTGAGAATGAGGAAGACCGGCCAAACCTCGAGTACCCTCAACTGCCCGCCATGGCGCTCCAAGTTCCACACAAGACGCGCCGCCGGAACATGAACATGGGCGGCTACGATAATGGTCACACAAGCGGTGTCTGGAAAGGACACCCCCGCGCACTGCCGCCGCCGTACGTACAGACGATCCAGCATCTACAGTATCTGCAGCAAGTTCGAGCACTTCGTCAGCAGGAGGAGGAACGGCGGAGACAGCAGCAGAAGCTTGAAGAACAGTACCCGCCGTCGCCGACGCAGCCCTCGTCACCTGCCAGCTACGTGGAGAAGAGCAGAGTCGAAAAGGCAGAGCTGGAGCCGGAAGCAAGGTGGAATCGGACGAGGCGATGCTTTGTGGGTAGAAAGCAATGGTGCATAATGGGAACGGGTTTATTGGTACTGCTAGTGATCGTCGTCGGCTTAGTCGTGGGCTTGACGGTGGGATTGAAGAAGAACAGCAACAGGTGAGTCTACTCTTAACATGAGAGGAGCTGATCCAACTAACCCTCGCAACAACAGCCGGGCATCAGATGCCGCTTTTCCAGTCGGCTCCTTTGCCTTCAAAAGCGTCCTCCAAAACACATCAGCAACCTGTACCTCGGACCCTTCTACCTGGCGTTGCTACCCTTATAGCACGGACGGCTCGGCTTCATTCGTCTGGTCCATCTCAGCAAAGGACTCATCCACCTACACCATTTCCTCGACTGACGACTCCTTCTCCTTTTCCAACCGTTCACTCACGCGGCACGACGCCGGGAAACCGACCGAGCGCTGGACTTTTAGCTACTCCGAGGCCAAGACGGTCGAGTCTGACAATGAGCTACCGCGGGTGAGCCGTGCAGCCAAATGCACGTTTGACGACACAAAATTCGAGGCTACATTGTGGACGAACCGGCGGGGAAGGACAGCTATCAAGAAAGAGGACGAAGAGCAAGGTTCCGATAAAGTCTGGCCAGGAGACGTGCAGCTGATACAAGTCAAAGAGGCCGAGCTGGGACAGCCCAAATGCGAGGACATTCAGGGACAGGTCATTGCTGATGTGCAGGCTGGGACAGGGAAGTGCGAGTGCCAGTACGCCAACTTCAAGCTGGGATAGGGAAGACAGCAATCAGTTAAGTAATCGAGGGGAAGCGAGAGAAGGAGATTGCTCATCGTGTACACCTCCAAGTCGAGAGCAGGCTCTTTGCTTGCTGCCCGTTGAGCGACTGCGGCTTATTGAGGAATGGGAACACTGATACGGAACATACGGGCTAAACGATACCCAGAAGCGAACTTCCGGCTTGCCGATGCTTGGATCGGATTTAATGAGATGATGGACGTAATGGGAAAAATGTCTAGTATATAAACTCAATGAACATAGTAACAAACTAAATAAGCAAGCTGCGTCGAGACGCCAAATCAGGGCATCACTTGATGCCGCTTGAACCGATAACCACTAAAGAATGCCACGATACCTCCACTTACCTTGGAGAGTCGACTATAAATCAGTCTCAGTTGACTTCCTGCTCCACCAGCCAGTTCTGCAGCATCTTTGACCGAGCCAGCATGTTGGACAAGGCCGTGGGCAGCTGGGACGGCGATACCCTGCTGAAGCCTACACCAGCCCACTCGGCTCTTCCAGGGGCAGGCTTCTTCTGCCTGCGCGGGTGCATCCTCTGGCGCATCCTAGAGGAGCGAACCTGCCTGAGAGTCGCACTCGGGGTTTCCCTTCGCTGGGGACTAGCCGAAGCCGGCGTATCCACGTCGAACCGTACCTTCTTGACGGGTCGCTGATCGTCGTCCTCGTCGTACTGCCAGGCACGACGGGCGACGGTAGGACGGGCGAGTGCACTTGAAAGAGGCATTTCCGCCGCGGCAGCCTGACAACCATGGACCGAGTCCCCATCGTTGGACCACTCATAATCGGGAACCACAATCGTCCGCATTGCCATGGCCACGTCTTCTTCCGGAGACTCTGCCTCGTCGCCCGGTTCGGCCGACTGTTTCGCCTCGGGCTTGGAAGCAGCACCACTGCCGCTCCCTGACGGTTGGCCTCTCTGATTCAGCTTACGACGATGAGGCGGCACGTACCGCGCCGGGCCTTTGTTTGCCATCTTTTGCTTGCCCTTGTCCCTTTGCTGCGGGTTCCGAAGCGCCGGTGGGACGTAGCGTGGAACCTGACCAGTCCTTGGTTGCGAGCCCGGTACCTCGCTACCGTCAAACGATCGCTTCAAGCCCGAGGGCTTGCTGCTTGACGGCTTTCCCGCATTCTGATTGCCTCGACTAGGTGGCTCTTCGTCAATATCCATGGGAGACGGCTCGGAATGAACAGCAGTCGGTCCGTCGTGCTGCGAAAGAGAACCTGGGTTTCTCTGTATAACTTCCTCTCCTGCGCCAAATGAGAACGAGAACTGTGGTCGCTCGCCGGCGGAATGAAACTCTGTAGCCTCGGGATCAGGACCATCCTTCTGGATTGGCTCAGCAGCCACTTCAACCGGGGCCGGTTCCCAGAGCAGTTGATCCCAAAAGTATTCCATCTCCCTGGGATGCTCACGGAAGCCCTTTGCATTGCGCTCCTCGCACTTCCTCAGCAGTGTGACGATGCTGGGTCGATCGACGGGCCGCTCAAACTGGCATTGGCAAATGACATCGCGCAGATCCTCGTCAATGTAAAGATGCGGCTGCTCATTAAGGCGCCACGCATACGTGTTGGCAGTCTTGGTGCCGTCCTTTGTCGTGTACGGCTTGGTCGTGAACGGATGGTCGACGTACATCATCGTCATGACAGACTCCATCTAAGCACTCGAGTCAGCAGCGGAACGAGATGATGAGCTAGGGACGGCACACTCACCACCTTGGCAATGAAGAAGACGTTGGTCCAGGCGCCATATCGCCCTGCGATCTGACACTTGTCCTTGTCATCAAAATCAGCGCCAGTGAAGCGATGGCCACCGAAATGTGAGCCAACTTCGAGATGATCCCACTCCTCGTGAACTTGCTCCTGTAGAGTAGCATGTTAGAAGCCGTACTCTATTCGACAAGGGTGAAACCACTTACGGGAGTTGGTCTCCTTGTCTTGCAGAGTAACCTCCTCCACCAAAAGAACGACTCGTATGGGAATAGCCAGCGATCGCTAATATCCTCGCTATGGGATCCAAGATCGTGTAGCTATGCATGTTAGTTGTGATTCTCAACCCAACGATTTGGGGTTATGCTACCTTCAGAATGGGGTGGATATCATGATCGGCAGCAGTTCCCCGGCCTCCCACCAGAACTATTCCATGTTAGCACCGATTGAGCCAGACAGGTAGGCTTCCCCAGCCGATCCGCCACTTACTGTTGTGCTCTTCGAGGTCAAAGTGAACATCGTGGGTTATTACCTCATTCTCTTCCAAATGCTTGAAAAAAGAATCCAGTCGATCATCCTGTCTTGCCGCATGTAACTCGTCTTCAAAGACCCACCCCTTGGGCGCCATTCCGGGATTGTAGGCCACGGCAGCTACACCGTAAACAACTAATCTCTCGTTAGCACCAGCCCTGCGTAAGAGGGTAGGAGGGGCGGGTTGGACTCAATCACAACTTACGACATTCCCAGAACCCCCAGAGCACCTTTGTTGGGAATCTGATGCCACGACGAGCAGCCTTCATCACAAGCTCTCCGAAGTCGCCGTGCTCGGCATATTCCAAAACCATGGCATTGAGATGGTCCGTGGTGAAAGTCCTGCCGGCTGAGAATGGGGCGGTCCCTGGGTAGGCATTGGCCATTTCTCTTGTCAGTATGCTCTGGGCTATATCGTTCAACTGAAGAACGCGAACGACGTGCGCGTTGCCAAGGTATCTGTCGTGCCAAAATGATTCCAGACCCGGATTGAACTCGTTGTGCACTCCTTGCTTTATCACAACTTTCATGACGGAGTCGTCTGCGAATGTGACATTCCACAACGACACGACGCCGAAACCTCCTTGCCCAAGGACCTTGATGAAGTCGAGTTTGAAGCCGTGCCATTCGCCCTCTTTTACGTTTCCCATGCCCTGTTCTTTAGGGATCTTATTGTAGCGCCACGCACTCGATCCGCAATTCCCGTAGGGTATCACACGGGGCTCGTTGTGTTGTTCGTGTTGTGAATGGTTGCCACGCAACTTTTCCAGGATCCAGTCTGGCACTTCGGTCTCGCCCAGGAGGATGACTTTGGGGTCTCCACGGATTACCGCCGCTTGCGCTGCGTTTTGGTTGCGATCATCGATGTAGGCGACTGAAACATCAGATGGCGCTGGGTGGGTTTGGACGTCGAATCTGGGCACTACTGGCTCGGGGCGTATATTAGCCATGGTTGGCAGATTTCAGAAGAGAGTGAAGCAACTGGTGATGAGTAAAGATTATTTTGATGCGAAGAAGTCGGAGTATTCTAGAGAGAGTGTAGCACGATAATAAGCTGATTGAGGCAGACAAAGAAGCATGATGTTCTCGGACACTGAATCAAGACTCGGCATCTTTTCTTGGTTCTTTCTTGGTTCTCCCCTTGGGGGAAAAGACCGTGCTGGGAACATCAGTCCAGCATCGAGGGTTGCCATTGTATGTCAGAGATGTCGTTTTGGAGGGGGCATCGAGAGACAAAGAAGCGCGAGAGGGTGGAAGGACCATCGAGGCTGGGGGATCCTTTGTTGCCAACTCGTTCGGGAGGACTGGGTCATGAGGCAAAGGAATACTAAATTTGGCCGTAATGGCACGGATAACATCGTGTTAGTGCACATGGTCGATGCAAGGTGGTTGACGACTTCTTTCGCTTGAAAGAGAGGCTTCGATGGCCATGGTGGTTGGCAAGCAAGTATCATCATGCCCATCACCGAGAAGGCCGGCCCAGCCCAGCCCAGCTCAGCCACCACATTTTGTAGGTCCGCTTCCTCTTTTTGTTCTTCTGTCTGTTAGCCTGTCTCCAACACACGGGAATGATGAAGCTCTGCTACCCCATCATGCGGTCCTGTCTGAATCCGGGGCGTCATCATGGGGCGTGGGGCTAATTGACCACGTAGCAATTAGCCGCGGAGCACGGAGCTTTGAATTCAGGCTAAACCGCCATAGTCCAATCAATCACTGTCGCAGACCGAGCGACTCTGTGGTGGCTGGAAAAAGATTGTCTTTGAACATTCGGAGCCTGCGTCGTGCTCTCCAGCCAGTCTCTGTGCTGGTAAAGTGAGGTATGGTGAGGTGAGGGTCTGCCCCAGACACGTAAGAGCGAAGCGCATACAGATCAAGATACCTCGGGCAGCCGAGATGACGCTCAGCAGCAAGGGCTGTTTGGTCTGGAGAAGCCAGGATCCTGGTCTCTCGCACTAGCCGACTCGACGGGCCACCACGTCAACACGTCGCTCTTCGAAGCGATCGAGGCGTCCCGCATCAATCACAGTGAGGCACTAGACAGTCTAGCGCGGATGCTGGCTCAAAGCGACGAACACCGACGGACCGGACTTGAGACGCACAAATGAGCGATGGAACCCAGGCGTACCCTTGCAAGCTTTGCTGGGGGAAGGGGACCTGCATGCATCGCGGTGTGTCGGGGGGCTACCCGATCAGGAGAAGAAGGCTTGGCTTCTACGCTTCACCAGGCCCAAGCTGGTGAATACGCGGTGGGTGAGGGGAAGGATAAAGGCGCCCCCATTTTCTCCAGAGGCGGTAGCCGTGTTTTGTCTGTAGTCATGTGGCCGCTTTTCCTGGGGAAGTTATGATGACGGACAAGAATTTCTCGGAACCCTCTCTCAACTGTTTGGAGGTTGGCAGTGGATCTCGGCCCTAAACTGACCGACCACCCGACCTACCCGACCTACCCTGGATCAAGATATTGAAAAGGAAAAAGACCAATGAGTGAGGGTTTTGACAGATGCTCAGCCGGTGAAGAAACATTTGATTGCATTCCTATAGCCATCTCGTCTATTGACCATGGTCGTCGCCTTTGGATTGAAGCAGTGGGCACGCTTGATAGCAAGACGGGGTGACGTATCGAGCCTTGACATGAGTCCCATTGTACTGGCTCAGGATTAAGTAAGTGGTTCGTTTTAACCGTCGGGTAATAGTATAATACGAGTAGCCGGCTGTTCGTATTATACTATAAATCAACTGCCCACGACGCGATACTACAGTTACTGGATGATAGTCAACTGATCTCATGCTGTCATGTACGAATTGTTCCCGCAGGACCGCATCAACGGGGAGTGGCCTCTAGACAGGTACGAATTGCGGAAAGGAAGAAGTCGACAGGAGAAGACAGAAGCGCCAAAGATACCTAGATGACTGAGCCACCACACCTGGCTCTCCCAAAGAGGCATTGCGGAGGTTCCCTCGGTTCCCTCTCAACTGCACTAGCGATGCGTGGAATCCCGCAGAGAGAATTCCTCCAACCTCAAGGTGACATGATGGGTTGATGGGTAGCGGGAGTTGGACCCACCAATCCCTGCTGCCGGTATTCAGCCGGCGCGATGCGGGACAACCTCCAAGCGCCTCGTGGAGACTGGAGAGGAGGTGTCTGGCTATCAAAGCCCAAGGCCGCCTCCCCACCATCTCCATCATGGCTCTCGGCTCTCCTCATGCGATGCGGCGGATGAAAGCTGCCAGCTGCTGGACCACGGAGCGAGTGCCAGACATCCAACTACGCCGTTAGTAATTGGCTCAGACAGGAAGGTTGCTGGCATGTACGGCACGGCATAAATACGCCTCGGTCCTCCCCCATTCGCTTCCGCCGCTGTTCTTCTCTTCTTCCCTCTACTATCCTCTACACATCTCTCCCTCCTCCAACCCAAACTACTCCAATCACCATGTCTGTCCCCAACATCAAGCTCAACAACGGCCTTGAGATGCCCCAGGTGGGCTTCGGTCTCTGGAAGGTCGACAACGCCACCTGCGCCGACACTGTCTACAACGCCATCAAGTCCGGATATCGACTGTTTGACGGCGCCTGCGGTATGTTTGACAAGATTCCTACTTCCTCGACTCGTCAATACTCCGTCTTCCCCTCTCGAATGTTCATATTCCACACAATGTAAACGACGGATGTACTGGGATATGCCGGCTACCCCACCTCACACCCCACTCTGCTTTTACCCAGAGTTGCCATGATGGAGGGGCATTTTCCCCCACTCATGATCTCTCAAGCCACGCCCGAGATGAAGCCAGAATGCCCAACGCTCTGCATCCTTGAGTGAGAACCACGTGCTAACGTATGCTTGTTCCCCCGGACAGACTACGGCAACGAGAAGGAGTGCGGTGATGGTGTTGCCCGCGCCATCAAGGATGGTCTCGTCAAGCGTGAGGAGCTCTTCATCGTCTCCAAGCTCTGGCAGACCTACCACGACCAGGACAAGGTCGAGCCCATCTGCCGCAAGCAGCTCGCCGACTGGCAGATCGACTACTTTGACCTCTTCCTCATCCACTTCCCCGTCGCCCTCGAGTACGTCGACCCCTCCGTCCGCTACCCGCCCGGCTGGTTTTACGATGGCGACAAGGAGGTCCGCTGGAGCAAGGCCACCAACCAGGAGACCTGGGGCGCCATGGAGAAGCTTGTCGATGCTGGCCTCGCCAAGAGCATCGGCATCTCCAACTTCCAGGCCCAGACCATCTACGACCTCCTCAAGTACGCCCGCATCCGCCCGGCTACCCTCCAGGTCGAGCTGCACCCCTACCTCCAGCAGCCCGAGCTCATCCGCCTCGCCAAGCAGGAGGGTATTGCTGTGACTGCTTACTCTTCTTTTGGCCCCACTGGCTTCATTGAGCTCGACATGGACCGTGCCAAGTCCGCCTCCCCTCTCATGGAGCACGACGCCTTCAAGACCCTGGCCGAGAAGCTCAACAAGACCCCTGCCCAGGTCCTCCTCCGATGGGCCACCCAGCAGGGTCTTGCCGTCATCCCCAAGACCTCGCGCCCTGCTGTCATGACCCAGAACCTCGACTGCACCAGCTTCGATATCCCCAAGGAGGACATGGAGCGCATCGCCAAGATGGACCTCAACCTCAAGTTCAACCAGCCCACCAACGTAAGTACCTCCAAGGAAGAGTCGAAAATCGAGGAAAAGATTGGCTAACAAGTCTCACCTTGCAGTACTTTGACACCGAGAAGCTCTGGATCTTTGCTTAGAGCCATGATGATGAACAAAACAAATAAAGACATGACATGATTTGGGATGATCGGGGTGATCTTCCTTAGGCGTTAATTCTATTCCCAATACCTAGATATGATGGGGACATTGACTTGAAATAGACCAAAAGCCGTTCATCTTCCCATATAATGCTCCGCAATACTCGTGAATATCGTCCTTGCATAATGCTCAAGAATCCGTAGCCGATTGTGATCTTGTTCTTTTCAATATATGCTGGCGGGATAAATTTACCCCATACCAGGACATTACTGACAGCTATATTTGAGGACCAAAATGTAGAGGCCTTGTGAAGTTACCGCCCATACCAGCACATGCTATTGATAAAAGACTCCGCTCAACGCCATGCTCTCCATGCGATCTCGCCATTTGACGATCAAGACACAAGTTCCATCATGTCCTTATAAAAGCTGAAGCGGACATGTCAGTCAGGTGGCGATGACGTACAAAGCACGAGAGTAACTTACTGGCATCAATCTGCTTCAATTGCGGCAATGCTAACCGCACCTTGTTTCGGTACAGGGCGGGCCCCCGAAGCTGTAACGGGTTGCCCTCAAAATACACCGTCGTCAGGTTCTCCTTATCCTTGAGTTCGGTCTCGACGTCGGAGAAGTCGGCAATCTGGTTGTAGCTCGCCCACAGCTCCTCGAGTTCGGAAAGGGGACCGAGGCCCTTGAGGCTTGTGACGCGGTTGTTGGAGATGTCGAGGACGCGGAGTTTGGGGCTGTTCTCGATGCCCTCGAGCGAGTCGAGGGCGTTGTGCGAAATGTAGAGCTCCTCGAGCGTCGGCACGTCCTTGAGCGGAGAGAGGTCGGAGATGCGGTTGGACTGGATGCTGAGAAGTCGGAGGTTGGGCAGGCCGCCTAGGCCGGTCAGCTCGGTGATTTTGTTCTTGGCCACCCAGAGTTCCTCGAGGCTCTGGAGCACCTGGAGGTTCTTTAGCTCGCGGATGCGGTTGGACCCCAGCTCCAACGACGTCAGCTTGTCTAGCCCTTCCAGACCCTCAATGCGACTGATCTTGTTGGCGACAAGGAATAGATCCTTGAGCTTCGTGAGGTGGTTGATATTTTTAATGTGCTTGATCTTGTTGAAACTTAGGTCCAGGCATGTAAGGTTTGTCAGATCGTCGAGGCCACGCATATGGCCGATCAGGTTGTCGTAAAGGTCGAGGTCTTCTAGAGTGGCCGCAAGCGGGGCGAGCCCGTCAATCTCTTGGATCGAGTTTTGACGGAGACAGACCCGGACCGCCTTCTGAAAGCGTTCGAGCTTTAGTGACGATATTGAGCCGATGCGCGAGTGGGCGCAAAGAATTTCATCGGTATCGGGGTCTTCGTCGTCGAGCAAATCTATAGTGCACGGATGCATGTTAGTTGGCTAGTAGATAGAAAAGTGACTCCCACGAGTCCGGTGCATGGAAGCCAACGAACCTTCATCTGCCTCAATCTGTTCGCCGTTCATGACGTTCTCGTCGTCGGAATATTCGGGGTCGGACAGGGCCTCGGGGTTTGCAACGAGTGCTGTCTTGGGAACGCGAAGCTTGCCATCCCAGCCCTTGCTGTTCCTCAGCCCAGGGCTGCCCGGGTCTTCGGCGCGCGGCGAGGGCTGGTCATCCTGGATATCAACGTGCGCGTGGCCGTCGTTTTCTTTGTCCGTGGATGCAGGCATGGTGCAAATGTGACGTCGTTGAGAGGGAGCGGGGTGTTTGGGAGCCGGCGGGGGTAAAGCGATCGGGGCTTCGACGAGGCCGAGCAAAGTAGGGGTTGATGACGCTTTGGCTCGGTTATTATGCGGCGACACGATGTATGGAGTAAAGGAAGATGCCTGAAGAAAACGAGACAGGAAGCAACTGGCGATGGGGTTGCATACAGTTTTGTTATGCGGCGAGAGCAGTGCCAAAGCGGAGTCCCGCCTTTCAGTGAGAGTGCCCGCTACTGTGGGTGGCTGTCAGTCCACTCGCCGCCTGAAGCGGGGTGATAGGTTCCCTGGCCCAACGGCGCCCACGTTGTTGTCATGCGGCCGAGCGGCTATTCTATCGTCGTTATTCTGGGCAGCCATAGCAGGGTACCAGGCTGTCGTCCTGATATTGCCTGAAAGTAATCGCTCAAATGGCGATCTCTTCGTTTTGTGGTCGACGACTGCTTACACGTGTCTACCTATGCCATCATGGTTGAACGGGTCCTGAGCTACTCACGTGCCAAGCTTGATGAATTGTTGTGGTCTTAGTTGTTTTAGTTTTGTCGCCAGCCAAACTACAATTCAAACTTGGCACAATATAATGAATGCCTCATCGGACAACTACCTTGTCGCTATTTTCTTAATAGAAAGCTCCCTATGGCCTCGCTTTCGGTTGTTTACTGAGCTACATCGTAGCTCTATCAAATCGACACCAACCCTGGTAGCCCTGCTTGATAATCTACTTACCCTAACACCGAGCCTCCAAGATGACATTTGAGTTGCGGTGAATTCCAGCTCTATTTTCGTCAGGACAATATACAGACACTCAATATATTCCATGGCAATTGTGATATTTCTACTGAGATAAAGAGTACAGCATCTGAAAGTCAGAGATCCAAGCTAGAATGCTCTGGTCAAAAATATGCTGCAAGTGTTGGTGGGGCCTCGGTCGTCGCATTGCATTGCATAAACATGGGGCTTCAATCGAGTCTTGAACGTCCACGCCACACGTCACATCACCTCCAGCTGCAAGGCCCGAAGCCAGTCGCGAGCGAACATGTCAGCGGCGAGCTGAATTCTTCGACCGAACCATCTGCCTCCCCCCATCCTGCTCAGTCTCACTGGTGGAGTCTGTTCGAATGTCGTCCGTAGCCGCCGCGACCCCCAATGGCGACGCCTAGATTCCGCCTCGCGACTACGCAGCATCGTCTCTTGGTCGGCGACTATCGCTTCAGAGCCGGAACGCGACCTTTCCCGGTCGAGATACGACGATGCTTTACCGGTAGCAGCAACGGCGCGGAGGCAGCGCGACCGCGCGCGTTGCGATGCCGGGACTCTGCGTTCTGCAGCGTTGGCAGTGTCGGGACTGGCGGCAGGAGGAGCATTCATCTGGCGCCGATCCTCATGCCCCCAGCAATCTTCTTTGGCCTGTTTGTGGCTCTGTGGTCTTGGAAGTGCGTCATGATGGTGCTGTTCCAGAATGCCATCATCTACAATCCATTTCTGCCGCCCAATGCGCGGAGCATGCGCATCGCCGACTATGCGCGCGAGTGCGGTGGTGTTGTCTGGCGCGAGGAGAGGATCCGGTCGCTAGATGGCACTGAGCTTGGGCTCTGCGTGACGGATGTATTACCGACGCCCGAGAAAGGCAAGGAAATTTCCTCAGCAAGGCCCAAGACTCCCGTTTATATCCTATATTTCCAAGGTGAGCTATCCTCGTATGGGATCTCTGGCATACAATCACTCATGATCGGCCACAGGAAATGCTTCTTCGCTGCCACCCCGACTACCCGACCTTTCATGGATCCTTCGCCGACTACGAGACGAGAACGCGCCGATACACTACACCATGGTTTGCCTCAGCTACCGAGGCTACTGGACATCCCACGATCGACCTACCGAAAAGGGTATCAATAAGGATGCAGAGGCTGCGCTGCGATGGATCTCGCAGTTGCACGAAACACGTTCAACGGAGGCTCCCCTACCGAAGCCTGTTGTTGTGCTCTGGGGACAAAGTATTGGGTGCGGGTTTGCGACAAACCTTGCGGCAAAGACAGAATGCCCACCGAACCTTGAAATCGATGCGTTGGTGCTCGAGACGCCCTTCTTGTCTACTCGAGCGATGCTCCAAGCGCTGTACCCCCAGAAGTGGCTTCCCTATCAGTATCTTTGGCCGTTTCTGTGGAGTCACTTGGACAGCTGGACAAACTTTGGGGTGATAGCGGAGCGATCCAAGAGCAAGCTGCCTGGAGTATACATGATTGAGGCGGCCAAGGATGAGCTGGTGCCCGCCGATCACGCGCCCGGACTGCACCAGAGATGCGAGCAAGTCGGGCTCCCAGTGGAGTGGCGTAAAGTGCGTGCGGCGCTTCACAACGAAGTCATGACCCGGATGGAAGGCAGAAAGGCGATAGCGCAGTCCATCTCTCAGGCTGTGGCCAGGGCGCAAAAGCAAACTCATGGCTAGGCCTCAGTTGCCACCGGATGACGGGATAAAGCAGGGGGAGAAGCCAAAGTCTGAAACAGGAAATGGTCTTCCGAGTCTCGTTTACTCTAGTGCTGCCATGAGCGTGAATGGGCTCAGCCCGTCGATCGCAGCCAGGCGACGGGATGCTATGTGTGACGAGTCACCGGGGGATATCTGCCGTTTGTCTGCCGGTGTCTATCTCGAGGCATGGCCTATATGTACATTCGTACATTTGAGCCACCGCCGGCATCAGCAACTGGGACTGGGCGAGAGGCTGCAGCAGTGATGCAGGCACAATGGCTTAGAGGGATGCACTCTCTGACTCTCCCCATGGAGCTTCACATGCGCTAATCGACCAAGAACCCAGCGAGTCGGATTGTGTGGTGGACACGCCAGGGACTGACCATGGCAATCTTACCCACGGCCCACCGAAAAAGCATGGACGAGGGTGCAGTGCCGGATGTACTAAAGAAAAATAGTACTTGGGCAGTGTGCTTCCGGCGAGAAGCCGTGATGCCTCGTTTCCTGGCAGCGTGAAGTTTAGATGGAGGTGCGCGGGCAGCGTACAGCAATGCCAACAACCACGCAGTCAATTGACATGGTAACGGAGCGCAATTGGACGCAATCGAGTCCCCTACAGCCCGCCATGAATTCCATGTGATTTTTTCTCTGCGCAACGAGGCTCCCGCCGCGTCTGCGAGCCCTTGTAGCTGGATCGTCTTCACATGCGCTAACTGTCCATTCTCAGCAGCCCGAGAGCGTCTGCCTTGTCGAGGTCTCCATCCGCACGCAGCTCCAGGCAAACGGCTCCCACGCCACCAATGAGAAGAAAAAAGTACGGACACTTACATGCACGGCCCCTGGCCGCCAGGCCTCCTTTTCATTTGATCTTGGCGAGGGCTGACTGCAGAGCTGGGCTTGCTGGAGTGAAACCTACAGTGTGGTATACATGGTACCGTAGGCACTGAGTGGATCACGTGGAAACGCGATATTTTCCTGACACAACTGTGGGTCCCACCGGCCCCTTTACGCGCAGGCGGACCAAGCCCGCGCGTCGTAGTGACGACTTATCACCAACAGAGCCTGGTTCGCCTCACCACTCACCACTTGTCCCCGGCTGGCGGCCACAGGGGTCTCTTGCGCTGTAGGCTCCTCTGTGAGGTTAATTCCAGGTAGCCAGCGGGCGTTTTGCTCGCACGGAGCATGCCCCTGGAAGCCCAGAAGTTATAAAGATGGCCGCTCCTCCGCCGCCCGCGGAGCAGCAAGAGTCGAAAGATCCGTCTCATCACTTTGTCGCCAAGTTTTGCCCCATTTGAGGCCTGAGGTAGGTAGCCTGGATTAGGCCCTCTGGACGGACAAGTCCCCTTTTTTCTTCTTCGTCTTTGTTTTCCTTTCAGCTCATGGTTATCTTTGCCTCGCTTCTGCCTCATCGTCCCATCACCGCCGCCGTGAATACAAAAGAATCCATTTTCCTCTACTTCAAAACCATCACCGCCATTCAATAGCCCTTTCGACTTGTTCATCGGGACGTCGCCAACATGTTTAGTACCAGCAGACGACAAGAGAGCTTTAGCCGCAGCTTCTCCAAGGGCCACAAGGTCAGCAAGTCGACTTCTTCCTTTAGCAAGGATAGCGGCGTTAGCAAACGTCGACATGAGTCTCGTCATCGAAGACCAACCACAGCATCTACTGCAACTGCTAGTGATGACACTGCCATGGGAAAGTATGTAATCCTTCATCATCCTCCATCCCTCGACTCTGCTGCCTGTTGTATACTCACACTTATACGTAGCAACATGACTTCCTCCATCGTAACACTCGTCGTCGGAGCTGAACAGCGTCTCTTTGCTGCCCATGAGGATGTTCTCTGCGCTAGCCCCTACTTCAATCACGCTCTTCGCAACGGCTATATGGACATGGCCACGAAGCGCATCGCCCTCCCCGACGAGGAGCCCGAAATCTTCAGCTCCGTTCTGGAATACCTCTACAAGGGCGACTACTTCCCACGCCTGGTGCACAACAAACGCCGAAACTCGTACGAGATTGAGCCGACTAGTGATGAGCAGCGTACCACTGTTGAGAGTACTGTTTACCATCGCGGCGTAGACGGCGATCTCCTCAAGGACACAGTCATCTACTGCGCTGGGGAGAAGTATGGGCTCGAGGAGCTGAAGAAGCTGGCACTGCGGAAGCAGGGACTTCGTAAGTTGTCTCTCCACCTACTCCCACCGTTTCGTCGTCCTAACACACAGTCAGAGTCTGGCATCCAGTGCAGCACCATCTTGGCTTCGGCACGATATGCCTATTCCAACACCCCCGACACCGACTCCAAGCTGCGAGCCCACTACCTCGCCCTCATCATCCGCTCCCGGAGCACCTTCAAGCGCAGCGGAACTATGCAGCTTGAGATGCACAATGGCGGCACGCAGCTCTTTTTTGATCTGTTTGTTGCTCTTTGCAACCACGTAGACGACATTTCGTCTGCATCGTACGTCTTTATTTCCGCACCAGCTCGACTTTCAAAGCTAACAAGTTCGCAGGGGCACGCCGCGATCCAATCGCCACTTCTCCTAACTCGTCCTCTCACGGACGTGCATCAATTAATGACACGATTTCACGCCATCCCCCAGCCTCAATAGGAGGGATGGATTAGCTTGCGGGATCAACCAACGAGCAAAAACGACATAAAATAGGTTATTCGCGGCGTTCAAGATGCTTGCGTCGTTTTATCCAGCTACGTTTTGTGGCTTTCGGTGTAAAACTAAGCTTCTCAATATCCCCAAGGGGTTTTCTTGTTATTTCTTATTTTGTTGTTGCCTACGAATCTTATTCACTTGGCTGGGATGGGATTGATCAGAGGACCGGATATCCAGATTGACTTTGACAAACGGGATGGGCGCACATTGTATCACTAAATATTCACAACGCTCTTTGTAGCCACTTATAGACGTTAATCGAATGACGGGTTTCATTCTAAAAGTGCAGAACTATCGGCCGAACAATGAGGCGTGAAGGTATCACGTATACTCGAGTCAAACCCACACCCCTTTCTTCACCTTGATGTGTCGTCAGTGACGAGCGGTTCCTTGTATTTTCCTTCTGCACACTGCCTTGCGAGACCCGATGGGCTCGACGGAGGCGAGCGTGAGTCATATGAACAATGCAATTATAAACCAGGATGGTGTCAGAAGCTTCAGCTAACGCAACCCAATCTCTCTCATATGCGGGCAGCTCACCTGACTAGGGCGTATCCGCATCTGCTGCAAGACCCAGCCCAGGGTGAGGCCTCTAAGACAACATCTGTCTGGCCGGTAATGCAGGGATCCGTACCAGTTGATTGATGTGCTGGGCGAGACCAGGCTGCTGCACGACAACTGTGATTTGGCGTGAATATGGGGCAAGGCGACCGAGCATGAATGCATGGAATGGGGCGCCGAGCTGCGGATGAACTGTGTACTCTTCCGAGTGTGCCTCATCTGGTGGCCGATTGACTGTCTCCTCTATTCTGGCCGCTGCTCGGGCCAATGCTACCAAGTTCCCACGCTTGCTCGTCATTGAATGCAAAAGTTACTCCTCGCATGATCCCTCACCAACAAGGGCTATTCCGCCTCTCATTCGGTTGTGTCTTTGCTCATGCCTAGACGCCGGTACCCGGGAAGGCGCCCTTCTTGGACAAGACCATGATGCCTCGCTCTCGAGCGATGTAGCCCTTCATGAGATCCTATAAGAGATACGCATTAGTGAATCAGACTTTACAAGGGTGATGGATGTGGAGGGGGTGTGCAGGACAGGGGTTTGCCAATCCATCAGGCAGGCATAGGACAATGTCCGGTATTCAATCAACCGATAGTCTCGAAAACGTGAATGGTCGTTTGATCGATTGCGTTTCCAAGGCAAAGCCAGCCGCATGACTGCGCCTAGAAGGCACCCAACGCGTGACACGTCCGACGACGCACAGGGTAACGTACCTTGTAAATCATGTTGGCCAACAAACATTCAACTTCGTCGGGGTCAACCAACTCGCCGCCGCTACCCATGCTGATAGCTGCACGGAACTCGGCAATAGGAACACGAGTACGACGCACAGGAGCGGATTCACCCTCCTTGACCTCGTCGAACCCACCAGCGATGAAGACCTTGCGCAGTAGGTTACGCAAGGCGATGTCGCGGCCGCGCTCAAGCGTCAAGTAAATGCGCATCTTGACAAACTCATCTTCACCATTTTGCAACGCCTCGTCGAACGCACGTAGGTTCCCGCTCTTGATGCAGTTCGCAAGGGGTAGGAAGAGCTCTTGGAGGCGAGGGTACTTTTCCAGGAGCGTCTTTGTCGGCAAAACATGGCTGGTGAGGAGTCGACAAGGAATCAGATAGATGAGGATCCGTCTGCCAATGTTAGCCGTGGTCCAGACCGTGAAGAACACAAGGCAACTCACTCTGATTGACGCTTGGCGTCTTTGTGGCAGAGCTGCCATGCCTCAGTGAGATATTTCTCGGCCTAGGATTCTCAAGTCAGCCGGAAAACCCCCCTCTAGCATCGTCTGAAATGTACCTGGACGTAATTTTCCTCAAGGAAGAACAAAACACCCTCGTAGTACTTGAAAGTCACTCGCTGAGACTTGGGGAACATATCCAGCGGTGGCATATCACCCTTGTCTTTGTATACCGCAAGCGTTTTGAGGATAGTCCTTGACAAGGACGCCGAGTTCAACTTGAAGTACGTCTTGAAGAGTAGGTTGATGATGAAATAAATACCCCATTTTCTTGACTCTTCCAGAGGTGCACTAGGATTACGGTCAGCCACATCTTCCATCCGGAAAAGAGAGCAAGCATCGTTACCGGTCATTTAAGCAGAGAGTGAAGATGCGCTTGAGGTGCTGCTCGCAGTCTCTCAATTGGCCTTGCTTATCAGCCTCGGAGTCAAAGTCATCCTGCATGAATGAGTTTCCAGACGAAAGATCGTTGGCGGAGCGACTTCGTTCCTCATCGGACTTGATGGCGAAAAGTCGCAAGTATTTGCCGACGAGGTAAAGAGATGGAATGGTCCAAGCCTCGAATCCGAAGTTGTTGTAACCCCGGATGAGCATGGATGTTAGATCCTTCCATGCCTCATACACCTTCGTCCATGATGACTGCCAGGGTTGTTAGTTGGGCGAGGCATCTGGAGACACTGCGTCTTACCTTGCCACTCTCTCCGGCCAGAATTTCACCCACTGCATTCCAATAGGAGGCATACACCTCGACCCATCCAGTTACCTCCTCATGGCCCATCTTCCGTTGGTGTGATGTGCTGGTCTTGATGAAATGTTTGATATCCCCCTTGACACTGTGCGCGTTGGTACTTTGCCAAATGGCCTTCAACTGGTGCGCTTGGCCAGGCAAAGCCACAGGCGAAAGGGTCTGGGCCAGTTTATAGCCATTCTGCATGGAATACGCCTGCGCGAAGTCCTCAAAGAGCTCGTTCATGGTGAGGGCGTAGTTGGGTTGAGATCGGTAATAAGCTTCCACCCCCTGGAATATTGGTGGCTGACTGAACAATCAGAGGCCTTAATTTGTCTGGTGAAGTGAGGATTCGAGGATAGGCTCTTGAATTTTAAGAAGATATGGTTGTCTTTTCCATTACTTGAACATTGAAAGATGGCCTCTCATGGTAATGCTGTTGCCCTCTTTCCCATCTCGCAGCGGCGCGTTTGCGTCGCTGATTGGCCATTAATTGGTCACTGATTAAGTAGTGGGCCTAGGCGCTTGGGTTCCACAGCTCGTGACCGTACACGTGATGGTCTTGGGCGGTGGGTCGCGGCCAGCCAATCGCTGACGGGGCCAAAGCCCTGCAGCCAAATTCGTCGCTAACCCTCCCACATCTCCCGCACAAAAAAAAATCGCTGCGTCTCATCCAACTTCGGCCAACTTCAACACTTGCGACAGTAGGAAGGCATTTGACTAACGTCACCGTAAGCTTCTCACACCACTTCATACAATCAACAGAATAGCTAACAATCCGCACAGATGGGTAAGCACTTTGACTATTCCTCCCGATGACCACAATGCTGTTGCCGGCGTGAAAGAACGACCTTGGACAATTTTCGAATCCTTTCCGGTATCCCCAGAGATTTGCGAGCACCCCAGGCTTGGACGACGACAAAGGCTTCGGCCTAGAGGATGCACTTGGACATTGATTAATGGCTGGACGGAATTGTCCTTGGCTGCTTGCTATCGGAACTGTCGCTGGGGACGCACGAAACGAGTTTTCGACCACGACGAACAATTTTCCCACGACCCCATCGACACACTCTTCGAGACGACACGTTGACGCCCCAAGTCGTTCTTTTTCACCGGCAGCTGGCATCGCGAACACTGTCCAGCTTCGTGTATACTGACTCTGCTCCCAGGTCGTCTTCAGGAATACGAGGTCATTGGCCGCCATCTGCCCACCGAGGCCAACCCTACCCCCGCCTTGTACCGCATGACCATCTTCGCTCCCAACGAGACGGTCGCCAAGTCCCGTTACTGGTACTTCTTGCGCGGTCTCAAGAAGGTCAAGAAGGCCACTGGTGAGATCGTCAGTGTCAAGACTGTACGTAGCAAGCATCCAGACAAGACCCTCGAGCCGTATCAGCCCCGCTGACCCTGTTTCCTCCCTCAGCTCCTCGAGAAGCGCCCCCAGAAGGTCAAGAACTTTGGCATCTGGGTCCGATACGACTCTCGCTCCGGTACCCACAACATGTACAAGGAGTACCGCGAGATGTCCCGAACGGACGCCGCCGAGTCCCTGTACTCCGACATGGCTGCCCGCCACCGTGCCCGCTTCAGGTCCATCCACGTACGTTGATGCCAAATTTTTCCGGCCGCCCAAACCGCGCAAGACAAAGACTAATCCAAACCTGCTAGATTCTCCGAATCGCCGAGCTCGAGAAGACCGAGGACATCAAGCGACCCTACATCCGCCAGCTCACCACCAAGGACCTGAGCTTCCCCCTCCCCCACCGTATCACCAAGGAGAACACCAAGAAGTTGTTCAGCGCGAAGCGACCTTCCACTTTCGCTTAGAGTGTTTTCGGGTTCGAGGATGGTTGGGCAGGCTCTGCGGGTGTTTACAACGGATCATGGAAATATCAAATGCATTTGCTCCGTAACACGGGCAACGAATGAACCAAAATTCTGAGCACTTTGAAAAAAAGCACCGGTGATGCAATTGATTTGGATTGGGTAGACGTCTTCAGCTTGCGTGTCTCTGCTCGTGAATGCTTCTAGGTGCCCCCTACCGAACCGCTGTGCTCTGGAGAAGTGTCCACCTTGGTATCTCTCAAAAACTCGTTCCACAACGACCACTCCATGGGGATGCCCCCACCCATATCAAAGTCCATGTCCGTACTCAGCATCTCCGGGGGGTATTCAAATAGATACGAGGGATCCGTCGTCGTAGAATCAAAGGGCTGGGCCAGTCCCGGGAACCGATCAAGCATTGGCTGCCGTGCACCCAACCCGTCTGGGGCAAAGGACAAGAGCGTCTGCTCTGCCGGTAACGCTGCTGAAGCCAGAGGAGGCGGGACGGGTTCTTGGATAGCCAGTTTACTCATCAAGGCCGCCGCCCTTGCTTCCTTTGCCTTTTTGAGAAGCTTCTTGATGGGCCGCCAGAGGGGTCCGCTGGCATGGTCGGCGATGAGATCCCTCGAGTCTGGGAAGACGCGCTCAATCACGGCCCACGCCCTGTCGGGCAGCTCTCCCACGGGCTGCACGCACAGCTCCGCGAGGGCAACGGCAAGGGGATGCCACTGCACGTACGTATCGGTCCACCAGGTGAAGCGCTGGCTGTAGATGCTCTTCTTCTTCACGCGCTCCCGCAGCTCCAAGGTGGAGACGGCGGTGCGGAGCATCGTCTCGCGGGACACGCACGGACGCTTGGCGGAGGGCTTCTCGGCCGTGAAGGGGTACTGGATGCTGAGCCACAGCTTGAGGATGACGAGGCGGGCAATGTCTGAGGCGTAGAGTGACGGCACGTGGGCCGGGTCGGCTGTGTGGATAAAGGCAATCTCGAGGTTGCGGATGTGCGTGATGATCTCGTCCTCGGTAAGGAATGGATGCTCGGCCTCGCCCTCGGCGTTGGTGTGCGGGTGCGACAGGTAGCCAAAGATGTTGGAGCACATGGCGGTGCACAAGCAGACAATGTTTTCGGCGGGCGATTCCGTCTTGGGCACCAGAGGGCCGACCGTCTCTGGGCCAAAGGCGTCGTCGTCAATGGGCGTGGGCGTCATGGTGCTGCACGAGTCGAGGGCGATGATGGCTTCGGAGCCGCGGTCCTCGGACCCCCGGATGTCGAGCACAACGATGAAATGCCAGAGGCGCCGGCGCATCTCGGCAACAAAGGGTGTGAAGCGACGGCCGTCGGCATCGCGATGGAGGCCTTGGGCCTTGGCGAGGCGGACGGTGAGGGAGGTGAGGGCCCAGGAGGAGCGATTGTGCAGGAGGGCGCGAAGCATGGCCTAGATTGCGATTGAGATCAGCTCGGGCTCACCACTGAGACGGCATGAGAGTGCGTGAGACGTACCGTATAGAGAGTAAAGGCCTGGAGTGTCTCCAGCTCATTACTATTAAGATAGTCGGCCTGGGCGAGAGCCTGCTCTGCCCACTTACGATATCTCGTCGCCAGGACATCTTGAGCCTCGCCAAATTCTTGCAGGCAATCTTCTGGCTGGAGGCTGGTAACAGCAGACAGGTAGATGACGAAGAGCAGGGCCGTAGTCGCCGGGCTGCAGGCGTTGTTGGGACTCGAGTACTCGTCCAGAGCTTGCAGTTGCTTTTCAATGGTTGGGCGGTGAAGGATCTTGATGAGAGGATCAACGTTGTGAGTGAAGATGGCCCACAGACGAGCCACGATGTCGGAGGGAGGGTGAAAGAGCGAGTTGAGTTGGCGATAGTCTGGGTTCCCCAACATGAAGCCCGAGAGACCCGCGGATGCCGAGCTGGAAGCGTTGTTGGATTCGGGACTGTCGCCATAAGGCTCGTCGGCGTCATCGTCGTCGTCTGACGGCTGGTCGAGCGCCTGCTTGAGGCCCACGACCTCGTTGCAGAGGTTCTGCCAGAACTCGCCGCTGAGGTACTTGCCGGCGCCGGCATCGGCATTGAGAGGCGGTTCCTGGAGGGCCGGAGCCGATGCCGACGCCGACGCGGCAGGCCCGGCGCTTCCCCTGCGGTCGAGCGACGGCGACGGCTGGTGCCCCGTCTGCTGGTCGAGCAGCTGCAGCCGGGCCGGGTCGACCTGGCCGACGATGGTCTCGAGACGGCTCAAGCGGTCGAGCAGCTCGCTCTGGCGCGGGCGCGGAGTGCGGCGGGTGGGCTTCCGGGCGGGATAGAGGCAGACCTGGCCGATGCGCGAGCACTGCAGGCAGATGGGCTGCGTCTTGTCGCACTTGACTTTGCGCTGGCGACAGGCCGCGCAGCTGAGGAGCTTGGGCAGCCGATGTGAGGCCGCGCTCATCGTTGGCGGCTTCGTGAGAGCTTCGGGAGAGCTTCGTGAGAGCTTCGTGAGAGCTTCGTGAGATGCTGCTGGTGGTGGTGGTCACTGCGGTCGCAGATTCTCAAGGCTGACCTCGCCCAG
The DNA here is from genome assembly GCA_003693545.1 of Pseudonectria buxi. NCBI lineage: Eukaryota > Fungi > Ascomycota > Sordariomycetes > Hypocreales > Nectriaceae > Pseudonectria > Pseudonectria buxi. The sequence goes on from QUZG01000118.1 coordinate 316,828, forward strand.
GTAAAATGTGGAACTACTCTAGGCCTGGCTAACTGGATTCTCAACACATTCCCATATGGTGCCGTCATTAATTGGCTTCCGTGTCAGATTTTGGTCGCAACACCATTTGCCAGATCGGGCCACGCAGAAATGCCACGAAATGCAAACTCATGTACCTGGAGCGACATGGTGTTTGTTCCTCTCAATGGCAGTAATGAGGCATTTGACCGTCTTCGTTTTGAGTCATCGCCATAAGGGGGGGACTTTGTAGCATCCTTCGGTGAGTTGCCAGGTGAGTGAGTGTGACTCACGCCTCAACGCGGACTTATTAGTGTAAGGAAAAGCCCCCATCGTGAAGGCGCATTGTATGATTCTCCCCCAACTCTCCAACCATGGCCGTCACAGCAACGCCCATTAACTGGGTCAAGATCCAAACGACACTCCCCGTCTATCCGTTCCCGCCCAATGCCGATCGCACCGCCATCCACACGGAGCGCCTCCTGCTGCGGCCACTCACCGGCGCCGACGCCGCCGCGATGCACGCCCTCCGCTCGCAGCCCGAAGTCATGATCCGGTCCGTCCAGGGCGTGCCCGATGCCGACATAGAAGCCACCCGCGAGAGCCTGGCGAAGTGCCTCCCGCCGCGCGACACGGAGCGCTACGACTGGGCCATTTGCGACGGCGCAACGGGCGAGTTCCTCGGCGTCGGCGGCGGCGGATCCTATCGGGGCGAGCTGGGCTGGCCAGAGATGGGCTACATGCTGCGCCGCGAGACCTGGGGCAAGGGCTACGCGACCGAGTTCGTCAGGGCCTTTCTCGACATCTGGTGGGCGCTGCCCCGTCACGACGTCGAGCTCGAGGTGGATGCGTCGACGGTGCTCGGCGCCGGGCCCGTCAAGGACGAGGTTCTCACGGCGCTGACGACGGACGACAACACGTCCAGCCAAAACGTGATGCAAAAGGTCGGCATGCAGCTGGCCAAGGCGTTTGACGAGGAGGATGCCCAGGACAAGACCAAGACGGTCACCTTGTATGCCTTCTTGGCTGCGAGACCTGACCCCGGACCAGAGGCCTGAAAAGGGCTGGCGGCGTACTCCGTAACTGCATACTGTAGGGATCCTTTGATGAAACTGACTTGCTCTGTGGGCACGGGGTGTACAAATGCGACTTGTCCGACAGCTACTGCTTACTATGCATCCATCTAAATATCCCTGTCAGCCGACGTTGATCGGACATCTACGGTTCGGAGTATCACCAAAAGTCCGGCATGCCAAGATCCCGGGCGGCCCCGCTACGGCTGACTTTAAAGGCGATAGCTCCCCGACCTCGAAACCAAGCAAAGCAACCGCCACAAAGCATCTCTCCCTCTCTCTCTCTTTTCATCATCCAACACACTGTCATCCCCGTCAGCCATGCAGTTCCCCACGCCTACTCTTCTTGCCGTTGCGACTGGCATCGTCGGCTCGTCCTGGATCGCCGGTACGTCTAGCTTCCATGAACCCCACAGCTGCATCACTAACACAGATACAAGGTGCCACGGCCAGCATTTCCTTAATCACCATCCCCTCCATCCTCAACGCTTCAGCACCCGCTGCCATCTGGGCCGAGTGCTTCGCGCGGGGTTTCGCCATCTTTCCCAAGATCGCCGTCACCGTTGGCGTCACCTACCTCTACGCCGCCTACGATGTTCGGAACCGCGGCGGCCTTTGGAAGGGCTTCGCCATTGCTGGCCTGCTGACCTTTGCCAACATCCCCTTCACCCTCGCACTCATGTCGCCGACCAACGATGCTCTACTCGCCGCCGCGAGGGGCAGTGGCAGCATCATGAAGGACGACGTGGTGGCGTTGATTCAAAAGTGGGGTGTATTGAACTTTATCCGCGGCTTACTGCCATTGAGCGGTGCTGTCGTCGGCTTCGTCACCTTCCTGAACCATATTGTCTAATGGAATCAATTCATCAACTCAATCTGCTCGTCAAATGTCCCATTCGTGCTCCCGTGCGCCCCCCCCCTCCCCCATTCGTAATGCCACCATGAGCCCCAGCCAGGACGACATCTACCGCCGCTTCGTCTTGCCCAGCCCCGTCTCATACTTTCGGATCGCTCCTTGACATCCCGCCAGGTTCTTCTTCGGCTCCCACGTGTTCTCCTTTGTCGGGAATCCCTTCCATTTGACCCGGTAGAAATGCTCGCGGGTCTTGGCGTCAATGGTCGAGTCAACAATCTCCTCAACTTCCCACTCCTTCTGCGATACGGGACGTCCAGGCCCCGAATTCGACTTTGGGGGACGCCCTCGTCCTCGCTTGGGCGCGTTCGCGTCTGGCTTGGTGATGGCTGTCTTTGCTACCGTGGCCGGGGTGCGAGTGGAGCGGCGCGGGCCGGGCTGCGGTGCATCGTCAGTGATGCGGCGACGCTTGTTTGTAGCTTCATTGGTCGACTGATCCTTGGTCGACTGGTCCTTGGCTACCGGTCGCTTCTTCTTGAGTGCTGGTGGGGGAGATGGGGACGCGCTTTCATCATCTCCATCATCCACGAGATCCGATGCTACCAGGGCAACGTCACCAGGTTCCATACTGTTCGCCTTCTCGACGCTGGACCGTAGCCTGGAAGTAATGAGCTACATTGATTAACTCATAAGCTAGACAGGGAGGGCACTTACTTGCCAACATCCTCACGGGCGACGGCAACTTTGCGACCAAAGAAGACGGTCTTACCTGGGCGTTTCGGCGGCATTCTGGGACTGACAGGGAAAAGAAGGAGAGCACAGCGGCTGTAGCTTCTGTGAAACTCGGTGATTAGTTGATTTCCAGATGCCAATGGTAAACGCTGGCAAAGAAGAAGCTTGACGAGAGTAGAAAGGATTGTAAGTGAATCACTGCCTCCAAGACTTACCTAATTGGAGAACTGCAAGTATCAAGGCTTATGCCTCAGTAAAACGACAGCGTCCCAGCTACAATGGCAGTAGAGCAGTAGAAATGTTTGACGTGCTAGATAGGTATGCTCGCAAAACAATATCAAAAGCGAGAGAGCGTACTGGCAACAGGCGGTCAAAGGGCTCAGTGGTTGTCCATATAGCTCAATCAAGCGCAGAACAAGAAGAAGAGCCGGCTGGCATGTATTTATGCTTCGTCCTGACCAAGAGGCCAAGGCGCAATGACCACGTACAAGAGCTGCTGGCTTTCATCGCTTTTAGCCACACTGACAAGGGTACTGGCAGCGGCGTCTTTTGAGAACCAAGGCTCTTTGTTCATGTCCTATCGCTACAACAGCTTGTCTTGTTCTACCTAGGTAGTTACCAGCCTAAGAGAGCCAACCGATACCTTGTTAGGGATACGCTGTAAAGAAAAAGACAATGCTAAAGAATGTATGCTCATATCTCAGCTACTCCAGCTCTTCAACCTCATCGTCTTTGAGCTCTCTGTATCGGCCTTCCCTAACTGCCTGCTCAACCGGGTTTTCGATGTCGACAATGCCCGTTTGCTTTAATCTGGAGCAAAGTTAGTTGTAGCTCATTGTGTATTTCAGCCAGAATAACTCACCGCTCAAAGAGCACAAAGAGCCTCTCAGCCTCGCGCTCCTTTTCTGCCTCCGTCATCTCAGGCATGTCGACAGGTTTCTCGCTGTCAACAAACTGCCCAGTAATTGGGTTAACCGGCTTTTGGCCTCCGCTAATGTCACCGGTGCTGAAAGCCTCTGAAGCCGAGGCCGGCACAGGGATGTTGTTCTGGAAAAGAAATCCAGATGCAAAGCCATAGCCAACATTCTCAACAAACTTGGACGCATCCTTATCCGACATGTTGAAGAGTAGATGTGAGCTAACTTGCCGGAATCCTGGAGCCATGGGATTTGTCGAGTTCTTCAGAAGCTTTGCAGACAGCGTCTCGCCCTTGCCCAATATGTCTTTACGATCCTTGGACGTAGGCAGTAGAGAGCCGCGAATATACTCCTTGGTCCAATCGGGCGCGTGCTCATACATGCCGAGGAAAATGCTAACGAGAGGAGATACAACGGGATCGAGGTCCCTGTCACCGTAACTCTTCATCGACAGCTCCAACGTCTCCACTAGTCTTGCAGCAACCTTGTCGGTCTCGCCCTTGGGAAAGAGCGCAGCCTTGCTCTTTTCAGCCCCGAGATCGAGGGTCGATAGAGCATTGACGACGGCTCCAAGAGGGGGGTCGAGGGGCTTGTTGGGTGAAAGGTCCTTTCTCCACAACAGCGGCACAAGATGAGCTACAGCGGGAGTAAGCGCGGCCACATGCGATGGACAGTGGTGCGCAAGATTGAAGAGGAGCTTCAACGTGTCGACGAGAGCCATTTCTTCCATGAAATCAGCCTTGGCCTTTGACTTGCTAGAAAGCAGCTTTACATGGCGGCCTAGGTTTTCGACGATTCTCTCCGCCAGGTGGTGTTTATCGATGAGTTCCTTAAGATCGACGTCCGTAGCGTATGTTATAAGAAACAGTATTCGAGTAAGAAGAAACTCGTCGTCCCAGTTCTCGGATTTCAATTCGCTGCAGGCCCGAGGCGCAAATCCTTCATCAACAAAGATCTGCCTAGTTTCGGGCGCCAGGAGCATTGCGTTTGCGATGACTCTCAAAGCGGCACGGGCTGTTTGGCTGCTCGGGCTATGGAATGCATGCCGGAGAAGCATATTGATCCCCTTGGAAGGGTCAGCAATCATGCTGAGCGAATCGAATACAAGGGCATGGTTATAACCTCTTTGGTGAAGATGGGGTCGGCATCCTTAGGGTCTCGACCATAAACCTTGAGTTCTTCGAGGGCGGCGTCGCGATCTGCATGTCACTGCGTCAGGCTAAGATGGCTCGACTGTGCTCGGTATGAGGAGGCGTGACTGACCCTTGGGAAGCAGGGATACCTTTTCCAGATCGTCAGTGAGCTTTTTGACGAGCGCAGCAACTGCCTCGCGCTTTGCTGGTGATATGTTAGTACGGATGGGAATAGGTGCTGAGCGAGTTGGAATTAATGATCGCTCACCTGAACCTGTAGCCATTGCTAGACTAGCCATGTTTACTGAGATGGAGTATAAGACGGCGACAAGCAAATAACCAAAAGCTGAGTGAAAGTGAGAGTGTTATTTGAGGGTGTTGATCGGGGAAGAGAAAAGAAAGGTTGGGTCTGGGTCGGTCATATTCCAGTGGAAAGTTATTGCCAACTGCCAACTGCCGACATTCTTGTCACCGTTAGGATTTACAGGCGCTACCAACGTTAGTGAGGTACTGTCTTATGTAACCGCAGCCCTCACTAGAAGCTTGTACCTGTACCAGTATTTACCAGTAGACTAGGTACCTAAATAGGGGAATCTAGCCAGGGTAAATCAGATACTTGAAGAAGCAGAGAATCAACCAAAGCGAAGCGAGTGACGGGCCTTCAATGCACGGCGAAGAGTTCAAGGTCAATTCGCGCTGGCTCTTGCTCTTTCAACGGTTGCGTACAAACCTTGGGCAGGGATCGGGCGTCTGCTGGGGAAAGGGCAAGGGGCCTAAGTACCTGCTACCTCTGGCCAGGAAGAAGATGGAAATATCAAGTTGCGCAATCACGGGACCACCGGAAAAAGAGCAAGACAGATGTATCCGTTTTGCACAAAAAACAAGACTTCTTCAGTGCACCTTGGTACTCATGATATGAAGAGGGGGTATCTCTTTGGCATCTACATCGCTGATAGAAGCCTCAGTCGGTCAGACATCCAGGTACTCGGTACTTGTGCCATCACCAGCTCACACGCGATGCACGGACCAGCCACTTTAATTGAGTCGCGTAACTATCTAACTACGCGTTCTGGGAAAAAAGCCCACCCACCGCGGCGCGGATCGTGACTACGGTAACGACCTTAGGCGCTCGATCTGATTTAGGTCCCTCAAGCTCCAGAACGCCACGCTCCGAGGTAAACGCCAGCTACTCTTTTTGTCGCATCAATCTGCTATCGCAGCAGTTCGCAGTACTCGAATATCCTCTCTTTTTTCTTCTCCGTCCCTACCGAACTCCTCTTTCCGGCCGAACGCCTGTCTCTCCGGTCTCGTACATGCGGCGCTGAACCGTTCCCCGGCCAAATCGCTGCTGTCTAGATCGCCGACGCTGCCTGAGCTGGCAGCCATGGCATCTTCAGCTCCGGCCTCCAACAACCTCCTTGAGTCTCTACCACCTCGTCCGCCCACACCGCCTCGCGAAACCAGGCAGACCACCGTGGCGTCGCTCAAGAAGGCCCTCCGAAGGGACTCCCAGAACCTCCAGCTGAACCTACAGACGCCGCCCAAAGCCAACAGACTCCTCGCCGGAGCATCAGAGTCCAACCCGAGCTCGAGTCGCGCAAGGAAAAAGGTCGAATGGTCAGCCCACACACAGTACAAAGAGCCACCAGACTACAGAGAAGGGGGCACGCTCAACCGATCCTCGCCTCTGTCCGCGCCGGCCTCGGCCGCCTCGAAACCCGTCAAAGGCATCCTCAAGCCTTCATCCTCTCCGAAAACCCTCGCCTCGTCTCTCAATGGCCAAAACGACGGTCTCTCTGGCCAACCTAATATTACCGAGATGCTTGATTCAACCATCAAACAGCTGGCCGGGGCTGATCGGGATTCGCGTCTCGATGCCTACATGATGCTGGCTCGCGCTCTCAAAGCCTCCAACAACCTTCCGGACCGCGTTGCACTGCAAGATAAAATGAGCCTCTTCATGCAGTTTATCCAGCGTGACGTCGTATCCAAGAATGAAAAAGGATCCCCGGACTCGTCACTCATCAACCATGCGCTCAACTTGCTCATCACATTCCTGCACTTTCCTGCAATCGCTTCAACACTAAACTCCGACTTTGGCATTTTTGTCATGGACCATTGCATTCGGTGTTTTGACGACACGGCTGTACCCAAAGACCTTGCTCGCCATCTGATGCAAGTCGTCGCTTTCCAAACGTTCTCGGCCAAAGTCATGACCTCTGATCGGGTGGGTCGCTTGGTCGCCTCCTTGCATCGCCTAGAGAGAAATGTGACCGGCAAAAGCATAGTCATGGGTCGCATTCAGGTTTACAAGAGACTCATAAAACAATCGAAAACCCACATGGCTGTCCACACCGATTGGTTGGAAGACATGTTTACAGATATGCTGAGCACCGTTCGAGACATCCGAATACAAGCCATTGGCTTGGGAACCGATGCCGGATTTACCCTTCGAAATGAGCCGTCTCTCATCCGGAGGGCAGCCGAAATCTTCCAATCCAAGGATGCAGAAGGGCTCAGCTACATCGAGTGGTATATCCAGAGCTTGGAGGAGATTCTCAAAGCGAAACAGTATCCTTCTGCGGTGCCACAAGTCCTGGGGGTCGTGACCCTCTTCCTGAGATGTCCTTTGGATAGATGGCAGTACTTCAACCATTGGTTGCGACTCGCACAGTCTGCCTTTAACACGACGGATGTGCAGACCAAGCTTGAAGCAAACTATGCCTGGAATCGATATGTATACTTGTCGCTTACGGATAGCAAAATGTCGACAAAGGCTTTTGGACGACTCCCTCAGCCACTCATCAGTCAGTTGCGACGGAAATTCAACCCCAAACAGACTGAAGAGGGCAAGAAACTACAGAGAACAACACTCGGCGGCACATGCAATCTTCTTTATTACGCACTCCGCCCGAACCATGACAACGTACCGGCTGATTCTGTTTGGGAGCTTGCAGTTCAACCTGTCATGACTCAGCTGCTCGATTTGGATGGAAAGCCAGAGGCTTATGGCGACTCTTTGATGTTGGCGTCTCGCCTCATGGCTGGATTGCTGGATGTCAGGACCCCAAGAAGCTGGAAAGAGGAGCGCATCAAGGACGTGTCTTTGATTACCCCCGAAGAGCTTCCTGCTATCGACCCCAAATGGGTTCGACGGAATGCCGACAAGACCTTCCAGGTAGTGACGCCTATTTTGGAAAAGAGGTTCATGGACTTGGCGAATGCAGAGAGCTTGACTTTCAGGCTGTGGCAGACCTTTGCTGGATCCATCGCTGCCGCCTCAGCTAAAGACATCAAAGTGTCTGAAGAGACTGCAGGGTTTCTTGCCTGCTCGTTCGGCATTCTCTACAGGATGTGGTCTCAGGGCTGTCCTGGTACCGACGAACCCTTGAACCCCAAATTCTTCCCAAGCATCAACAACTTCGTACACGTCCTTGTCAAGACACTTGGGCTGCTCCCCTTTACAGAAAAGAAACTATCAATGTCTGTTTCCAACACATTCGAACCCATGGCTACACCATCCCATCGATCTGACAGGACTGATAGTTTCAGTGGAGTCGTTCGCGCTCCTCTTCATCATCTCTTCTCAATACTCAGCTCTATCCCTCCTGGTGCTTCTGATGATGACGAGTACTCTAATTTTATCCAGGCTGTTTTTGAGCCATTCTTTGGCGAGAAGAGTGTCAGAGTCCGGGTTGATTTTGCTCGAGAAATGCTTCGGCAATTGCCGCGAAACACATTCTGTCCATACGGGCCTTGGATTCTTACCGCAACAAACATTGCTTCACTCCTGGAACAGACACGACCCTCGACTAGCTCCAACCCTCCTAGCAGTGAAAAGCTTCTTGGTCCAGAGTATAGAGAAGTGGTCTCTCTTCTGGAACGCGGACTCACCTCGCACCCAAACCTGCCCTCTCAACACTGGTTCTCGCTTCTCGACAGCCTTTCAACCCACGTCGCCCGAGAATGTGGGGACGCAGGGAGAGCGCTCGGGGTAGTCGAGCCTGTGTCAAAAATTGTTTTGGACAACTGTTTCGCAAGCTCCAACGACGTGGATAAGATGGCCACTGCCATTGCCGCCGCTCTCTTCAAGGTCGCCAAGCTTGCTAGAGACCGTCAAGCTATAGAGGTCGCCCGAAGACGCTTGTGGGGAGCACCGCCGACTGGCTCCAAGGCATCGTCGATTGACCCCTACGACAACCTTTATAAACTAGGAAACCAAGCCCTGAAAGTGTGTTATGATTCCATGACCCAGAGCGGGGATCGAGTATTGGTGTCTTCCCTTTTTGAAGCAATTGGAGAGTTTCTAGGGCAAGCAGTACCGTTGGCCGGCGCCAAGGTGCTTGTCAAGCTCAACGAAGGACTCGGTCCTTGGATCCAGGATGAGAACGCACAACTAAAGCTAGGGGGTGGCTCAGTTCTTTCCACATCGGTAGGTTTGAGGATACTTCCTAAAATGCTATGAGCACTTAACTAATGTTTATCAGTTGCGTTCTATTTGGAGCATGATTTGCGGGCAACTGGCCTCAGTTGGTGTTTTGGATAAGAATGGGCTCAGCCACATTGAACCTCTTCTTCTTGCTGGATTCAAGAGCAAGCATCGGCACGTCGTCAACAAAACTGCCGAAACATGGAATGCGATTGTCAAAGACGAAGAGAGCTTTGAGTGCTCCGATAGCCTCAAATCAGTCATTAATTCGTTGCGTCCGCAAGTTGATATCACGATGCCCGGAACCGACGACTCCAGTGGACATTTTGGAGCCCAAGGCCAGTCATTTGTTGAGTCGCAAGATGATTTGAGCTTTGTCGTCATGTCGTCATCCAAGTCCTCTCGACAGAATAGGGTACCGGTGTCATCGCCTATGCTCTCAAGAATGCCTCTTCAGGGGCCGATGACTAGGAAACGTCGCCGGGATGCAACGCCAGAGGCAGTCCAGGCCAAACCGTCGAAGCGAACCAGTACGCCGCGACTTCGCCACGATAACTCGCAAATTCAGTTTGCGCCAATCGCATCTTCTCCTCTGGCCTCTTCCCCTCTCGCCGAAGAATCTCAGCATCTTACAGAGCGCCAAAAGGAGGTTCGCCAGAGACAACGAGATAGTGCTGGTGTTTACTCTGGTATTCGCTCCACCCCACGGACCCGTTCTCGCAGTGCCCTGGCAGAGAAAAGCAAAGAGCCGGATGCCGTGAGCAAAACGCCACAGCAGACTACACCAGAACGACCTGCATCCTACGAAGAGTTCATTAGCCTGACACCGACGCCGCGACGGGGTCAGGCTCTACAAATGGAGGGCTACAACGACCCCCCCTCTTCGCCCCCCGAACCAAGACGCAATCCTCTGTTGTCCGAGATACAAACCCGGTCAAAGGCAAAGAATTCTTTAGACAGCTGGGAATTTTCATCACCTCCTGGATCACCCTCTGCCAACAAACAGCAAGAAGTGGCCGATGCCAAGCCAGCGCAGACAGCCCCGACGAAAGGCAGCAGCCGATCCAAAGGACGGCGAAAGTCCAAGGCCAAGGTCACTAAAGACGAAGAGGTCATTCCATCGAGCTTTCTCGCCGAGGAAGATGTAGCCGGCGAACCTAGTCCGAGCGCGTCCAAGCGCATCCTTGGGGACCAAGGAACAAAGCCGCAGGCTGCGATGGTAGACCCTCCGTCTACGCCACCCCGTGAAGAGAGAACTGGTATAATCGAGATCCAAGAAACTCCAAAGTCTGGAGAAGACGAGTTTATGGACGCGAGAAGCAGCCCGACCCGGGAGCCACTCAAGGATGCGGTTGTTAGTGAAGTAATACCGCCTAGCCAAAGCAAAGACACATCTTTTGCCTTTAGCGAGGGAGACGAGAGCAGCCTGATGAGGTTCGTGGTGGAGCTTGAGGCCAGGCAATGCAACTTGCCATTCGACAAGGTTGACTCCGTCTCTCCAGAGAAGTGTATCATGGTCCAAGGAAACTCGTCAGCATCGTCGGTGTCGTCATTGTCACCGCCTCCAGAGGATTTTGAAATGCAAGTGCCCGAAGTACAGGTGGATGAGATGGAAGAGGACGATAACGACAAGACGATCAAGATTGAGGAAGAGGAGGATGAACATACCGCCAAGAAGAACAGCCCTCGGATGCTCTCGCCACCCGTTCCTTTGGCGCCCACGGAAACTGAGCCTGAGTCTGCCAAACGCCAGTCTAAACGGAAAAGAAAGCGAGGCGCTAAGTTCGCCGAGGCTGGACGCAAGAGACGTCGATCTGTCGATAGCAGGGCATCGAGCCAAGCCGTTGAGAGCCAACCAGTTGTGCCCGACACGAGCAACTCAGCTACACCGACGGCACGGCGTTCGCCTAGGCATTCCAAGGGCCAGGGGACGGCAGAAAAAGACCTACAGAACGGCGATACGGACGACGAGGTCATGTCACAGTTGGTGATGGAGTCCAATGCCGCATCACAAAGCCAGTCACAAGCGGAGGGCCACACAGAAGGGGAGGATGTTGACCCCGAGTCTATAGAGAGCTCAGAAGGACCCAGAAGAAGAAGAAGCACAAGGAGCCGCAGAAGTGAGTCGGGCCAAGGCTCGACGGGGAAGATTATGGAGGCATTCCGAAGTGGCCTGGACGAGATACGTGGAGCGGCGCTATCCCGCGAGGAAGTATACGGGCTCGAGGACATGCTCCTGGATATGAGGAGGGAGCTTGTCGAGGCTGAGCGGAGAGGAAGAAGGTGAGAATGAGGCTACGAGTTGAAAGAAGCATTGTCTCGGGCGTTGAAAGGGAATTGGATGGCTCAATTGAGCCTATACCATGCTGTATAAAGCCATTGATTTGTTTGTTTAGATTAGAAGTACCTATAACGTCGTTATGATGAAGCTGCAGATGATTAGATAGCAGGACTAGCATTGAATTAGCACGTGTACACACGGATGAGTACATTTACAGACACGATTGGCCACTTGGCCAACTCTCAACTAGCTGTTGATGACTCGAGAAGTGAGTTGAAACCAGATGATGTCCTGGCATCTACGATCTACGATCTACGGAGTACAGAGTACGGAGTTGTGAAGCTCGGGTTTCCCAACTGGGCAAGCCGAGCCGTGGGTGGCTGGGGTTGTCGTGCGAGCGAGTCAGAACGTCAAGGCCAACCCCAGAAAGGAACACCGGGGTCCGTCTGGTCCAGTCTAGGCTCGTTTCGGCGAGATCGTCAAATGCGTGCCTTGGACGAGGGCGGTTAGGTAGAGTTGAGGCGTGGTTTGCCGGGGCATGGTTTGGAATTACGCGGGTAGGAAGTAAAGCATGTTCGCAGATACTGGACGGATTACCACGAACAGACATGGCAGTATATGGCGTCGTTGGGCGTCTTGGCGGGCGTGCATGCGGCATCGTGTAAGTGGCTCATGAGGTTCGTCTGCTTGGAGTCGTGATTGAAGCATCAATAGACTGCGGCACTTTGTGTCGGATACAGACTCTTCGGACAAACTCCGTCGCCATACCTGATCCCGGACGTTTTAGCTTATTGGGCTCCAGGAGTACCAAGATTTGTTGGTTATCCAGGTTCTTGGGAGCCACGGAGCCGCATCGACAAGGTACGCGTAAAAGGACATGGCCAATTCATGCGAGCTATACGCGTACAAGACCATGCATCAATGTTTGACAATCCTTGAGACCTGTAGCCAAGAGGATGGGCAAGGAACGAGGTTGGATCCATGTCGAGCTTGCACATGGCGTTGCGTTGCCGAGCATCTACTGTAGCGCAAGGATAAGCACGCGAGCATCCCGGAGCGGGTCTCCAAGGATGTCTACTGCATCCATAGTGCATAGTATGCATCGTAGGTATTGGTTTGGTTGGCGATGTGATGAGCAACTAATTAGCACACAATGCTCGGAGAGGACGACTTCTAGACACTGACACGGATTCACGGATTCCCAGGTTGATACCGCCCAGAGGGCATTTATTGGCAATGTAACCCTACATGACCGATACTGGGCGATCTGATTGTTGAAAAGCAATACAGATTTACTCTAGTTGATCAATCCCGTGATGAATTGATGGTCAAAGTTGCTATCTAGATACTGCGCCGAAAAGATATGGATGATTGATACTGCAAATAAAGCTTAAACAATGGCTTTATTCGGCCCGCCTTTACCCCGGATGACGTCACCCGTTTCCGTCGGGGGCGGAATCGACTCAAGTAATTATCGCAGCTTGATCCGAGCATCTCCATCTTCAATGTGCCTGTCGGTTGTGGGATTGGCCCATGCCTCCTTTTTCTTCTCTCTTGTCGATTGTGGATCTGCAGGGAACCGCGAACCCGAGGTTTGCCGCAATCCCTGGAAACGACCATTGCCCAACTGCTTCTTGACGTCTTGGCGGCGAGGCGCCAGCAGTTGGTCCAAGGAACGTTTGTGGCTTGGGGATGGGTTGCATATGACGAGGGTAGGGGACGGAGTCAGTTCCCTCTCTATTCCCGCCGGCATCAGAGTGTGGGAGTTGAGCCATCCCATCCCATCCCATCCCATCCCGGAGAATTGACCGAGTGGCTGAGGAGCACAGGCATGCACATCCACGAGGGATTAAGCTCATGGGCCATGGTCTCTTATTATTCTTTTCGTCTTCTAGGTCGTCGACATAATCTCAAATGCTTCGCGTGTCGTTGCCTCGACATCCCAAGCCAAGCGGCTAGAGTAGAGCCTCATCGCTGGGCATCGGCCACGCCAACGCCAGCATCATGGCATCCCGTCTTGTCACCTCGTGTCGTAGGGATCCATCGTGGACCTCGTTGATTATTCTGGGGCCGTTCCTCTTGGCTGCGTTCATCACGCGACCTCATTGCTGGTTGGCTACCATTGTCAATATCACACCTGGTTCAAACAGGACAGGGATCACTCACAAGCTCAGTAATCCTGGACAATCGATGGAGACAACTGCCACCGAAGCAATTGAGACAATTTACTTTGCCTCACTCACGATACCCCGACTTGACTCCATCACAACTTCTCCCTGCGGAGAGCATCGCCGTGAGGGGTCCGAGGACCGTTTCTTGGCGAACAAATGAGACGACAAGGATTGTCCAGAAGCAAGAAAGACACATGGGAATCGAGCCTTGATCAGAACCTTGCCCTCTCACAAACGCCTCTGTTGGAATACCAGGCACTTAGGTAATTGATTACACCTACAACACAGTACCAACGGAACCATTTGCTTCGGCCCCTGTTCCACGCCTCGACGGTAATTGCCTGGGGCGATACCTCGAGAGCGAATAAGGAGGCTGGCCCCTTACCCCGGCCTACCCGTTACGATGTAGCCGTGGCAGAGTTCAGCTAGGGGCTAGCCCGGCATTCAGACTTTGACAAGCCACCATCGAGCCTCGAGAGCCTCCGATTCTCATTCCCCCGAGACCCTCTTCTTCTCCGCATTGTGCAATGACGTCGTTTCCCCGTGGACATGGGCCCCCTGCCAGCTGCGGAGAGAATGCGGAGGCCAGTTGGGGGCCATGTCTGTGTTGGCCGCGGTTGCGGCGGTACTAGAGCACTTTTCGTTAAACCTTTTGGCCTTTTGGCTTGGCCGGGCGTGTCCCCAGAAACTTCACTGCGCACTTGGACGCCGGGAGCAAGCTCTGAGACACCCGAGGCGCGGGTGTGAGCCTCCAAGGGCCGTGGTTGTAGTTGTAGTTGCAGTTGCTACCCCAATTCCAACCATGATGAGACCTGTGGCCGAGTAGCAACGGCTTCCTCACGGATATAAAGCCCAGTAGACTCCCCATTTGCATCGTATCCTGCCTTTGCACACAGTATTCCAATACTTTCCCCTTCTTGTGGGTTACAAAGCATAGTCTCCATTCCGTGGAACAACACCACAATACCTTGCCCAACGTGATACGATCAAACATCACCCACCGCCCATCATGCCCACCAAGTATCTGGGCCTCAGCGGCAAGAATCTCAACTGGGCAATCAGCACAGTTGCCGGTTGTGATTTTCTACTCTTTGGTTATGGTGCGTGTCTACTCCAACGGGCGGCTTCATGTCGACTCTCCTCCACGTGGAAACATTGACTAACAAAGATGGCTTCTGCAGACCAAGGAGTAATGGGAGGAATCCTGACGCTACCGCACTTTCTTGAACAATTCCCAGATATCAACCCCAAACAAGCCGGCATCAGCGACACGCTCCAGGCCACGCGCTCGACGAACCAGGGCATTGCTGTGGCCTCGTACAACCTGGGCTGTTTCTTCGGCGCCGTCATCACCATCTTCATCGGCAACAAGCTCGGCCGCAGACGCATGATCTTCCTCGGCACTTCCATCATGGTTGTCGGCGCCATTTTGCAAGCCTCTGCCTTTACGCTGTCGCACTTCATCATCGGACGCATCATCACGGGCCTCGGAAATGGCGGCAACACGTCGACAGTCCCCATGTGGCAGTCGGAGACGTGCTCCTCGCACAAGCGCGGAAAGCTCGTCATGGTTGAAGGCGCCCTCATCACAGCCGGCATCATGATTTCGTACTGGATCGACTTGGGCTTTTCGTTTGCGCCCAACTCTGCCTCCTGGCGGTTCCCGCTCGCTTTCCAGGTCGCCTTTTGCATCTTCATCCTGACTTTTGTCCTGTCTCTCCCCGAGTCGCCCCGCTGGCTTGTCCTCAAGGGCAGAAACGACGAGGCCCGGCAAGTCATTGCCTCCATCTACGACTTGGACGAGAATGACAAGTACGTCAAGAACGAGCTCAAGGCCATGCAGGAGACGACGGCCGAGATGAGCAAGGGTAGCTTCGCGGATCTGTTCCAGAGAAACCCGAATAGAAACCTCCACAGGACTCTGATTGGATTCTTCAACCAAATGTTTCAGCAAATCTCTGGCATCAACCTCATCACCTACTACGCCGCCGAGATCTACAGTAGCTTGGGTATGAGCGGCTTCATGTCTCGACTCCTGGCTGCCCTCAACGGTACCGAATACTTCATCGCCTCCTGGCCTGCTGTATTCCTAGTCGAGCGTGTTGGCCGTCGCAAGCTCATGCTGTTTGGCGCCGTGGGTCAAGCCATCACCATGGCGATCCTCGCCGGCGTCAACTCACAACAGGACAACAAGGCGTGCCAGATTGCCGCCATTGTCTTCCTCTTCGTCTTCAACACATTCTTCGCCATCGGTTGGCTGGGCATGACCTGGCTCTACCCAGCCGAGATTACGCCTCTACGGATCCGAGCCCCCGCCAACGCCCTATCTACCTCGTCCAACTGGATCTTCAACTTCCTCGTCGTCATGATCACGCCCGTTGCGTTCAACAACATCAAGTACCAGACATACATCATCTTTGCCGTCATCAACGCCTTCATGGTCCCCTGCGTGTACTACTTCTTCCCCGAGACTGCAGGCCGCTCGCTCGAGGAGATGGACCACATCTTCCAAAAGGTGCACGGCTGGCAGGGTGCTCTGACAGTGGTACAGCAGGCCAGAGTCGAGCCTCGATGGTACGGAAAGAATGGCGAGTTACTGATTGGCGTGGACGAGGCGGAAGAGGCGGATGAGAAGGCTAGAGTAGAGCACCGCAGTGCGAGCTCGGATTCTCCAGTTGGTCGGCCAGTACAAGGCTGAAGCGGTTGGACGAGTTGAACATATATTGAATACACGAGCTGTACCATGATGGCTATCTGTTTCCGCCCTGTTACCGTGACAATAGAATCATAAAGTGAAGTTTATATGGCAACTTGATATAATGAAACTAAGGCTTTTGAGTAAACTGTAGTTTGTGTGTACTTTGCTTTGGAACGTTGAAGCAGAGTTATCCTATGGTGAGCACTTCGACGGCGACTATGTGCCGTGGGCAACGAGGAATGGGTCATACCACATTTAGCAACACATACAGAGCTCAAGTTACAAGCGACTCATCTTATTGGCAGATTGGTCTTGACAAAGCTACGAATAGCGTCACGGTGTTAATGGTTGAAATCCAGACAATGGGCAGTCTTTGCTAAAACGTTCATATGCATATCTTTGTCCATTGTATGCCTATCATGGCGGCGGCGTTGACATGAGTCTCCTCGTCGCTTGATGCCAAGTGCATTCCTGGTTGGATCTTGACATGAATACGAGGTGGCTACATGACTGATTTCTCCATTTGCTCTCGGTCATGCGTTCTCGACAGACGGTTCATCGATTGTGACCTGAAAGGATCAAATCGTACTTGCCGCTCATGATAGCCGCTTAACCGGCGCCGCCATGTAGACTACTCCTGGAGAGAACCATGGGCATAGCGACAGCATATCAATACTGTCATGGTTAGATAACTACCCAGGTATGGTCCTTCTGGAAACATCGGTTGGCTGCCTCATCTCATAGAGTGTGGGAAGGCATATGGGATAAACTACCTACCTACCTTGATTAGCAGCATTCTTGGGCAAGTGCTCTACATATCTGAGCTCATGGACAAACTGGATCCTCGTTAGAAGTAGCATTTATCCAAGTATTGAGAACCATGAAACGTGTTCCTACCCTCTCGAGTCAACAACCCTCTACAGCTGCTCTTCGCTCCAAGCAAGGCAAGGCTGTTAATAGAAAGAAAGGGAGAGAAGGCTGCACTTGACCTTGTTAGGAACTTCAAGTGGAGGACAAGTACAAAACACTTGATGTGGCTCTAGCTTCCGGATATGAATCAAGGTAGGTAGGTATAGGAAGAAGCCTACCTCGTTTCGTTAGCCAAGGCGCGTCTTGCTGTGATATCCAGTCTGCTTGAGGGCAACTTCTTTACTATCAAGGCAGTCGCACGTCTGTCCAAACCAAGTACATAAACCAATTCTCCCCTTGAAATCCCCGTCTTCATTCTCTCTCCGTTCTCTCTCTCATCCATCTTGGTCGTCCAGTCGCCCAAGTGACCGTTTCATCACTCGTGTTTCTGTTCTTCTTACATCAATCATTCAGGCCTCATCTCCCTTGGCCTTGTCTCCCTCACTATCCTACTGCTGTACTACAACCACACTTGCAATGCTCTTTCACCAAGATCCCAGCCGTTGAGATGCCTCACAGCCTCAGACCAATTGAAGCAGTCGAATGTTGACTCAAACGAGTCTCGACAGAATGGTTTCATCATTGGCTAGGTGAGTAGTGACCCAAAGATTGGCCCCAAGGGCCTGCGTACAAATCTGAGTTCCGACCGTGAAGAGAAACATTCTTATGAGGGAACTGCTCGCTCAGGCTCGGCTGACCTTTTCCTTCCTAGGTTGCTTGTTAGTTGGCCTCAGAATGGATTCATGATAGGCTGGGTGAGTAGTGACCTAAAGATTGGCGCATAGCACCCCGTGTGCAATGAAGAAGAGAAAGAAAAGAAGGAGAGAAATGGGGTCTCGCTGGGTTCCTTTAATACTTGGGGTTTGGCGGAGAAAGCAGCCAGAAACATTTGCTGTGCCGCCATGCGTCGTTGAGGTTTGTGGCCTGGCCTGCCTTGTTCTTGTTTTACAATGTTGACGCTATAGAAAGCGGCTGATACTTTGGACGTGCACCGCTGACTCTTTTCTTACAATGGACGGAATAATTGACTACTCAACTTGCATGGTAGGCAGCAATAGTCAGTCCAAAGATGGCTGCCGATTCCATGTCTCTTTTGCGTTTACGATTCGATGGCGGAGAATGGTGAGCCGACAGGAAGACAGAGACAGACATGGAATTGAGGCTGTTTTCCAAATGCATCTTGTCCTTATTGTGCTACTATATGGGTTAGGCCGCCGTCGTTGCGTCCTTGGCGGCTCAAGCAATGAATCCATCAATAAGCCGCCACCCGAGCAAGGGTTGGTCTACTCTCGAGATGTCGCGAGCTGCAGGGGACAGGGACAGCGAGCGTGACTCATTGCAGCAGAACGAATATTATATATACTTGACTACCTAGATTCTTGGACCATCTTTTTGCGCATCTTGTACGCATCAACGTGGCATCCAGTGGTTGATCTGCAGTCTGCTCTCCTACTCACACTGTGACTGTTGAATCACTCACTCACCTCAACCCGCCCGTCATAACCGCATACGTAAATCCCAATCTCGACTTTTCCTCTCCCAACTCCAACCTCACACAAACAATGGCCTCTCCTCCCGCCTGGTCGCCCGACTCGTGGCGCGAAAAGCCCATCAAGCAGTCTCCCACGTATCCCGAGCCCTCTCGTCTGCCCAAGGCCACGGCCGAGCTGACTCGCCTGCCGCCCATTGTCTCCCCCCACGAGATCCACGCCCTCAAGGCCCATCTGCGCGATGTCGCCCAGGGAAAGGCCTTTTTGCTGCAGGGCGGTGACTGCGCCGAGCTGTTCGACTACTGCCAGCAAGGTCCCATCGAGTCCAAGATTAAGCTGCTGCTGCAGATGAGTCTCGTCCTCATCTGGGGCACCAACAAGCGCGTCGTCCGCATCGGGCGCATGGCGGGCCAGTATGCGAAGCCCCGGTCGAGTCCCACGGAAATGGTCGACGGCAAGGAGACGCCCAGCTACCGCGGCGACATCTTGAACGGTCACCACCTGGATGAGCGCGAGATTGACCCCAACCGACTCGTCAGGTGAGTTTAGCCTTTGAACCAGGCCATATCTTCAAGCATCTCAACGGCCAAGTTCTAACGTCCTCCCCTCCTCAACAGAGCCTACCACCACTCCGCCGCCACCCTCAACTACATTCGCACCGCCCTCTCCTCGGGCATTGCAGACCTCCACCGGCCCCTCGACTGGGGCCTCGGCCACGTCCGCGAGCCCTCGCTCAAGGCAAAATACTCAGCCATTGCCTCCAGCATCCAGCAGACGCTGCGCTTCCTCCAGGTCATCAACGCCCGCCCCGACGAGCTCGACACGGTCGAGCTCTTCACCAGCCACGAAGGCCTCCTCCTCGAGTACGAGCAGGCCCTGACCCGCGAGCTCGACACCCCCGCCAACGCCTCCCGCCACCACCCCGACGCCGCCGCCGGCAAGCAGTACTACGACACCTCGGCGCACTTCCTGTGGATCGGCGACCGCACCCGCCAGCTCGACCACGCCCACGTCGAGTTCTTCCGCGGCATCGCCAACCCCATTGGCATCAAGGTCGGCCCCAGCACCCCGACCGACGACCTGCTCACCCTGCTGCGCACCCTCAACCCGGACTGCGAGCCCGGCAAAATCACCCTCATCACCCGCTACGGCGCCGACCGCGTCGGCGCCCTCCTGCCCGCCCACATCCGCGCCGTCGAGGGCTCCGAGTTCCGCCGCTGCGTCGTCTGGCAGTGCGACCCCATGCACGGCAACACCCTGTCCACCCCCGCCGGCATCAAGACGCGCCGCTTCGGCGACATCTACCGCGAGCTGCAGGAGACGCTGCGCATCCACAAGGAGGAGGGCAGCTATCTGGGCGGCGTCCACCTCGAGCTCACCGGCGACGCCGTCACCGAGTGTCTCGGCGGCAGCGAGGGCCTGGCCGAGGACGACCTGTCGACAAACTACACGACCTTCTGCGACCCCCGCCTCAACGAGAAGCAGGCGCTGGAGCTGGCCTTTTTGGTGGCAGATCACTTTTCCCAGGAGCATAGGCACGAGACATCTGCATTCTGAGAGACGACTGCGGATGAAAGCTATCAAAATAAACAATGAATGACTACGAACCACTCATAAAAAAACTGGCTGATTTGGTACAGGAAATGATGAGAAAAGAGACATAGATTTTCATGTCAAATTACGAGTGTGTACCATGTTTGAATCAACAAAAGGCACATCTACTCGCATCAGTCGTCGATTCACATCGTAGCCCTGTTCTATCAGGCCATGGGGCTTCATCAAGTTTGCACACCTGCTGTATCGTGCCGGCTCATTTCCTCCTCATGCTATCAAGTCCTCATCCAGTCATAATCTGCCCTTGGGCTTCCCCCTAGAGGGAATCTGCAATCCCTAGGCGAGCGTCGTGATCTGCGCCGCCTCAAAGGCGTCGCCCTTTTCGAGCTTCTGCCATCCAACCACGCTGCCAGGCTCAACACAAACCATCTTCTTCCAGCCGTCCTTGGGAGTGAAGTCGCGAGTGGCGGCCGCCTTGTCGGTCCAGGGGTTCCACACAACAACTTGGTCGAGGTTGTCGCGGACAATGCTGAATCGCGGAGCACCCGCCTCGGAGATGACGACGGGATGCTTGGGGCCCTTGGCAGCAGTGTAGACGCGGTCCGTCTCGCCAGAGAAGGTGATGCCGGCGCTCTGCGTCGCCGTCTTCATGCCATCGACCTTGTCCAGGTACTGCGAATCCTCCAGGCCGGTAACTTCGGTGGAAGTAATGTCCTGACGATTTAGTCAGCACTTCTGTATACATTCCCGTTCAAGCTGGATGACTTACCCCAACTCTGTAGTACGTGTGCAATAGCGTCTGGAACTCGAACGGAACGTCGCCGTCATTTGTGATAACGAGCGTCGTGTTGAGCGACTCGCGATCAAGCGTGACGCTGTACAGCAAGCCGAACTTGTAGGGCCACAGGGCCTTGACTTGTTCGCTCAGGTTCTCCGAAGACAGGCCAAAGTCGAGTTTGACGCTGGAGCTGGAGGCAGAGCCCTCGCTGGTCGACTTGCCAAGGAACTCCCATCGAGAGTTGCGGGCGAAGCCGTGTTGGGGGAGCTTGGCGGTTGCTTCGTGATCGGGGGCGGTACCGAAAACCTGCAACGTGAATCAGTACCTCGCCATCAGAGGCGCAGAAGAAAAGTGGTCAGACATACCGGGAAGACGATGGGAATGCCTCCCCGGGCGGGAGCACTGCCGTCGAGGGCAGCAGACTCGCTCAACCACAGCTTCTCATCGCCAGAAGCATCCTTCCAGCTGAGGACAGTAGCGCCATGCAGCAGGACATCGACGGTCTCGCCGGTGGGTAGGACGGCGGAAACTCGGGACTGGTCGTCGGAGAAGTTGACCTGGGGCTGGGGAGCCGCGGGGGTCGAGGCGAGCGCCGAGGGCTTGTTGGGGCGATCAACCATGGCGACGGAGGTCTGTGATGTGGTGAGACGTGGCGTGGCTGCGTGATACAGAGGAGGAGGATGAAGAAGAAGAAGTAGAAGAAGTAAAAGTAGAAGAGAGGGGCGAGTTTGGAGGATTGACAGCTAGAATAGACGGAGAGAAGACGGAGAGAAGACGGAGACGGAGAAATTGAAACTGGCAACTGGGATGGGCAAGTGCAGGCAGGAGCTTGGTTGGCTTGGTTGGCTTGGTTGGCTTGCTTTAAGCTGTGAGATGACGAAGTGAGGGGCCGGATGAGCAAGTGGGGGTGTAAGTAACTCAGTGTAATGCAGTCTGTATGGTAGATTTGGCGAGAGAGGCAGACGCTTTGAGGCGGGCGAGAATTAGTCAGTCTCTGACAAATGGAACAAGTTGCTAGCCTAGCTAGACTAGCAAAGAGTCTAGTTACTGTACAGTAAAGTCGTGACAAGAGAAAACAGGCGATTCGAGTTGGATTTGCAATAGACTCCAGTTGCCGGCCGTCTCGGAGTTGGCATGGATGGGTCCATTCAACGGATATAGCGGGGTAAGTCAAGATGCATGCAGTCAGCAGCCTGAAACGCGCTGTAGATCTACTCTACGTGCTCCAGGCTGATGGTCCATCTACTATTACCTAGTTAGTTAGTTATAGGGAAATAGACGGCCAAGTAACGCGTGGCTAGAGTCTGTCAAAGTCGGCAGTTTCGACAACTGGCCTCGGACTGTGGGTTGGAGTCTGAGTTGGGTTGGCACTTGGCTACCTGTATTTGTCAAAGGACGACCAACCCAGCTTCAATGAGCTCGCCATGGCAAACACTTGGCTTATTTACTAGATGTCTACATTTATCAATTATAATACCTTTTCTTTCAGCAATCCTTTCCCTTTTCAACCTGTTTCCACATCCTGACAAGCCCGTGATTAAGCCGTGAAGCCTATCGTGGTTCCCACCTGCTCAACCCCACCATCAGCCACCCCACACCAGCTACGTAGAGCTTCCCACTTCCAACACCTACGTAGCTCTCTCTCTCCCTCCCATCACCAACTTCACAAACCACAATCTTCAACACAACAATGTCCGTCGAAGACGAATCCAGCCAGGTCGCAAAGTCCGCCGAGGACATCAAGGCCGCCTCCGCCCTCGCCAGCCTCGACGCCGACGAAGCCGCCACATCGCAAAACATTGACCACGATGCAGCCAGCAAGGCCATGAAGACGCTCGGCACCGCCTCCAAAGAAACCACTACTGCCGCCGCCGCCGCCGCCAAGAACGTCAAGGTCGACGCTGCCGACGTCTCCCTGCTCGTCGCAGAGCTCGAGGTCACAAAGGCCAAAGCCACCGAACTGCTCAAGAGCCACGAGGGAGATGCTGTCAAGGCCATGCGGGCGTACGTTGCTGCTTAGACGTGCCATGGAACACGGTGCTGGCGTGGGAATTGACATGGGCGAGGGACACCCAGAGCTAACTGAAGCTTCGATTGGCGGTATACGAATGCATACGCTCACTATCCAACTATCCCAGCGTACGACATGACAACTATTCCCACCTATTCGCCAGAGTATGGGACCTCATGAGACCAACCTACGGCAAAACATTCATGATTCCATCTTGGAGTTACCCAAACAAGTCAAGTTTCGACTAGTCAATACGCAAGCCATGATCGAACAAGACATATAGATGCCTCTCAGCAGCGTCAAGGACAAGCGCAAAGGTCACCACATCTGAACAGCGTCTTCAGCCTACCATGATGAAATAGAACAAAGCAGTATTCAACTACCTTACTCTCCCGCCCCCGACAGATACAGCATCACAAGAGACAAAGTACCAGAGCGGCTTCACATATCCTAGCGAATGTACAATGTCAACAAGCGAACACTATGTGATCTCGCTCTTCCAGAGTCAATCTTCGCAGACTACAATCTAAATAAGAACCTTAGACACCAAAACGCCATATCCAGACGGTCCTGCCCGTCCCGTATCCTGCCAACCCCATAGACAAAACCAGAGCTCGACGGCTCATCCAACCGGTCCAACAAAAATCATATTACAACAAGCTTGTAGTAGTTGCCTCTTCCACACATTCAACACTTTACTTCCACGCCCGAGCCAATGGGCTGCCAATCTTGGGAGCAAACTGCAGACTCTTGCGTCGAGCCGCCATGAGGCGCATCAACACCTTCTCATCCTTGTCCTGGCGCAGTAGGCCTTGCTCAAAGTCACGATACGCCTTCTTGGGCGGACACGTGCGCGTCAGCATCGTCTGCTTGGTGGGAGACACGTCCTCCTCGTCATCGTCGTCGTCGTAGCCCGCCGAGGGTGTTTCCGGCACAATGTTGGCGGCATACCGGGCAATGGCCTCTGGCGCCGGCGTCTTGGGGACGGGCATTAGCAGGGCATTGGACCACATGTTGTCTTCCTCGTCATCGTCTCCTTGCTGCGAAGGCGTGTGCATCCAGGCAGTGCTCTCACGACGCCTCATTGGCGTTTGGGGCGAGCGAAACTGGTCGCTGGCCTTGGAAGGGCTGCCAGCAGGAGAGCCGTTGAGGCTGGCCAGGGCCGTGGGCTCCATGCTTTGGCGGCGGCGAGCACCACCACGAGGAACTTGGTTGACGTTGATGCCGAAAGGACCCTCGTCAAGCCATTCGTTCTCGCGCTCGCAACTGGAGATTGTTAGCACCATGAACTTCAACGTCCACTTTCAGATAGAAGACTTACTCAAGCACCCAGGTGACACCCACACACTGGACGACGCCGTTGGCTTGGCGAACCTTTTCCAGTGTTCGCTTGCTGCCATCCTTGAAGACAACATGCGTGATGCCAATCTTCTCCGACGATGGCTCCTCGTTGCTCGGGTTCCACTCCCACGTGTTGAGACATCTGGCTCCCATTTGCGTCAACAGCTCGACAAAGATACCGCTGGCATCAGCGCCTTCACTGGTGTGTACATCGACGAACACAACGGCGCCGCGGAGCAGTCCAGGGTTAAGATCTCGGCGCGGTGTGCGAGCTGGAGTGCCCATGGATGACCAGAGATCCGACTTGCTCGGCGTCACGGGCCCGGGTGTAGTGGGAGGCCGAGCTGCAGGCAGACTCTTCCGCTCCTTGGCAGGTGAGAAGGCAATGACAGTGGCGCTTTTGCTGGGTCCGGATGGCCGCTTGGGCGCGACGCGCGACGCGCTGAAGCTGCGCTTCTTGATCGGGCTGGGAGTTGACTCATCCGCGGCCTTGAGAGGCACCTTGGTCGTGGTAGCGAATGTCTTCATCACCGGGCGGACAGGCGTGACGGGGCCGGGAGTATGCGCCGCCATCATTGCTGGGTCCACGGGAACCTGGTTCTCATCCCCATATTCCTGGCTGGCCTCGGAAATGGTGTCGTCAAACATGTCAGAGTTGACAGTAGCCTCCTCCGCCTCCTCGGGTTCCGTCAGAGACATCTCGTTTGCCTCGTGAGCCAACGCGACATCTTCATCCGTCACCATGAGGTCCTCGTCAAAGGCGGGCTCCTCCACCTCACCCACAGTGACTTCGCCAGCCTCATCCTCCACCTCGGGACGCACCAGCATCTCGTCTTCGAAAAAGTGTTCCCCTGCTAGAACTGATTCGTCTTGGGGTGTGACCAACTGCTCCTCCGTCTTGGCTTGGTCAACAATCTCAGAGTCGGTAGAGGAGTTCAAGGGCGCCATCTTGATGGGACTGGCCGCAGCCCAAGAGCTGAATCGATCAGCCAAGGCGGTGAAGCCACCCATAGACACTCGGGACGTCTTGGTCTGGCTCTTTGCTGTCCTTGGAGTCTTGGGAGCGGGGGTAGCTGAGACATGGTGGGTTGCCGGTTCCATCTCATCCTCAGACTCTGAATCCATGTCGTGACAAGGATCCAGGTCCTTCTCTCGCAATTGGAACACGGGGTTCTCGGGGCTAGCAGGAGACGATGGCTGGGACGGAACGATATCCTCATTTTCTGAGACTTCGGCAAGCTCTTCAGCCTCGACAGTAACCTCGTCCACAGCAATGGGGTCGTCAAGGTCGATCATAGGCTCAGCGGGCTCATCAAGGTCAGCGAGCTCCTCGAAAGCGTCCTCGACAAGTTGCTCCGCCGGTTGTTCCGAAACATCGTTGGGAATATCCGGGATACCCTCGATGTCAACTTCGGGGCCTTTCTCAGACATCTGGACTTCAACGGCCGTCTCGACAAGTCCCATGTCTTTCCGGAGAACCGGGTCCGCATGTCGGGGCAGTACGGCAGATAAGCGGCCTGGGAACTGCAAGCTCTCAATGGGCTGACTAAACGGATCATCGTCGAGCTCTTCCGGGCTCTCCTCAGGCTGGTCCTCCATCATGAGCTTCGCCGAGGGACGGCCGACATTAGCAGGCGTCGGTGTGGACATGACCAGCGGCTTGATCTTGGGAGAGCCTGTCAGGGCCATGGTATTTTGTTGGCGAGGCTCAGTAAACGGCTTCATGCCCGGAATGGCGCGTTTGGCCGGCGATTGCAGCAGCGAAGCCTTCATCGCAGACTGGCTTACTTGGGCCTGGAAGGTGGGCATCAGGTTTAGGCCCTTGATGGGTGATTGTGGTCGCTTGGCGGGCGACTGCATGAGTGCGTTCTTGGTAGTAGAGGCATTGCCCTGCTCCGAGGCCGAGTTGACGGTAGCAGTGGTGGCAGAACCGGGCAGCGTCACAGCGCCGATCCGTCGAGCGGGAGACTTCATGGTGTCCTTGAGCGTCGAGGGCATCTTCTTTGCCGGAGACACTAGGGTTGAGGGGCCGAGGTCGGGAGCATTTAGTGTACCTGTAGCAGCCTCTTCATCTTCTGCCGCGTCTTCCTTTTCCTCTTGTTCCTCCTCCGCCTTGGGGGCGGGTGCTTCTTTGGCGCTGGGTGGCCTCCGGGCGCCCTTCATCATGGGTTTGATGACGGTCATCTCGCCCGAGAGCTCGTCTTCGGATTCGTCTACGTTCTTCGATACGGGCATCTGAGTCACCTTCTTAGGGCTCAGCGGCTTCTTCTCTGTCGACGTGGTCGTGCTTACGGTGGCTCTAGTACTTCGCGCGGCCGCAACCGCGGCGGCTCCGCGCCGGGCTGGACGCCCGCGCAGTCCAGGCTTGGCCGGCTCTTTGGTCCCGGGCTCAACATTCTCCTTGCCCGGCTCCTGAAAGGTGACAGACTTCTTGACGGCGGGCTTTGCAGCTGCGGCTGTCCGTGACGTCGTCGTCGTCGTCGTCGTCGTCGTCGTGGCTGGGCGGCCTCTTGCTCTCTTGACTGGCTCGGGGGCAGGCTTCTCGGCCGGAGCCTCTGTGGCCACTTTGCGCGGTCGTCCTCGTGTTGGCTTTGCAGGCGCGGGTGCAGATACAGTCGTAGCCTCTCCTTTTGATGCTTCCGTTGCCGTCTTCTTCGTTGGTCGGCCGCGCGTGGTTCTGGCAGGGGCCTCGGCGTGTGATTCAGGCTCGTGCTCGTCCGTCTTCTTGGGCCGCCCCCGGCCTCTTCGAAAGGCTGGAACATCTCTCTGCTCTTCTTCATCCTCGTTCTCGTCGGCTCTGACTTTTCGCTTGGCAGCTGTGCTCTTGGTGCCGGTGGTAGCGGTGCTCTTCGCCCGCGCGGCAGCTGTGACGATCCTGGTCTTTGCAGGCTCGTCGGCCTTGGCGGCCGCCCGCGAACGGGTTATTCTCTTGGGCGGTGATTCCATGGCGATTTTTTTTGCAGGTGTGCACCTAGGGTTAGTATGGCAGAATAGAAGCAGGAAAATGAAGGAAGGGTTTCCCGCGGCAGTTGGTCATGATGATTCCTTATTAGGTCACCGCGGTCTCCTTTGTTGTGCCGAGCCCTCGCGTCGTTGCCTGGGGCAACCACATCTCCACAAATCAGGTGCCGCCCGCCTCATCTCATTGCTTCCCGCCAACAAAGACTGGCGCGCATGATTTGATTTGTAAACACATGGAGATGGACGAATTCACAGCGAGACACATGATTTGCCAACATTTTATGTTTGAAGTCTTGCACTCTTGAGTCGAATGCGTCTCTCCTCAATGATCTAACGTTATACTTTGTATAGGGCTCGCTGATGAAGGCGCCAGTGCGTGAACCCTTTTTTTCCAAGGAGCGGCCCGGACGTGCACGGATGGATAATGAGTCTCATTAAACTAATAGCAGGGCGTTGTCTAACTGGAAAGGACAAATACGGACACCCTAATCTTATCGACAAAGCTGGAGTGAGGCACTCTTCTTCCATCTCATCCTTGTATATCCCGATGACTTCTTTGATATATCTGTCCAAACAGCACTCAGCCAGCCGTCACTGCGATAGTGACCTTTTGATCAACAACACATCTACAAGGATGCCAATGCCTGCCTGCTTATGCATGACATACATATTGTTGCCGTCCCGCCTCTGCCGTCCCAGCGCTTGGCTGCCGCGACGGTGCCCGTGTTAGTCAACGTTGATCTCAGGTAATCCCGACGTGTCCGTAGACTGTGCACCGCTACCTACTAAACCAGAGCTCATAACCTTTGCATTTGGACCCTGGCCCATATCAGAAAAAGGAATATTGGGAGGCGCTCTTTCAAAGGCAAAGTAATGACGCCTTGTTTGTTGATCGGTCGTCTGTTCACGTGTCTTGGTTGGGGAAGCTTTGCCAGTGGATCTGGAAGCGCAAGTAAATATACAAGAACATCATAGACTGTACACAAGATGAAGGCCTTCAAAGTAGGTAGTGTAGATAGTGTTCTTCGCCATCCGACTCAACTAGGTATTTACCAAAAGAAACCCCAAACCTGCTTCGAGCTCCAGCGCCTGATCCAAATCCATCATAGCCGCTAGTTCTATCCTGCCATCCATACACCAGAAGCGCCCTATGCCCCAAAAAAAAAATGACAATACAAAGATAGACCACAGTACAACTATGCATATTCACGATCTTCAATCCCTCGACGCTCGCCAAAGAGATACGCCGCCTCAAGACAGAACCGTCCATGACCCCTCTCCATTCGTCGCTCGCTGCCGTAGCAGATGAGCACTGCGTCGACGATGCCGCTCAGGATACTTTCCATGGCGCCCATGACCGAGTAGCCGATGAAACTAGCCATCATTCCCACGACGTACGCATACGCAGAGCCGCGGACACCTACGCCATCCGGGAGCTGGATCCGAAGCTGCTTGGCCGTAATGACCCACCCAGCGAAACCGAGGCCCGTAGCCATGATAAGACGAGTCGCTACGAGGAGTAGCTTGGCAAGTCGATAGGGGAGAAGACCGTTATTCTGCTGCCCACGAAGTCGGAGTGCTCGCGGTGTCAGCGTCGTCATCGGAAGCGCAGGAGACACAAAGTCCATCTGTTCCAAGCCCCTAGATGAGGAGCCTAGGTTCTGCGAATGGATGGCCGAGTAGGTAATGGTCAGCGGGTTTATCAGGGCCACGACAGGTGTAGGAATCCACCATGAAGCAATGTTTGCAATGGCGGCCCCGATTCGTCTCGGCAGGAAGATCAGGGGTGCCCGGATGAGAAGGGATAACAGCGTCGACTCGCAGATGCTACCAAAGATGGCTGTGAGCGCGTGATTGAGAGCCGCCATGACGATCTCCCGAGACGGCGTAGGTGGGCCCGCGTTGCGGTGAAAGTACCACTGCGATACCGTTGCAGCAGTGGTTGCGCGATGGACGGCGTTGATGACGGAAACGGTCCACATGTAGAGGAAGACGAAGCCGGCCCCGAGCCACCAGCTGGAGACGCGGATCACGAACTGGACCGGCGACTTGGACAGATAGCCGCCCATAAAGACACGGGTGAACATGGCGAGCCACGCCCATGTCCAGACGACAATGAGGGCCAGGCAGCCAAAGCCAACCAGCAGCAACGCCGAGTTTTGCGCCAAGATTTTGCTTGAGAATTGCAAAATCTCAATCGCCTGCTGAATCGCCCGCCGTCCTCGAACGACCAGCCATATCCAGAGCACACACGAGGCGGCGGGTAGCACGGCCGCCCATCGCATCACCTTGTCCTGGAAGCTGGAGCCGTGCGTCCTCCCCTTGAATGACGAGACGAAGGAGAACATGGAGAAGGCAAAGAGAATGATGGGCACCGCAATCAGGATGACGCTAACAAGAGGTCGTACAAACGACCGAAGAGCCGCGAGCCAAACAAAGGAGACCATGACTGCCACCACAGTATCCACGGCCAACATATGAAAAGACTTTTGTAGTGTCGTGTAAATCGTATCGCCCACGGGACTTTTCCGAGGCGAGGTATGTAGCCATACCAGGACAAAGGTAGACATCATGCCTGCCAGGCTGATTAAGAAGATCCAAGCAAAGAACGGGTCATGCCGAAATATCTCCCCCTCAATATATTGATGCGCCGCTTCAGCGGGCTGTCCGTCGTCAAAATGGGGGCCCTGTGCGCCGCTCATCTCGGTCTCGGCGGTCGAGTTTCTCCTCACAATAAAAGGTGCTCGTTCAGAGTCGGTCCCCTTGAAGCGCTGAAAGGCCGGAGGGCTGCTATCCGTGGGTGTCTCCCCCATAAACGAGGGAGGTGGATCTTCGTCTGCGTCGATTTGTGACTCGAGGCCAATATCGACCATCTTGCCCTTGCTATCGCGTCCTTGATCGCTGTCCTGGTCGGCCGCACGAAGGGGAGTGTCGTCGGCCTCTTCGATGAGGGCGTCCACGGCTGGACCTGGTCGATAGCCGCTCTGGGCGCCGTTCCAACTGCTCTTGATCCCGCGTCTGAATGCCCGATCAGGGTATGGGTGGTCCTCGTGACCGATGCTGTCTTCGAGGGAAGCATGGCTATGAGCATCCGACTCGACGCTATCGGCGAGCTTGCTAGCGGCGGCGACTCTACGAGACCGCTGCAAGGCGAAGAGGTCGGCCGCCTCCCGGTCCCTCTCTTCCTCATCATCCTCTTCTCGAAATTCGTCTAGAGTGCTGTGGAACAAGGGTGCGTCCTGGGCAGCAGAAATGCGCGAGGCAAAGCCGAGTTGGCCGAAACGCGAGCTGCCAGTCTGCTGATAAGGGTTTCCTCCGTATCCGCGGGACAGGAAGGACCTGCTTGCTGCTCCTCGTCCGGCATCTCTTTGGTTTCGGGAGGGACGGTTCGTCCAGTCATTTCGCGGGGGGTTATCGTTGTCGGCCTGGCCAAAGTTGGACAGCCGCGACTGGGACTGGGCCAGGAATCTCGACGCATCTAACGAGACAGTCAGCATTTGGATATTGAATAAACGATGCAAAGCGGTGGACGAGAACACGCACACTCCGAAAACATGGCGCCCAATCAACACCTTCCACCTCACGTGCGCCCAAGAGAGGCCCGTCTCTTTGATATCCGACTGAAGGTCTGTGGGGAGCGTCGGCTAGTTATGCTGTTGATGGGTGTAGGCAACGATGCAGTAGGCTGGTCATCGAGTCTATCGCGTCCGGGTCGAGGGATACGATATGGCGGGGAAGTGGGAGATGGTGCAATAGCAAAGACTAAAAAGGCGGAAGAAGAAGTGAGGCAGAACAAAGTTACCTGGGTCATGAGGTGAACTGGACCGACGGGATGATGAGGCGGCGGGCTGGCACTGGCTGGCTGGCTGGCTTATCGCTGGCGTGCTGTGCTGTGCTGTGCTGCGCTGCGCTGCGCTGTTGCAGGCGCCCAGAGGGATCTCCGGGGGCCCAGGCTAGCGCTTGGAGCCGGGCTCTAGGCGTCAGTCGGTGACGATCCAACGTGGGAGTTAGGCGGTCAGGTCAAGTCAGGTCAGCCTCCACTGGGGGTCAGTCCCCATAACTAGGTACATGTCACTGGGAGTCACAAGCTGCTGGCCCACGCTTTGGGACGGGACGAGACAAGCAAGACAAGGTCGCGGGGAGAGAAAAGGCTGTGGGAAACAAGAGGCTTGGACATGGCTACAAGTACAGAGACTGTCATGGCTAGTCCCTCTTCTCGTACGTATGGTCCTTGGTGACTACTGTCCTGCTACAAGATACTCTGCTCAAAGTACACGTCTGTTTTGCGTCACGTCAGAGGCACCAAACATCCATGATCCATGACTTGCCGACAAAGTGAGAGCAGGCAGACGGATGGCCCCCTCTTCTTCCGCCATTCGAATGATCAATCATGATGCGTCGATGCATTCAGCGCACGTCTAAACACAAATGACAGTACAACTCGAGCACCGGTTTGCCTTGGGTTTGCCCTGGAAACGGCCGATGCCGGGATCCATACTTAGGTAGACATATCCACGCGCCAAATCCGTCAACTGACCCTGTCGAGCACGCATCCATCCCCATTTGGTACCTGACTCAAGCTTGCGTCACACACTCGCCGTGTCACTTTGCCTCGGCAGTGCCGCTTTACTCTACCCAAGCATTGTACCCAAGCATTTGAAAAGGCCGACTTCTCTCGTTACCATCTTAGGTATCTTTGCAGGCAATGGGACTATCTTGCCTTGGGTTTCGACTCCCCGAGATATCTCATCCGCGTCTCGACATCAGAAGCCAACTTCTCCCCCGTCGCGGTGCCACAATGCTGGCGTAGAAGATGCAAGGAGGATTTCATCTTTTCCCTGTCAAAAGTCAGGACTTCAATCTCTCTTTGATAAGAGTTGGCAGACGACTTACAGATTGCCCAATGGCCGGACGACCTTGGGCTCGAGGCCACTCCTGGCAAAAGACATGTTTACGCGTCTGGATTTTGCAAAGATGTCAAGATGGACGACAGTAAGTGCTTTACATGTTTGGTTTTGGATTCAATCAGCCTCCTTTTACGGCCCGTAAGCCGCCATTGCGG
This sequence comes from Pseudonectria buxi, assembly GCA_003693545.1. Classification (NCBI taxonomy): domain Eukaryota; kingdom Fungi; phylum Ascomycota; class Sordariomycetes; order Hypocreales; family Nectriaceae; genus Pseudonectria; species Pseudonectria buxi. Next base: position 349,218 of record QUZG01000118.1, read on the forward strand.
CCTCCGCGGGGGGGCCGGATTCTATCCTTGCTATCACGTCGCTTCATATGCCTGCCTATAGGTTGGATCCAGCATCTTGAGCGGGTGATGATTACGTGTTAGCTAGTGGGCCAGCTTGAAAATAGGATGCCTACCTGGCCATCTTACACGGTTACGAAGTACTTGACTATCTTGAAATCAAATCTGTCCGTGCTACTACGGATCAAAGGCGGCGTTGAAGCTAAGACCAGCCTGGTTCATACTCTCCCAGTCTTCCAACGCTCACCAGCCACCAGCCACCAGCCACCAGCCACTCAGCGGCCAGCCATCAGGCGGGCGCACAATCAGGAGGGACGGATCATCATGGATCACATCCCTGCTTGGCTCTGGCTCGTGACAGACAGACTCACCTCATTCCCCCGTTCATCGTGACGTTTCTGTCCAGTGCCACATTTCACATCTCACATCTCGTATGCTTGAGTCTTTGCTTTTCCTCTCCAGCTCAGCGTCGTTCCTGCAATAGCCTCTTGTTGTGTACTGTAACACGACGCTTCCTGGCTTCGCCTAGAACCCTTACTCCATACTTGTCTCCGAGCACGTGCGCTCGCCGCCATCATCATTGCCAGCTACAACGACACCGCAACCTCGCCCGCTCAACCACTCTGCCCTCTGCCCTTGAGCTTCATCCCCGACCCTTTCCTCCCTTCCTTTTTTCTACTCCTCTCCCACCCCCCCTCTTTCCGCTCATGTCGTCCGCCCCCTGGGACTACATCGCCAAGCTCGTCTGCATCGGCGACTCAGGATGCGGCAAGTCGAGCTTGACCATCCGCCTCTGCGAAGGCCGCTTCTCGCCTCACCACGACGTCACCATCGGCGTTGAATTCGGCTCCCGCATCGTCCCCGTCGGCCCTCCCCACTCGAAACCGCCCGCCCCCGCTCCCGCCCCCGCCCCCGATGCCGACCCCAAAGACCCCCCCGTCCCCGACGGCCTCCCCGAGCCGCCCCGCGACACCTCTGCCGATCCCGCCGTGCCCCAGAAGCACATGAAGCTCAGCCTCTGGGACACGGCCGGCCAGGAGACGTACAAGTCCGTCACCCGCTCCTACTTCCGCGGCGCCAGCGGCGCCCTCCTCGTCTTCGACCTCTCCCGCAAGCAGACGTTCCAGCACGTCACCGACTGGCTCAACGACCTGCGCCAGATTGCCGAGCCCGACATTGTCGTCATCCTCGTCGGCAACAAGGCCGACCTCGCCCAGCAGGAGGACAACAAGCGCGAGGTCACCCGCGACGAGGCCGAGGAGTGGGCCCGCCGCAACGGCGTCATGGAGTACGTCGAGACGAGCGCCAAGAGCGGCGAGAATGTCGAAAACGCCTTTATGCGTGTCGCCGAGCGCATATACCAGAACATCCAGGCCGGCAAGTACGATCTCAACGACAGGAGATCCGGCGTCAAGGGGCCCAGTGCCGGGGGCAGCCGCCAGGTCAAGCTGGCCGGCGAGGCAAAGGCCGCTGGCCGTGGCTGCTGCTAAAGCCCCGACGAAGCCATCTATCCAAAGTTGCAAGATGAAGGAAGACTCGAGTAGAGAAGGAACCCGGGACCCAGCCGCACTCTCATATCCCGCACAATGGCATCATGATACCCCCCTTGCAACGTCGCTGTCGTCATCGTCAATCAACCAAGTGTATGAATACAACGCGCCCTTTGTGGATTGTACAGTACAGAGCAATAATGCATAATAATACATCTTCAGGCCTTTCCGAGGCCGTCAAGTAAGACTACCGAGGGGAATAAGGCGTGACCTTGTTCTATAGCAAACGCACACTGCGTTCCCTCAAGGTCCCGATTCCTTCAGCGTCTTTCGTCTTCTTCCTTCCATTTTTGTCACAAGCCCTCCCCGTCCCTTTAAAATTCATAACATTTTTGCTTCCTCTATAATATCTCCATCCACCCTTTAAATCCTTACACAACATGTGAGCAGAGATGGAAAGCCACTACACACTTCCACCAAACCCTTCGTGGGTGATACAGGTAGTGAATTAGATTCTGAAATCCGAATCCTCGTCTCGAAACATTCTTGTTGAGTCTCAACACCAGCTTAGTCAGTAACCCGCCAGTTGTCGAACCACTTCATGTACTTGTACTGCTTGTGGGAACCAGTCATGCCCCAGCAGATGGGGATGAACCAAATGTAGAGACCGATGATGATGGCGTAAAGGACTCCGTAGGCGACTCCCTGGACCGTGTGGTTGCGCTTACGCAGGCACCAATCGACGAGGAAGCCAAAGGTCAAGATGGCAAAGTAGAGCGCGGGGTAGTAGTGATGCACGTATGTGACACGTGCCATGATAACAAAGGGGAGGTAGTGGAGGAACCATCCAGCCAGAGGGTACAGGGCCGAGTAGTGGATGTGGTCAATCTCGTTGTCCGTGAGGTCCCTGAATCCACGCTGCCAGCGCAGAATGTACCAGAAGACGACGAGACCAACAACACCGAGCGAGGCAGTGGAGCCCCAGTACACGAGGGGGTTGCCCAGGAGGAAGTACTTGACGATCTTGTCGTCCCAGCCACACATGCGGAGACCGACGTGCAGAATGGGCCACTGCCACCATTTCGAGGCCAGGTCGTCCTGCTTGTCGGGATCGGGGACGAGCGCATTGTTTGACGTCATCATCGCGACGTTGAGATGAACAAAGTCGTGGAAGAAGGGCGACTTGTAGACGGCGGGATCGCCAGCAGGGACTAGTCGAAGTCAGTACGTTATCCCATATTCGCTTGGGCAAAAGGAGTCACTCACGCTTATCGTTCCAGTGGGCCTCTACGTTCCAGTGGGTGTACGTGTCGCGAGGGTTGTTCTCCTTGACGCAAGTCGTCTCAATCTGCTTGAATCCCCACTGGGGAAGGTTGACATTTCCAGCTCGAAGATAGCAGCCCAGGACCTCGTGCTTGAGACGGAAGGCAGTAGTGAGAGTGCGGATTCTAGAGCGATCACGAGAAGCAGAGTCGCGGACAACTTCAATCTTCCAGTGGTCCTTGTCGTCTCCAACAGTCAGGTTTCCGTAAGATGAGACCTCCTTGTGTCCTCGAGAGACGGGGGCAGCAATGTCGTGAGAGTGAAGGTTGCGTCCAGTCGAGGCGTGGATCAGACGAATAGTGGTACCATCGGCAATGAAGCGGAGGTCGGCCTCGGGTTCGTAGGGGGCGTCGCGACGGTTGGGATAAAAGAACCAGTCGTTGTTGGTGTCTTTGTGGTGATAGCAGGTGACCTGCTGCTGCTTGGAACCCTCGGGGTAGGTCTGGACGTGAGAGTGGAGAAGACCACCGCCATAGCCCATGTTCTTGAGGGTCGCGCGAGAGCCGTATGCAATCTCCAGGGGGCTGTCCCTTCCAACGTTGGTACCCTTGAGGTTTGCCTGGAACAAGGAGCTCATCTGGGCATCGCCAGGGCCACTTCGGTCGAGGATGGCAAAGTGCATGGCGAAAGAGAGGAGGTAGATGATGAAAGGCAGAACAATGAGGCCAACGACTCGGGCGACGACGTGAGCGCCAAGGGTAGTCTATAGCCATGTCAGTCTATGTTAAATAGCAGAATTACGATAAGAATCACTTACCGCAGGCATCTTGGTGTTGCCAAACTTGTTCCAAAGGTCCTCAATGGTATACAGACCAACGAGGGCAGTCACAAAGAGACCGACAAGCTTGACACTGCAGACGCAGCCAATGCTGAAGCCGGTCAGGAGGAGCCAGATGAACCACTCGGGCTCGAAGCTGTTGTGGCGCTGGTTGTGGAACTTGGACCAGCAGAAGACGGTGGCGACAGTTCCGCACAGAAGCATCGAGTCGAGGAGGATAAATCGGCTGATGGTGGTGTACGAGTTCTCGCAGAGAACCATGAGGGTGACGAGCCAGACAGCCGGGCGCCTCAGCTTGAGCTCTCGCGCGGTAAAGTAGGCCATGGGAATGCAAACGATGCCGAAGAAGGCGTTGAAGGCGCGCATAAAGGTGTAGTTGACGTCTTCGGGGTACTTTTCGCCCGACTTGAACTCGAAGGAACCATTGTATCCGGCGAGGACTCCAGAGAGACCAACAAGCATCTTGCCGAGGGGAGGGTGGACGTCGAAGTAGTATTCATGTTTGATGTAGTAGCTGCCGAACTTGCCAAAGCTGTGCGACGCAGAAATTAGCGAGTGCTCCTGGAGGACGTCAGATTAAAGAACATACTGAGCCTCATCCCAAGTGACAATGTTGCTAATGCCAATCTTCCATAGTCGGGTGAAGAAGGCGAGAGCTGTGAAGATGAGCGGGGCAATGACAATCTCCCACTCGTTGAGGAAATCAATGAAGGACTTCTCCTGTCGTCCTGGTTAGTACAGGCTCACCACCATAGCATTGAGCAAACAACCGCACCTTCTTGACTAGCTTCTTGTTGTCTTCGGGCTGGATGATGGCGGGCACGTCAGATGTCGGGGAGGAGATGGGTCGCTTTCTGAGACCTTCGCCCAGGTCAGCGCCCGAGGCGGCGGCAGTGGCGGCCATGATGACGGCGACCGAGCAGCCGAGGCTTTCGGGGATCGGCGAGGGTTGGAAAAGGAGACGAGAGGCTCGTGAGGCGAGGCTGCGAAAGGGGTCGTCGGCTCGAAAGCGTCGAGGCAGAAGCTGGAAAAGGTAAAAGCCACCAGCTATGTCGACCGAGGCGTCGAGATGGGGATGGTGGTCGTGGCCGAGGTCAATGCCAGGTGCAAGACCAAAGGAAGAAAGGCGAAAAGAAGGTTTCGAAGGCAGAAGGCAGAATTCAGAAGGCAAAAGGGCAGAAAGGAAGAAGAGGGCGAAACAAGGACCCTGAGCCAGACCTAAGGTCGTGAAAGGAAATGGTTCTAAGAATACACCATGTCCCCTGAGTTCTGAGTCGCTGGTAGCAAATAATGCCACATATGCTGGACCACCCTGTCTGCTGCACTTGCTCCAGTAGCTGCAGCCAGCTGGAGCCGCTAAGGCTGTGCTCTGTGTCAGCGTGTCGACGGCCCCTGTGGCGGTGCAGGTACAAGCGGTACAGTCTCAGTCTCAGTCTTAGCACTCGTACCTCGTACTCGTCTCGGCCCAGATGCCCAGCTCAGTCCAGCTCAGCTCAGTCCGGTTCAGTTCAGTTCTCACCACTAGCCTCAGTGGGGCGACATGGTTCTGGTGCTGAGGAGCACTGAAAAGGGGAATACCATGGAACCTGGAACATGGAACACATCTCCGGCAGGCTCTTTTCTCTCTGTCCAGGCCCCAGACTCCATGCTGCATGCTCCATGCTCCATGCTCCATGCTCCATGCTCCAGGCCCGGCGCCGGCCGTCACGCCGTCGCACCAGCACAGCAGCCAAGCGTCCAGGCCAGACCAGGCCAGGGCACGACGAGGCCCCGCCAAAATCGAGGATCCTCCTCCCGATCGGCCTCCGTAGGCGGATGATGCATGTGAAAGTGAAAGCGAAAGCAAAAGGCAGCACTTTGCCGGCACTGTCTCACAACATACCCGGGCAATTGGTTACCTACGTACCTACAGATCGCGGTCAACTGCAGTTGGCATTCCCACCCACTATCCCTCTTCCAACTTGGCCCGCTCAATCCAGACCGTCCAGCTCTCTTTGCCGTGCAATTAGTTACTGACTATTCCCCCTAAGCCCCCCTGGCCTTTGGGGCCGTGTCTCGGAGGTGTGGCTCGTGTGTCGGCCCAGAATGAGGTCCCATCGTCATATGTTCGACGGCGAACCGGTGGATATCTCATGAGCCCGGGGCCACCTTATGTCATCCATCCCGTCTCGTCCCGTGCCCATCCTCCTACACACATACCTACATACTTACATCCTGCCTCAATGTCCAAAGTCTGGCTGCCTCACTTAAACTTCCCCCCTCCTGCAATTGCTTTGAGTTAAGCCTGCAGAACCTTTTTCCTTTGCCTCTTCTTGCTCCTGTTGATGCAGGCTCTCGCACAACTCTCCTCCTCCTCCGGAGTATAAGGTTTGGCTCGGCCTCTTCACCGCTTTGTAACACCCCGCATATCGCCCTCGCCCTCCGATCTCAATGTCGTCCCTCGTCTCCGACTTCATCATCAACCCCGTCTTGCGCCAGGCACGCCGCTTCTCCGAAATCTCTCGTTCCACAGTTGCTGGCGACAGCGATGCGCCCTCCGACCGTCCGACCGCACTGAGCGACACCGAGACTAGCCCCGGTGGCGAATCCGCCTCCGTCGTCGACATTCCTCTCTCCCGTCCCCTCAGTTCCTCTACCCAGGAGACGAGGGTCGAAGAACCCGAACCAATTCCCACCATGGCTGAGGAACTACCCACTCGCGACCACATCTCCCTTGTCCTTAGCCCGGGAGGCTCACGTCGCATCCCCGAGGATGATGGCATGCGGGAGCTACGGTCTCGCATCCAGGACATCGCCGCTCTCGGCATCTCCTCGTCTGAGAAGGCGAGGTTGATGCACGAGCTCCTCCAAGAAAATCATATTGCTTCCAGACCAGTGGCCCGGAGTAGGCTGACTTCTTCTTCTGAGAGCTACGACCTACCTCCACACAAGCTGGAGGCGTCGCCATCCCCGAGACCCTCAAAGTTCTGGAAACCCCACGGCGACGATGCCTCAACTTCGAGGACCTTTTTCTTGTCCGAGGCAGATCGCAGGCCAACATTTGTTCCCGTAAAACAACCCAAGAATTGGGGCTGGGACCCGCTCGTGTTGCCTCCCGAAACGGAACTCGACACAGAGCAGCAGCAGCCGCTCGGATGTCAGCATTACGAACGAAACGTCAAGCTGCAATGCTTTACCTGCAAGAAGTGGTACACTTGTCGCTTCTGTCACGACTCCAATGAAGACCATAGTCTCATTCGCACGCAGACCGAGAACATGCTCTGTATGCTTTGTGGCACAGCTCAAAAGGCCTCGGATGTGTGCGGTGCGTGCGGTGAGCTAGCAGCTCAGTACTACTGCAATATCTGCAAGCTCTGGGAGAACCGCCAGAGCAAACCTGTCTATCACTGCAACGATTGTGGCATTTGTCGAAGGGGCATGGGCTTGGGGAAGGACTTCTTTCACTGCAAGGTGAGAACGCTCACTAGAAACATTGAAGACAGGCAACTAACAGATATTAGACTTGTCGTGCATGCATCTCCACTTCGATTGAAAGCTCCCACAAATGCATCGAACGGTCGACAGATTGCGACTGTCCGATTTGCGGATATTATATGTTTACGTCGCCAAAACCGGTCGTCTTCATGCCTTGTGGCCATAGCATCCACAAAAGGTGTTACGAGCAGCATATGAAGGTGTCATACAAGTGCCCCATCTGCAATAAGAGCCTCGCAAACATGGAGAGTCAGTTCCGCAACCTGGATGTGGCCATACAGAGCCAGCCAATGCCTCCAGAGTTCCGCGATACATGTGCAGTCATTTTGTGCAACGACTGCTCCGGAAAGAGCACAGTAGCTTATCATTGGCTTGGCTTAAAATGCTCCATCTGCAGATCCTACAACACGGTAGAGCTTCATATCCTTGGCACTGATCCCAGGAATCCCCAGCAAACTGTACCAAATGGGTCAGAGGCACCGGACAATGCGACAGAGCTGCAGGAGAGGGAAGTGACTCGCTCGATACCGGTGTCTGGATATACTAGGCATAATGTTGCAGCACCGAACCGACGCAGGCATTCTTCCCATGGGATTGGTGCACAACCTTACACTCCAGAAAGAGGAGCACGATCTGTTTCGCCGATAAACCCAGGGCTTGAGTCCATTATGGCCCGTCTTCTTTTGGACGGCGATTCGGATGAAGATATGATGGGTCTCTGGCGCCGCCGTAACGGTGAAAGGGTCGATTCAGAAGAAGAAGAAGAAGAAGAAGAAGAAGAATCAGACGCAGAGGACGATGCAAGCAATGACTCTTCAGATGCGGAAGGGCTAGACGACGATGACGACGACGACGATAATGAAATCGTCCTGTTCGGCCATAGGTGAGCTGCCGCAATGAGCTCACGACTTGGATTTCTACAGTTCCATCAAACACTACGGGACATTCATGGAAATATTATGCATGGCGTTGGAAGGAGGGTTTTGGCTTGATTTGGAATACCACAACAGGTTGGTTGGTTGGCTGGCTGATTGGTTTTATGCTGTATTTGACCGGGAGGATGGCTCAGAGAGATCTGACGGCGTTGATATTGTCCTGGCTTTTGCGCGTTTGGGGTTTATGTATCATATCAACTCGTTATGGAAAAGGACCCATTAGCATGATACCTACATAGGTAGGGCGAACTTTTGATGCTCACATGCGTTGAAGCGCGAAAGTGACCTTAATAATAATCCTCTAGTTTCAAGATGAATGACTACCCATTCCCATAACTCCCAAGATGCTGTCTAAAAACGTTCAACGGCTAGTCTAGTTGTACAACGACTGCCTAGGCGAGCTTCACTCTGCTGTGCCTGTTCCCACCAGTCTTGTTCATAGTCTTGTCATTGTCGTCGTTTGCCCAGAGCTGGCTGCTCCGCCTGTTGGGCCTCCGACCTCAGCTCCTTGACGACTTGCTACACGACGTGAGTTAGCGTCGCCCCTTTCCATCAGGAATAAAATGGGAGCGCAGTCTCACCGCCAGTGCTTCGGGGTTCACGCCGCGCTCAATCATGGAGATGCAGATGGACAGTGTGCGCCGGTCGAGATGGCAGTTCTAGAGCGGTCAAAGTTAGTCTGCGGGCGCGTCTCCCGAGGATACTGGGAAGCGCACTAGAATGGTGGAGATTTCGTGGAGTATGTCGACGGCCTGCTGGGCGGCGGCGTGCTTGTCGGTTGGCTCCGGCATGATGGTACAGTCTGGGCGTGAGGTGTTGATGAGGACGGTAGGATTTCGAGGTTGGTGGGGCTGGTTGAGTTGGGTGTAGTCGAGCGATGGATGGTGGGGGAGACGCGGCTGGTGAGCGCGCATTGATGCTGGAGATACACTACGATGGAGTACATTTGCAGCCATGAACAATGGGCGAATTGAAAATGACACTGGATCGTTACGAGATCGAGGGAAACAAACTTGAACGTGGTCGTTTACTACATGTGAGGGAAATCACCCGAGATGCGGTCCAAAAAAGACTCTGCCCGTGCAAAACACCATCATCTCATGCCCTGGGTACGTAGGTGGGTATGTAAATCATCAAAGTCCGGGATATCATCAAGATAAAGAAGTAATTCAAAGTCGTCACACGTCCTTCCCACTCAAGCCTTCATCGCCTCTACAAACAACTCCCGCATCCCCTTCAACAGCACCACCAACTCCCTCGACTCGTTCACCTTGTCGAGCACTCCTTCGACCCGCTCCCTCTCCAGCTTTGGCCGGCAGTGCTTGACGTCGTAGTCGCGCGAGCTCGTCACCAGCTCAAACCACGCCTCGCGCTCCCAGTTCTTCTCGTCAATGTGCGTGTACACAAACTTGAGCCGGTCCTCGTGGCCCGCGCCCTCAATCTTCAGGCAGAGGTTCGTGATCCAAAAGTCCAGCTCGGGTACGTTGAACCGCGACTGCGCCTCCTGCTGCTGCGCGTGCGCTCGCTGTGCGGCGATGCGCGCGTCAATCTCGGCGTGTTTTTGTGCGATTTGCGCCTTGAGGCTGTCCCGCATCTCCAAGTGCTTATCGCGCTGGGCAGCGAGGGAGGCTATGGATGTCTCCATCTCGCGCGTCTCGGCTTCTTCCTTCTCGATGGTCTGTTGGTGCGTCGACGTCTTCACGTGGATAATCTCAATGTCCCGCTTCTTCATGCGTTGGTCCTCTGTTCGTCGGTGGTTAGCTGGCTGATGAGTGTCGACCGAGGGCAATGCAATACACACCCTGAAGTTCGGCAACGTTCATGCGGAACTGGTTGCGCTCCTCCAAGACACGCTTCCGACCTTGCTCAATGAAAGCATCGAAGCGGACGGTGAATTTAGCCATGCGGTCGCGCAGGTCGTCGAATCCAAAGTTGATGTTGGGCAGCGAATCTGCGACAGAGGGGCCGGCAGGCGCCATGGTTTGGCGGCTGAGGCTTGACGAGAATGAGGGCTCGAAGGAGGTAGACATTTTGGCGTAGACGTGACAGTGTGTTGAAGCGCAGCGCTGGCGAGTCGAAGGTGAGTTCGTGGTGTCTTCAAGTTTCGTTGATTTCTGGTCGCGTTCTGCTAAAGTAGGGGGAGTGGGTGTGGCATTATTTACGTCGGCCCAGCCAACAGCGCGTTGAGATGAGTCGCTGGTTGCCGGGGCACGCGGGGACTGTGGCGCATGAAAAGCAGCACCGCCACGTGGGGCATCTTCACAACCTCCATACAGGGACCCCAGCCTCTCGAGCTTTCTTTGCTTTATTCACTCTATTGAGAATTCTGATTCTTCTCTCCGCGAAATTGAGACCCAGCTTTCACTCGGCCTCAATTAGGATGCCCACTTAGGCTCCTTGTTCTCTGATTGCTCTGCCCCGAGAACCTTTTTCACGATCTCGAGATGAAGAAAGGAACTTTACTCAAACTACATTCACATTGGAAATCAGTACTCGGCCCAAATGGCTGACAACCGTCGACCGCTAGACCTCTTTCACGGGCATGCAGGTCGCTTAACATATACTCCCCAAGATGATACAACGCTACAGCTAGGGCGGCTTCATACTAGTCGCATCACCTCGACAGGTGAGATGATCTTTGGTCTTCATAAGACATAACCCACTGACTTGTATCTACAGTACCTCACTTCAGAGTCATAGGCTCCTCGGCTGAGCTCTATCAGCCATCAAAGACGCCTATTCCTGAAGGCTCTTCCCGCCTGTGGCAGGAACGCCGAACCCAGAAGAGATGGCTTCTCAAGTCGCATCCTGAAGCCTTCATGGGCAACCTGGCTCTCTCAGAACTTTTGGAGGAGAACATGGTTCGATTTCAAAAGGTTGAGGGTGAATCGAGCAACCAGCCATTACTTGGCATTGGCCAGATGACCAATCTATGGCATCCTTCGCGCATATCCAGCGCTCTGATGCTGGCGGCTGCAACCGGAGAGTCGGGCGAGCTACTTCGGCTTGTTCGGGTGGAAGAGTCAAAGTGGCAGTGGGATCGAAACAAGGATGTGGCACTGAATCTTTCCATCATCGATCCCGACGACCAAGAGGAGGAGGCCATCTGGGCCAGTGACGGCCTGCCCATCTCGCAAATCAAATTCGCGACGAGCCTCTCCAGATACGAAACCACCCGCTGGCTGTTGGTACAAAAGCAAACATCGACGACCATTCTCCAGCCCGAGTATCACAAAGTGCCCGTTTCACAGAAGCCAAGTGCGAATCTTTCGATACCAACCCGACTATCACGCGTCGATCCTAATCCTTTGGCCATCTTGCCCCACAAACAGACTGGAGGAAATGCGCATACCGATGTTGCGTTTAATCCAGGCTCCAAAGGCCAGCCGCCGCAGATGGCCATCGTGGATGAGTGCGGCTACTGGAGTATATGGGATCTTCTTGGCAACCATTCGCGAGGCAAAAACACGATGAGGCTTGCGCTGAATAAGTGCGGACATATTTGGGAGGGATTCTTGGAAGATTTACCTTTGGCATCCACGTTGTCTGCACAAAAGCACGGGATACTTTTCGTTGGAGTTGGCGAAATAGACGGCTTCTGGGCTGATCCGCTCCAAACATCCGAGGAGGAGGGCGCTTCGCCTACGAGATCTCGGCATGTCTTGGTTTGGAATCGTGAACGATTGGAGATTTTCGACCTTGACTCCAACACTACTTTTCCTAGATTGGCGATGCCAGCCGCTTCCAAAGGAAAACCTGAACACATCCTTGACGTTCAGGTTAGCCCCATCAGTCAGAACCATGCTTTTGTCATGACAACGCGGAGCATCTACTGGGTTGATGTGCTTTCCACTGGAAAGACTGAAGGAATATCGCCGAAACCAACCATCATGCTGGCTTGTCCCCATCTGACAGATGAGGAGGAGCTGAGATTCACAACCTGTCGTGTCCCAGCCCAAACGGGTGATAGTGCTGTAGTCTTTACCTTTTCTCCCCGGCATAGACGACTTTGTGCCTATTGGTTTGACCTACCAGCAGACAAAGGATTGCCACAGTGGCATCGTCAGATTTTGCAACTGGCTGCGGGTGGGAACACTTCCGGCACATGTGGAGGTATCCAGTCACTCGATATACGGTATGCCAAGCTCAGTTCATTGGGAGGACCAGTGCAAGGGCCTGGATCTCGCTATCAGCGTTTGGGCGTCCACTTCTTTCAAGGAAGTTTCCTTGGGACTGACTTGAGCGTGCGCTACTTCATCTGTGCTTCGTCTCAGAAACAAGAGACGGAGATTACGCTTCCAACGATGCGATTAGGGCGGTCATCGTCGAGCCAGGGAGCTCGATGGAGGAAGAAGCGAAGGAACTTTCTCCAACACATGAGCAGTGCCTTTGTTCTGCCGGACGATGTGACCGAGGTGGAGATAGACTCGCTTGTTCGACCCGTTTCCCAGACAGCGCTTTTGCAACAGCAAATGGTTGCTTCATCTGTAGGGGAGCAGTCAGTGTCACTGAAATTCGATGCCATGTGTCAAGCAATGCGGGAAGTGTTTGAAAGCACAAGGAGATCTTTCAACCCCGACATTTCCCCCACACTTGTTATGGCTATACATGAGACGATTGAGAACGGGCTGGTAGAGGGACGGCTACCGCTAACACTATGGTAAGTTCAGGCCTCAGTGACTTCCATGTCAGCCAAACTAACGTCTGCCACTTTATAGGCAAGAAATCGCCACAGGTCTAGGTCCAATAGAGCCCGAGGAGACGGACGACCCAGGCCAAAGTGATGTCCTCGATCTTTATCTAAGGAATGATGACGTGACGGTGGTTACGCAACTCAATAGACAATCCTCCGAGGGAATGCTGGGCTCACTCATCAACCTGGCGCAGCTCAACCAATCGCTCTCGGAGTTTTGGATAGAACCGTTGGAAGGGAAATTGCCAGAGGGCGCATTGGAAGAGAGACGAAGCTGGGTGGCTGGTATATCCAAAGAAGTGTTTCTTGCCAGCTCCGGAGTCATGGTTCAAGATGCGCCCTTGTTTGGATCCAGGGAAGCCGAGGATACTGAAGACGGTGCCAGAAACAGGTCCGATTCAGTGCCGATCAAGTCCTCGCAGTCTTCGATCAACATTCCATCCTCGCCATTGAGCGTCAACTCGACGAGTACTACGGATGCAGCGATTCAGCGATTGCAGCTGCTGGCGCCATCGCTGCGTGCTGAGAAGATGGCATCGGCCACCCAGTCAAAGGTTCTCTCACATTGGCCAAAGGAACGCGGCATCGACATTGAGGGCTACGTATCGAGCGTTGCGGTGGAAAGTGACAAGAAGTTTGCCGAGGCCAGACAGCGTCTGAAGAAGATTGAGTCGAAGCGCAAGTCTATGGTGGACAAGTACAAGCTCCCTGCCTTTAGGAGACAGGGCGCCTCACAGGATGCTTCGCAGGCCGGCATCCGCTCGTCGGTTGCTGTTGAGCTTCCTGACGCGCTGCCAACGCAGCCGGTGCCGATGATGCAGATCCAGTCCAGCCAGCAGATGCCCAACTCGTCACAGAGCCAGATGCCTGGACCTCCGGTGACTATGAGTCAGCCTGTGTCGGGAATGTTTGGCGACAGGAAGAAGGTAAAGAAGGGGAAGAGGAAGAGCGGATTCCGATGAGGTTTTGATAGAGGTGGTTCTTCAACCTTGGATTACTGCTTGAGTAGACGAGCATACGTTTTAGGTAGCCAAGTGACATTTTTTTCTATCTCCCAGCGGAAACATGAAATGAAGCATACATCTTGTTATTTTACCCTCTTGATTTATGCTGTTTGGGTCAAGGCTTGGCCATCCGGCATGAGGCTGCTAGATTTTGTGATCCACGGGCCCGCTGCTTACAACGTCATTGGATCTCCAACGAACAAACTCACTGCTTCAACTTACACAAGACACATCATTGCCCAAACCTCGACCATCTCACTCACACTCGTCACTGCTGGCAACTGAGCAAAGACGAGCTTTGTACCATTTCTTCCACGACCACACAAGGCACGAGCCATCATGTCCCACTGCCACGACGAGCACGAGGGCCACGGCCACGGCGGCCACGATCATGTGCACGACCATTCAGACGACATCACGCCGGCGGTGCATCTATCGCTGTACAACCAGGTCAACTTTGACCACGTCGTGACGCTCAACGAGTCGGTGCGCGACTCGGGAAAGGCGATTCTGCGCAAGACGTGGCAGGACAGGCTGAGCACCGAGCCCGAGCTGGCGAGCGAGGTGGACGAGCAGCTACTCATGACTGTGCCGTGGGTTGGCCCTCGTTTCTTGTTGCATGAATGAAATGCTATATAAAATTGCAAAAGGATAAGCTAACATGATGCTCCAGCTTCACGGCCCAGGTCAAGCTCCACTCGATCCTCATCCGCACATCGCCATCGCCGAGCGCGCCCAAGACGCTGCACCTCTTCATCAACCGCGACGACATGGACTTTGGGGCGGCCGAGGACGCGGACCCGGTGCAGACGCTGGAGCTGTCGCAGACATCCGAGGTGCAGGAGATTCCCGTGCGGCGGGCGCTGTTTGGTAAGGTGCAGCGCCTGGTGCTCTTCTTTGTCGACAACTTTGGCGACGGCGACGAGGACGTCAGCCGCGTCTCGTACCTGGGCTTCAAGGGCGAGTGGACGCAGCTCGGGAGGGCGCCGGCGAACATTCTGTACGAGGCGGCAGCGCAGCCGGGGGATCACAAGATCAAGGGCACAGGGTTGAATCAGATGGGCAGTGGAGTTGGGGACGGGGCATGATGAGGTGAGGAAGCATGAGCATGAGCATGAGCATGAGTATCATGTTGGGTTTACAAGCCAGTCATGGCTATGCTGTTACTAGGGATAAAACACCACGCATGTGTTTCTATTCGTGCATTGAGATCCCATGTGTAGATGTAAATTGGCAACACAATTCCATGGCAATGGCAACTATCACCGCTTTGACATTGATGAAGCTGGTGAGGTTGAGCTCCAGGAGGTGGGCGAGTGCTGTAAATTAGGCGGTACATGCCCAATGTACCCCCTGGGTAGCCGACATTTTCCCGCCCGAGAGCCAACCAAACCTCCAAAATTTCCATCACGACGGCTCTCACCACGACCACGACCACGACCACGCAACGTCACGATCCCGCCTCGTCCGCTCCCAATTCCATCCGCAACAATGCCGCCCCGGCTCATGCTCCACCTGCGGATGGCCCTCCCGCGGGCCTGCGCCTGCGCCCGCCCCGGCCTCGAGGCCGCCCGCCCCCTCGTGCTGCCGCGCATCGACAGCCGCAGCGTCCACAACGGCTGGTCCACGGCGCCGGCCCGATCCAAGCACAAGCGCTTCAACCAGCCCTCGGCCGGCCTGCCCGCCCTCACGACCGGCCCCGCCGCCGCCCTCAAGCGCCGCGAGAACACGACGCCCCTGCGCAGCGGCGTGCTCGCCACCAAAAAGGGCATGACGAGCGTCTTTGTCGGCAAGGACCGCGTCGTCTGCACCGTCCTCCAGCTCGACCAGGTCCAGGTCGTCGGCAACAAGACGCGCGACAAGAATGGCTACTGGGCCGTCCAGGTCGGCGCCGGCTCCCGCCACCCCCGCAACGTCACCCGCCCGCTGCTCGGCCTGTACGAGGCCAAGGGCGTGGCCCCCAAGGCCGACGTGGCCGAGTTCAAGGTGCTCGACTCCAACGGCCTCTTGCCCGTCGGCGTCCAGCTGCTGCCCGACTGGTTCCAAAAGGGCCAGTACGTCGACGTCCGCGGCAAGTCGCGCGGCATGGGCTTCGCCGGTGGCATGAAGCGCCACGGCTTCTCGGGCCAGGGCGCCTCGCACGGTAACTCCAAGAACCACCGCACCATTGGTACGACGGGTCCCTCGCAGGGCAGCGGTAGCCGAGTCATGCCGGGCAAGAAGATGCCCGGCCGCATGGGCAACGAGTGGGTGACGGTGCAGAACCTGCAGGTCATGCTCGTCGACAATGAGCTGGGCACCGTGCTGGTCAGCGGTCCCATTGCCGGCCCCAAGGGCCGCGTCGTCCAGCTGCAGGACGCCAAGAAGCGCAAGGCGCCCGCGCTGCAGCACCGCGAAAAGGCCATGAAGGACCTGCTCGAGAGGCACCCAGACGCCGAGGACAAGCTCGAGGCGGCGAGGAAGAGGCACCTGGAGATGAAGGAGGAGAGGCACTCGGCGCAGCTGACTGGCTTGTAAGATGTACTGATACGGGACGGACAAGGGGAGAGAGAGGCACAAGAACCCAAGCAAGGAGATCAATAGCGGGCTTTGTATTATACACACACACACACACACACACACAACATCTACTGTACAGGAATCCACTTGAATGGAGTATCGAGCATCGTCAATTGACATGAACCATCCTTTTCATCTGGCCGGCCTGACTCGATACGAAGCGACCCGTCCCTCCCCCACGTCATCAACCCTCTAATTGTACTTGGGCTGCTGTCTGAAGCCTCGCGTGAGAGCATCCTCGGCCTCGTCGACAACGGGCGCGGGCAGCTCGTCCTCGACACCGCCGTTGAGAGCCCTAAAGGGGTCGCCAATGTCGAGCAGGTCGAGGCGGGTGCCGTCCTCGGAGGTGAGGCTCCACTCGGTGGTGCGGAAGATGGCCTTTGGCGTGGGCCGGTTGCTGGCGAAGCGCATGGTGCCCGTGGCCTTTGAGCCGCGGACGGTGAACCAAATGTCGATGCAGCCGTGCATCTGGTTCATGGTGCCGTGGATCCAGGGGATCTGGTGCTTGAAGTAGATTTCGTCGCCGAGGATGGCGCGGGCCTCGGGCGACGTGCGCAGCGCGTAGAGCGTCGACGAGACGACGGGCGACGACATCTTCTGGTAGTTGAAGATGGCGACGGAGCACGTCGCCACGATGACGAGGAAGATGGGGAGCGTGCGGCGCCAGGGGATGTTGATGTCGCTAATGTCTGCAGTGGGACGAGCCGTTAGCTTCTTGTCCTCTCTTCTCTTCTTCTTCTTCTTCTGCCATGGATGCAAAGACGCAAACAGTCGGCTCACGCACCCGGAAGCTCCCGGTCGGCCTTGCGCGACATGAGCGGCCCGTCGCCGGGCTTCGGCGCCGGCGTGATCCATCGGCGCTGGACGGCGCGGCCAGGCGCAGAGGCGGCGGGCGATGAGGCGGCGCGGGTCTTGAGGGCGGCGACGAGTCTGCGGCGGACCAGCCGGGGCAGCTGCATGGCGTTTTGAGGCATCGACATGGTCAAATGTCAATGGCGTTGGGCTGTGGATTGGTGTTGCTGGAGTTGGTCGTTCTCACTTCAGATCAGGTGAGATGGGAAGCCAAGTGGGAAATTTTGCCAGACTCCGAGGGGTTGAGGCGCATACTGCAGCGAGAGCTCAGCCTTATGACGCCACAACGAGGCGCCAGCTCTCTCGCCCCACTACGTACGTATCGTACTCGGTCACTTTGCTGCTCCATGCCCATGTGACAGCTTCATGCTTTTGCATCCTCATCCTCATCCTCATCCCCATCCTCATCCTCATCCTCATTCTACCCAAGCCATAGTGGTCAAGTCGCATCCGCTGGCATGGACCATGCTAGAGGCACCACCCGCGTGCGCCGCACCTTTCAGTATCCTACCGAGGACTCGACAGACTCACAGCCAGAGGCACTCGACGAGCAAGGTAATGCCCACAACTACCCCATCCCAGCTTCGCTAACCTCTGCCCTCCACTACAGAGCAGGAAGCCCTCATCGCAACCCTCGCCGCCGAGAACGCAGCCCGAAACGCCCAGTTCCGCCTAATCCTCCTCGCCCTCCCGCTCCTCGCCGCCATCCCCTACATCCCCTCCCTCTTCCGCCGCTCCACCGTCCTCCTCGCCCTCCTCAGCCTCTCCTCCCTCTTCTCCACCGCCTACCTCGTCTACCACCACCCCCCGACCGTCTCCGGCTTCGCCCTCCTCGACGCCTGGGCCCGTCCCAAGACGCCGCACCCGACCCGCGCGCCCTCCGTGTTTGGCGACGACGACGACGACGACGATGACGCTGCTGTAGGAGGGGGCACCTTTGCGGCCGCCAGCGCGAGGAGGCGCGAGCGCGGTCGTAGGAGCTCCTTCAGCTTCCAGCCTCACCCATCGCCCCTCGAGACCTATCTACCCTACCTGAATCTCGGACTCGGCGTTGTGCTGGTGCTGCTAGGCTTCGTGGCTGCGCGGTCTGGCAATGCCGCCGTCTGGACCGGCATGGGATATCTGCCCATGATCGTCTACTCTGCTGTTTTAGCCTCCAAACTAGTCATGGCAAGTGTTGACCCGGAAAAGGAACTGACAGCGCTCAGGTACGAGTACAAGGGTGCTTGAGCAGCACAACGTGCATGTGTATATGTGTTTGGCCGGCTGGTCGGCGTTGTTGAATACCTAGATCAGGTGGTCATGAACATGACGAGAGTTGATATTAACAGAGATTATCATAACTTTTCCCAGTCATCCGTCTATCATTGCCCCAACCCCCGTCCTCGTACACCAGGAATGTCTTGTCATTAAAAGCCATCTACATGTCTATCGAGTCGTTGAAACGCAAAATACCATGGCTCTTCAAAACACCGTCTACGCCCTTGGGCGGCCGTGGAAAGGGATTCGTCAATGGGCTGGCATCAGGCGAGTCGGATGACTTGTCAATAACCAGCGCCAGTCCGTGAGATTTGATCGCGTCGACTAGCGCGGGGACCATGTCCTGTAATGAGACGAGGTTAGCAACTGAGATGCAACAAGTAGCCGCAAAGAAAAGGGGATCAAATGAATACATACCATAAGCCGAGAATAGCAAATCAGCCCCATGAAGTTGTTGCTCTGCGCAATCCGCACAACCTCCTTGATGGACGCACTACGGCGCCCGCTGCCTTGTGCCGCCAGCTGCACCCCCGTCGTCTCCTCCCTACCGAGGTCATTGCACAGGAACACTGGGAAGTTGGGCTGCTTCCAGTTGAGGGCGGTGCACAAGCGCGGGTTGTAGCTGCTAAAGACGACGGAGCGGATAACGTCCGGTGCCTGGGCGCGCTGCGCACGAGCGTGGTCAAAGACGATGGAGAGGATCGCGTCGACGAAGACGTTGACGTCGAGAGCAGGGCCAAGGGAAAGGGCCTTTTCTTCTTCGGGGGTTGGGTAGAGGACTTGCAGGTTGACGTGCATGCCAGGGCTGAGGAACGTCAGGGCTTCCTCGAGGGTGACGCCCGCAGTAGCGAGGATGTGATACACTTCCGCTATGCCTTCCGACGTCTTGCTCCTCAAGGCTGCCAGGTCTGCACGACTGGTGCTGCGCGCCGTCATGGCGCTGAACTGCTCCAGCGACAGTCGGCAGACGGGAATCTCCAACCCGCCGCCGCAGCCAATGTTCCACCTCGGCCACAGCACCGGTACTCCATCGCTGGTGTATTGCACAAACAGTCGCACGTAGTCGCCTGACAAGCTTGAGCCGGTCACGACGGCATTCGTCGGCTGGTTGAATTGACTCGTGGCCTTCCAATACGTCTCGAAGTCGGTAATCTCCAAAGGCTTGCCCCTGAACGGCTTGATGACCTGTACGTTGAAGCTAATCTGCCCAATGGCGCGTAGCCTAGGGTCGAATAGAGGGAGACAGCACTTGGATATTCCCTGGAGCACCTTGAAGGTGTTGGGCAATACCACAGTCTTGGCTATCACCTTGGCACCATACGTCGGGAAGACATCGAGGTCCAGACTAAAGGTATCCAGGTTGTCGACTTGGAACGAAACAATGCGAGTGTCCTCCTGGAAAGGCAAGATGATGTTTTTGGGGATGAGATCGGAGACTTTGGAAGAGATGGTGAGTCTCGCAGCCGGATACTTGCCGTCCTGAAAGAAGACGAGAGGCTGCTCTCCGGTATCCTCAAAGCTAATCTGTACAACCGTTTTGGTGTCGAGGAAGTTGTGGCCATATCTCCGCAGAGGGATGATTGGTGGTGGAAGTTCCAGCTCGGGGATAGCGTCTGGGTCGAGTGCCATGGGCATGGGGGCGGTGCTGCTGCCCATGCCCCCGAGCGAAGGCTGTACAATAAAGGGGCTTGCTCGCGCCCGGGTGTTGAAGGGTGTCAAGAGCTTCATACAGGCGAGATGGCCTTCCCAGGCGGCGTAGTACATTGGCGGAAGGTCCTTTTCGTCCACGATGCTCACATCGACGCCCACCTTGAGGAGGGCCTGGAGACAATCGACATTTCCTTCGCTCGCCGAGTGCACAAGAGGTGTCCAGCCGTACAGTTTGTCGATCTGGTCCAGGTCGGCTCCATACTGCTTCAGAAGCAGGAGCAGTTCCGATGTCTGACCTGCTCTCGCCACCAGATGCTGAGGATATAAGCCCTCAGCATCTGGCAGAATCCTGGCACCGTGCCTTAGTAGGAGCTCGACGACAGCCACAGAGCCGTGTTCGCACGCGAGGTTGAGGGGAACATGGTCTGCGTCGGAAACGGGGTCGATGCGGGCGGATTGAGCGAGAAGGTGTTCAATGCAGTCGAGATGCCCGTGAATGATGGTGTGGATCAGAGGTGTGAAATTGTCGTGGTCGGTAAGGTTGATTGTCTCGAGGTTTGCTATACATTCGTTTCGTCAGCAGCAGGTCAGTGAATTGCTGGGATATCTCGTGGCTTTACCGTTCAGGAGAGCCTGCAACATCTCCAATCTTCCGTGCAAGCTGGCGTAGTGCAAAGGCACGCGCCCATACACATCGGTTCTATCAACAGCAACGGCAGCTTCCAATCCCCAGTCCAGAACATACTGCTTGCCGTAGATGGCGGCCTGGTGCAAGCAATTTCGCTCATTGATGTCGTCGTAGGAGTGAAGGTCAACCAGCCCCGATTCGACAAGGACATGCAGAGAGTCTCGGGGTGCTTCTGAAATAGCGGCTAGGAAAGTCCTCGTTACGCGCTCCATCAAAGAGCTGTCGGCATCGTCTGCCTGTCTCGTAGACCGCATTCTGGCAAGCAAGTCCCGCAGATTCTCGAGGTTGCCGGCGATGACAGTATCCAGAAAGAGCGAGTCGGCGTCGCCCTCATCGGTGCCGACAAAGTGCTGACTCGTCACGACATGACCTGAAGCTTGGAAGTTGACCTGAATACCGTCTGACCAGGCTCCAAGTTCCTGCAAGCTTGTGGTGGCCTGGTCCGATAGTTCGCTTATTACCGTGGCGTTGAAAAAGGGCTGGACCTCGACGGCTCTGGACAGGTAGAGCTCCTTTGTCTTGGATTTTGACGTCTTGTCCCACTTCTTGAGGATCTTGGAGAAGGCAGTGCCGTTGATTTCAACAAATTGCTGGAGTTTGTTTAGGTCGGTAGCAAACTGCTGGAAGCCCTCTTCGAGAGTAGTGAACTTTGCAGAGCGCCTGGAAGCACCTTGGCGGGTTTGCAGGACCTTTTTCTTATCGAGGAGTGTCTTGAGCCGGATTTTGAGCTGTACGGCAGGGCCGACATTAGACGAAGGGATCTCGGGTGGCACAACAGGGACTAGGATCAACAAACCTCGGCTTCCTTCTGCAGATAAAAGGCATTGACCTTGTCGAGCTCTCGTTCCTGTTCTTGGTGAGCAAGACGACGCAGATGTCGGCGTAGCTACGGGTCGTCCTTACCAGCTGGAAGAAGAAGGTCGCCTTGTTGGCCTGCAAGGCGGCCTGGGAGTCGATGGGCGTGGCAGAGCGTACGATGTCATTTTGTGAGGCTAGAATCGGAGTGGCAGAGAGCTTCTTGATGAGCTGTGGGAGGATAAAATGTCAGTGCTGAACAAGCTTCCAAATCTTGGCGCTGGTGTTGGTGAGGAAAGGATGGCAGAGTGAATAAATTGCTTCTTTGGGCAAGCTTCCGTCACAATTGATGGGGATCTGCGACTGGGCGCGGGAGTCCAGAGTCAAGGGACATTAAAGATGGGGAACAGGAAGGGAGACTTTTGATCGGCATTGGGCTTGTTTATGAGGGTGTCGTGGGATGTGGAATGTGATATTGAGACAGTGGGCAGCGGCATTACCTTTTTCAGGGCCTTGTAGTTGACAAAGCTGGCGGCATATTCGGGAACTTCAAGCTGGCGCTTCTGGATCTGCTTGCCGAACTTCCTGGCAGGGGCTGTGAGCGGACGACGAATGACAAGGGGCCATGAGCTGGTGTTTTATCTGGATAGGGCAGTGCATGGGAGCGCGCATGCGCGTAGGTAGCGAGGACGAAGCCATTGAGAAAAGAAGATGGGATTTGCTTACATGTTGCGACGTAGATCTGGACGTCGACGCCCGCGGGCAACTCTTGGCGACCAGACGAGGAGTAGGGGAGGGAGGGGGACGGGGAGGGGGAGGAGGAGAGCTCAATAATGGCTGCGCTGTGTATCTGATGTCAGAGCCTGGTAGGTAAAGGTAGGTAGAGGTAGGTAAGCGTATAGGGCTGATTGAAGGTTCCAAGAGAGCTTTGTGGAAGGCTTGTCAACGACAGCCCAGAGTACGGATCCAGGGCAAAGTCAAGAAGGCATGACGGAAGAGCAGAGCTGATGGAGGGGGGAATAAAGAATGGAACGTACGGTACGGAGTACGGGGTGGACAAGCAGCGCAGTGCAGCAGCGCAGCGGGCGGAATGGGTCCTCAGCTCACGCGTTGGAGTAGCTCCCAGCTCAGAAGCTGCTGGACTTGTCCTCTTGTCGTCTTTTTGGTTCTGGCTCTCAGACAGTCAGGGAGGGTCTCGTGGATCAGGACGGACAAGCAATCATGACCCGTTAAAGTGCCAGATGCCGCCAAAGCCAGCCCAGATCAGGCACTGAGGTCACCTTTTCAGGAGCACGTGGGCAAGCTCGAGGACGTCGAGGGGCGTGGGGATGGACGGTCGCTCAACGGATCCCTGGACGCAGGTGGGTTTGGGTTGGGTTGGGATGGGATGGCGTTGGATGTTAATGTGGCAACGGAACGGAACGGCCAAGGCAAGCCAAGGTAATAAGCCAAGGTAAGAGAGAGATCAGAGAGAGATCAGAGAGAGATCTGGGATGGGATGGAATGGTTTCGGCCTCCAACGGCCAGGCCAGGCCAGGCCAGGCCAGCACAATACCCGCTAACTAGCAGGTAGTTGCAGCAGGCAGCGGCTTGTGTTTCCTTGCTTGCTGATGGCTTGATACAGCGCAAGTATTGCCGAGAGAGAGAGAGAGATGCTGGTGGAGACGACGGCCTGGAGCCTGGAGGAGGGTCAGTCGCCTTGTAGCGATGCTTGGAGCAGCCAGTCAAGCACCCATTGCGGTGTTCCGTACTGTACTACCTAACTAGACGCCAGACTCAGATGCTAGCTTCTCGAGTCTTTCCAGCTCCTCTTTTGTTGCACATGCGCCGCTCCATCCTGAGCCCCTCCGTTAGCCGCCTATCATGCCCAGCGCGTAAGCAGACGCACTTCTGATAGCCCCCCATCGCCATCCAAACATGCCGCTTGGACAATTCAATCAAGCATCTGCTAGCTTTGACCCCGTTTGGCCCTTGGACGCCCAATCGCTGCGGCGCATCAGCCCCCGTGCTCGAGCGACAGGACACAGACATTGGACCCCATGGGCCATTGCCAGAAGCTTTTGGCTGCCATTGCATCCTTGCTCCTTGCTGCCGAAACCGAAAACCGCAAAACGGCTGTATCCGGCGTCTCTGTACTCCGTACCTCGGTACCTCTCGACGGTACCCACCCTCACCGGGCACTTCTCAAACTCGCTGGATGCGCATGGAGCGCAGCTCGAGCGAGCAGTAGTTCGGCATCTGTCATCTCTGGCGTCATCACGGCTCGAGTCAAAGGTCGGAACAGAGTGAGTGGCCTTGGCTTGGCATACGTATCTACCTCATACTTAGGCCGGGCACACCTTAATCCTCCGCAGCCCCATAACGATCTCTCAAGGGTCCAGTTCAACAGCTCCCCGTGGGCCATAGCACACCTCGGCAAGCACGAAACCCACATCGAGAACATAGTTGTACAGTACGTACAAAAACAACATAGCAAAGTATGCCTTGGTAAACAACTGCCTACGCGTTCCCATGATTCAGACGCACCACCGCTTGCTGGTCAAGAAATAACGACAGAAAAAGGTCTCGTCTACACGAGCTCAGCATCCCCGCAGCGTGTTACAGGCGAACCAACCCGCTGCCCTTGGTACATGACGGATTCTGTCCTCGCCGCCGTCGTCGTCTAGTTCTTCTTCGCCGCAGAACCTTCCTTGGGCTCTTCAACCAGACTGTCCGCCATAGCCTCCGCTGCCGCTTGCTTCAGCCGCTCACTGTCCTCCGACTTGGCGTCCTTTCCGTCCTTGCTCTCCTTGGGCTTTTCCTTGGTATCCTTCTCATCCTCGCTGTCTCCTAGGCTAAAGGGGTCATTGTCGGTGATTGGGCTTGGCTCAACCGCAGAAAGCGGTTGCCACTTGCTCGTCTTTGTGTTGATGCCGGCTGGCGAAGCGTCCTTGGGCGGTACCCGAGGTGACGTCTCGTACATGTTGATTTCCTCCGTCTCCTCCTTGAACCCGACGTGCCGTCCAGCACTGCGCGGCTTGGGTGTGGTATCTGAGGGTGGAGGTCTGTACACGCCAGTGTTGGCTGTCGGACGGTTCGCGGGGGCTGCTATTGTTGTAAGCTTTGCGTGACGCATGCTATCCGGGCTCAACCTACTTCCATCGGCAGAGAATCTCATGCCAGCAAAGTCGTCGCTCAGGACTTGTGGGTCTGCGTCATACCGATCGTAGTCGTTGCTCCGTCGACTGGCCTCTCCTGAGCGGCGGGCCGGTTCTCCCTGTCTCTGTGTCGTTTCTTCGCTCTCATCAAAGTTTTCCTCAATCTTCTTCTTGAGGATGTTGATCCATCCGTTGACCTTGGTCTGGGTCTCGACGAACCCCTTGCGCAGGTTTTCCCGGATCACGGGGAGGTCGTCGTCGAGGAAGCTGTGTTCAGGTTCATCGTCTCTATCCCAGTCTTGCTGACGCTGTCTGGGCTGGTTGGTCTGGTTGGCAGTCCGAGACTCGTATGCGCCAACGTTGTCATAGTGCTCCGCAAGTTGGCGCGCATACAGTTCATCCGCCTCCAACTGTGACAGCTGCGTCCGAGCCTGGGGTCTCGGGGGTTGCGGCGGGGGGGCTTCTTCGGGTTCATGTCTTGCGGCGTCGGGGTCGGTCATTTCTGCGGCCATGGTCAGTTGCTCGTTGGTTTTCAGCTCGGCCAAAGCCTAGGGGCGTACGTACCCAGCAATGCGTTGAAAGCCGGCTCCACGCGACCACCGCTCGCGGTGAGGACGGCCCTGATGATGTTGCCATCGACGCTGGGGAAGGCCTCCTTTAGGATCATCTCGTTCTTTTGAGCCTCGGTGACTGGTCGAGGAGGCTTCGCAGGCGCAGCTTCGGTTGCCGCGGGTTGGGAAGCGTTGGTCGCAGCCGGGGCTGAAGTGGGCGCATCGTCTCCAAGCGCGCCAGTCTCCTGAACGTCGTCGTCGTCCATTTCGAGAGGGCGGGCGGTAGTTGGCGATTCGGCGCCGCTATCCGTCGGGGCCTTGGTCTGTGATATAAGGGGTGATGTCAGTGCTCTGCAGGCATGAAGCTACCCTCCTGAATCTGGGGAACGGACCGTTTCGGTGGGTGCAGACATGCTATCTCTGTCCCAATAATATGGCTGCTGGAATCGCAAAAGGTGCTTCTTTTTCCTCGAGCTTTCAACTGGATGCGGTTCTCTCGATGGCTAAGGGGACGAGGAAATTGGGATATTTCGCTTCAGCCTGGACTTGCCCGTGATAATATCGGAACGAGGCGCGAGGGGTCGGCCCGGCCACGAAGCTGATGACGTTCCCCACCCCAGGGGAGCTGTCCAAGCCACAACTTGATTTGCCACTGCTGAGATGGATGCTTGCGACTGCGCCACCAACAGTGCTTATCTGCTATTTTGGGACGCTCATCATCTAGGGTAGGTCAGACAACCTCAATTTGTTGACTGGAATTGGTAGAGCTCTGTGAGCGTTAGAACTCACCAATACTGGAGCAGGATACGTCGTCACAATGCCAGCAGCGTCATATTAAGGTTCTTACCTCTTTGATTGCATAGCGAGGCGTTCCATCCAAGCAGACTCCCGGTTGTCCTAGCTTCTTGGCCTACCACCACGATACCGTCAAGATGGCGGAGTTGGGCCTGGACTCAACCTTCATACCGGCTCTTCATAAACCAGCCGCCCTACTACCCATTACCAAACACCGGGAGAGTCTTCTCTATACTATAGAGACACATCAAGTAACCATCATCGTTGGCCAAACCGGATCTGGTAAAACAACACAGCTTCCACAGTTTCTAGAAAGCGCTGGCTGGTGCGCGGACGGAAAGATTATTGGCGTCACCCAGGTACGTGAATTACGAAAGGAATAGGTATGCAAGACTCTTGCTGACCGTGGTGTTTAGCCTCGCCGGGTAGCTGCTACAACTGTCGCTCTGCGAGTCGCCGAAGAATTTGGATGTGAAGTGGGCAAAGAGGTTGGCTACTCAATACGATTTGAGGATGTCACCTCGGCGTCGACGCGGATCAAATTCCTCACCGATGGCCTCCTCATACGAGAGGCTCTCGTGGATCCTCTCCTAACGCGATACTCTGTCATCATGGTTGACGAAGCGCATGAGCGCTCCGTTAGCACTGACATCTTGCTTGGCTTACTCAAGAAGATCCGCAAGAAGCGACCGGATTTGCGCGTCATCATCAGTAGCGCAACTCTGCAGGCCAAAGAGTTTCTGGATTTCTTCGCCAGTAATATTGAAGAGCAGAAGAAGAAAGAAGAAGGCGCTCTAGCAAAGGATGGTGCGACAATTGTTAGCATCGAGGGGAGAACATATCCCATTGACATCCTCTATCTCGACACACCCGCAGAGAACTACTTGGAAAAGGCAATCGACGTTGTGTTTGATATCCATGCCCAAGAAGGGGACGGCGACATTTTGGTATTTCTGACTGGCCGAGAGGAAATCGACAATGCCGTTCAAGCTGTCTCAGAACGGATGGCTGACCTCGACGCAAGACGACCCCGACTATCGCCACTGCCACTCTATGCCGGCCTGTCAAGCGAACAGCAAATGTATGTATTTGACAAGGCGCCCGAGGGCACGAGAAAGGTCGTCTTTTCGACCAACATTGCCGAGGCGTCTGTCACCATTGATGGCATCGTCCATGTCATCGACAGCGGATTTGTGAAGCTGAGGGCCTACGACCCGCAAACGGGGATAGAGACTCTCACAGCTACGCCCGTCTCCAAAGCTGCGGCATCGCAGCGTGCCGGTCGTGCTGGTCGCACAAAGCCTGGAAAATGCTTCCGTCTCTATACGGAAGAGAGCTTCCAAACTCTGCCAGAAGCAAACATACCAGAGCTGCAGAGGTCGAATCTGGCACCCGTCATCTTACAGCTCAAAGCCCTGGGTATTGATAATGTCGTCAGATTCGACTTTCTGAGCCCGCCGCCGGCAGAGCTCATGTCCAAGGCGCTTGAGCTGCTCTACGCCCTGGGAGCCCTCGACGAGTACGCAAAGCTTACGCGACCGCTTGGGTCGAGGATGGCCGAGATAGCAGTGGAACCCATGATGGCCAAGACGCTGTTGTCGGCACAGTCGTTTGGCTGTCTCAGCGAGATTCTGACCATTGCGGCCATGACAAGCCTGGGCGGCAGTGTCTGGTTCCATCACGAGGGCGAGCGGAAGAAGATGGAGACTTCGAGGCGCAAGTTTGCCGTCGAAGAGGGCGACCACCTCACGCTTCTCAACGCCTACCAGGCATTCGTCACAAAAGGGAAGAAGGAAGCCAAGTTTTGTCACGAAAACCATCTTAATTACAAGTCGATGAGCAGGGCCGTCAGTATCCGGGCGCAGCTCAAGCGCTACCTGGAGCGGTTCAACATCAACGTGGACGAGACGCTCAGCGGCCCACAGGCACAGTCGGACCCGACAGGCAAGGCAGAGCAGATTCGACGCTGCCTCACGGCGGGCTATTTCGCGCACGTAGCGCGGATGCAGCCAGACGGGACGTTTCGCAATGTCGAGGGCGGGACGGTGCTTCACGCGCACCCGAGTTCGCTCATGTTCAACCGAAAGGCAGACTGGGTCATCTTCCACGAGGTGATGGAGACGGGCGGCAAGATCTTCATCCGGGATCTGACCAAGATTGAAAAGGACTGGTTGCTCGAGTATGCACCAGAGTTTTACCAGGTATCATCCAAGCGACCAGAGTGAGTGCCCAGAGATACGTAGGTAGTCCTCTTACAGAACTTGGATACAGTCGGGGAATGGAACTACATAGAGGCATGCACTGGCACATTCATCTGATTGAAAGGGATTCTAGAGCTCCAAGGACCATGACGCCATGGTAGATTCGGTTGCTGTGGCTGTAGGAACAAGTGCGTGATTGCATTGCTTTGGTCAAGCCCCATTATCAAACAAACATGGCATTTGTTGCGGGCGTTGTTCATGCGCAGAGACACGGACATGACCAGATACAGCCGCACAAAGAAAGAATATAAGCACGCCCAGCAGACTCTGGTATCTCTGAGCGGTACATGACATGTACTCCGTACATACTCCGTACCTACATAGGTACAAGCCATGGTATCACTAGTCGGGCAGAAAAGGATGGGACGAATAGCGAGGGCCGTGACCACATCCAACTTTTAAGGCCATATCTATCTGAAGCACGCCGTCCAGGACGGCGTTGCCCCCCCTGCAGATGCCGCTCCTAGCGACGAGGAAAATGGCGAGTCGGGGCCATCCCCGGTCAAGCCGCGATTGACAGCAAGCTGGCCTGGGCTTAGCTTATACGACAGCTCAGCGATGGTAATGCGATAATGCGATGGGTGCTCCCACTGCCAGGCAAGGTTCGGTTCCTTGGAAGTTGCTTTCCCGCGGCATGGCTGCTGAGCGGTGGCTGATGGCCCCGGTTCCTTGCAATTTGCCAATCGCATATTCGAAACCGCTGCTTTCCCCAGCAGGAAGATAGATACTGACAGTTGTTCCAGAAGATGAAGGGATACGCCACTGAAGCCACAGGGCTCCCAGGAAGAGTGGTGATACTCGGTAGCCCATTCCGATCAGAGGAATAGCTGCGCACACTTTTTCTTGTGCGAGTGTCCACAGTGGGATGACATTAAAGTTGTTAGTGCGGCATGGAAGTGCAATCAATATCTGAGCGAACATGGCATCAAGCATAAATCCTTGACAGCACCAGTCTCAATGAATTGTTCCTGATCATATCAACCCACGGCCGCCATGAAAAGGAGGTTGATCGTTGGTAGGATCGGGCTAGCCTGCTGAGGGATTAGAGCCAGGGGGGCCCTCGCTGAGTACGGTGAGCGTGGTCGCGATTGACACTGTGTATAATCACTGTTTAACCTCAAAGTATACAGTAAGGACAGAGCATTTGAAGAGTGACCACACTGTGTCGGTCGGCGCCCCGTCTCCACCCAGGCACCGCGTACCTGCAGATGCCCCCCTGCAAAAAAGTGACTTCCCCTTACAGGGGGCTCTCATCCACTTGTCATCCACTATCAGCTCCAAAGTAGACCGCCTGGGTCAGGGATCGTCAAGTGTGGTCTGCTGGACGCTGGCCGGCCGTGTCTTGCATAGCGCATCCTGTCCTGATGCATGTGAATCGAGTGCAGTGCAGCGCAGTGCAACAATACCGAACCCGTAATCTACATGCTAGGTACAGGATTTGGGGTGGGGCCGAAGTGCAGGGCCATTCGGGAGATTAGACGACGGCCAAGTCTGTGGGGTCTTTGAAGTTGGAAGGCAAGAAGGGGAGAGTCGGCCCTCCAAGACGGCCAAGAATGCCATGTTGATAGTCAACACTCCGTCGTAGGGGATGATGCTGAAGCAGACCTATGGAACCTCCTAAACAAGCCGGCCTCGACACCAGGTCAGACCAGGTCAGCTAGCAGTTGGCCCATTGTATCGTCGTTCCAGAGCTTTGATCCAGTCTTTCCGTCCCCCCCCTCCCCTCCTTTGCCCTTGCCCTTGCTTGCTCTTGCCATGCTTGCCATGTCAATTCGTCCAATCCCTCCCCCGCCCCTTTCCCTCCAAGAGGAAGCCCCGAAGGCTCGGTACCCACACCTCAATCTCTCTTGGCAGCCCTGGAAGCGGAGGTTGGCCAATCACGGGGCCAGGTCCGCTGGACCACGGAACGGACTGGGGCCAGTTGAAATCAGGAACCGCTTACGAGCGGTCACGGACAGGCTTACGGGTGGGCTTTTTTGGCTTCCAATGTCTTCCCGCTGTCTCTCGCAGCGCAGCCATTGTCTCTGGATTCACGACTGGAGACGTGATACTCCGTAATACTGGCAGCATCCATAGCTCAATCTTTAGGGGCCTGCACGCAGTACGTACCCCTTGTAGGTAGGCCCAGTTCCGTCTGCCAGCGGCCTGGTACGACTTGTGAGTTGCTGCTGGGGCTGGGGGGCTCCGAGCTGCCCTCTCTCCGCTTTAATACATGTAGCCGCGAGGTACCTCTGCTCACCCTGGCCTGGCCTGTCCTGTCGGCTCGTCTCGTCTCTCTCCTGTCCGATCTGTGTGTACCTGCCAGTGCCTGAGCCTGTCTGTGCTTGAGCCTGAGCCTGCCTGTTGTCGCTCTGCTCAACCTTGACCCGACTTCTACTGCTCTTCTCTTCTTCTCCTCCGCCATCCATCGCCAGTCCTTCTTTTCCCCCCCATCTGTCGATCCGGCATTTCTTCCCTACCTAGAAACTGCCAGCCAGCGGGCTCGTCATTCATTAATCGTCCTTGTTGCCGTCAAACTCTTGTCCTTCTTTTAATCTTGAGTTGGTTGGTCCCTAGCTATCCGCTATTCGCTATCCGTCAACAACAACCCGTCCACTCTTTACGACTTGGCCTTGATCGCACAACATCCCGACTTTCCCCCATCCCACGCTCTTTGAATTGCACGCCTCGATTCTGCTTCCGTTTCCATCTTTGAGCTTCCCTGTCACGACACCCGCTTCGACGTCAATAATCGACAATCTACTGTCCCTAGCCAAATTTGGATAATACTTAGATGGTCATGAAGATTGTTTAGGAATTTGGTTCAAACAAGATCTGATACTCGCGTCTTTTTGGCCTTTTTCCCTGCTCCCCCATAGCTTGGATCCCTGAGTCCTAGGAAAACGTCCCATTCTTACCATGGAGCCTACACGATTCAACCCTCGAGGCTTCCGTCTCGCACCTCGAATCAACCTCCAACGAGATGCACCCCTGGCCGACGCGACTCTGAAGGCAGCAACGGCCGACTTCAAGAGCTCTCTGCGCATGCGAATCTTTGGCCGCAAATGCCGCGACGATGAAGTGTCCAATAGTTGCGAGAAGCCAGCTACTAGCGGCAACAAGACTTTGCCCATTGTCCTCGCTGTCATGTATGTCCACCATGCTACTACTCTCATAGTCCTCCCCCGACGGAAGCACTCGTTTACTAATTAGCTTCCAGTCTTCCTATTCTTCTCGTCCTCGGCATCCTCTTGTTCCTTCACCGCAGAAACGTTAAGCGTGCCAGAATGGAAGACATGCATGACCCTCACAAGAGCTTGGATTTTGGCCTGGGCGAGGCCAAGAAGGGAGGGAACCGCAAGAGTATATTCCTGGGCGGCGGCGAAAAGGGTCCTACCCACAAGCAGAGCCAGCTCTCCATGGACATGAACCTCTCGTCCCCCTATCTTCTGCCCCCAGGATTGCAACAGTCACGCGAGTCGCTCAATTCGCTGGCCAAGACATTGGCTAGCGACCACAACGATCCCTTCCAGGTTGCTACACCACTGGCCAGCGAAGCCGGCTCTGTGAGGTCCTTCAACCCCAACAAGGACTCAGCATCTGTCTACACAAAATCGAGTCTGAGACATGCCTCGGCAGTCCCCGACTCCGAGCCGATGCCCCCTCCGCCTCGAACCAACTCGTTGCCCAAGTCTCCCGAAATTGAGAACCCATTCAACATGCCAGCCGTTCCCGAACCGACTTTTGCGCAGTCGACCAATGTCAAAGACGACGGTCTTCACTTTGGATCCTCCAGCGCCGACAGTGTGAACTTGGACCATCATGCTCATGGTATTCAGTCACCGCCTATCGCGCGGTCCAGGACCCCCGAGGATAGCGTCCCGACTCCTCCAGCTGCTCCTCAACAGTTCGAGCTGCCTCCCATTGCCCTGCCCAGCCCCCTCGAAGGTTCTGCTTCTCCAAACCCTGGCAAGAAGACGGACTCCACGGCCGACTTCAGCCTCAACTTCCAACTTCCCAACTCACCCTTGGACGACGTACCAACCCCCGCGCCTCTCTCCACCCCAAGCCAGCAGCGCGATGATCCCAAGATCGACGCCTTCCGACCCGTTAGCCAGACAGCCGACTATCTCGACCTGTACGAGGAGGATGGTCGTGGCCGTTCTGCCCAGCGACAGTCTTATGTTGAGGATCTGCCTCCGCAGCAGGGCCTAGGTGTTCCTCAGCAGAGCAACAAGAGGTTATCAGTGGGATTCCGACCTCTGCCCCCGGATGAGGTGACTGATTCTGAGGACCCCGAGTACCGCGCCAACCGAATTAGATCCTTCTACAAGGAGTACTTTGAGGATAGCAAGGAAGCGGCACCGCCTGTGCCGCCACTGCCCAAGAGTCATGCTGGAGCGCAGTACTATGAAGACTATGATGCTGGTTATGGTGCCGAAGCCGCCTATTTCGATCCGGAAACCAACGCCTTCGTCATGCCCTACGCTCAGCCCGTCACCCGCCGTGCCATGACTCCCCCGCCCGCTGGACGCTTCCGCGGCGGACCTGGTGGACCAGGCGGACCGGGTCACTATGGCCCTCGACCCCACGGCCCTCACGGTTCCTTCAGCGGTATGAGCCTCCCCGGCGGACCAGGAGGACGCTCGCGAGCTGGTTCTTCCCTAGGCCCACGACCCGACTCGTCCGCTTCGGCCAGACTTCGACAGCCGCCCAGGCAGAGGGGACCGCCGCCAGCGCCCTTGACCACGTTGCCGAACCCTTCCAAGCTCAAGGATGACTCATTCATGATGCTGAACCCCATTGACTTTGCCCCTCCGGAGACGTTCAAGGATTCTGCGGCCGGTAGATCCCAAAGTCCACTTGGCGAGAGGGTTCCGTATCAGCCTAGACTGCCGGCTGCCTCCCCTCTCGTTACTGCCTTTGACGAGCTTGCCGCTCTCCCCAGCCCGTAAGTTACTCTTTGATACCTGTTTGGCAAGGATCTGTCACTAACTGAAATAGTCACCTGCTCCGCAAGTCTAGCACCTTTACTGGCCTCGATTTCGCACCACCCAAGAAGTTCCAGGATGGAGACACGACGAGCGATGCCGGTAGCATCCGCAGCAACCGCAGCGGTATCTCGGCAGCTCAGCTGGGAGCCATTCGGGCGGGCGCTGGACGTGTCAGTCGCCTCCCCGGTGACACTGTCTTTGCGCAGGCCTCTACTCAGGACCAGCTGAAGCCTCAATGGGGCATGCGCCATTGAGAAAGGACGGCACGATGGCACTGGCTTACCTGGCAGTCTGCCGGGTGCTACCCTGACTGGACTCGAAAAGGATTCGTGTTGGAGCTCTTGTTTCTGGCGTTGCATTTAAAACTGAGCGTGCGGGGCCTTCTCTTTTCTGAACCGCCTCCTCTTTTTACTTTCTATTCTGCTCATTTCACCGGAGTCATTCAGGGTTATGACGACTTTTGTATTTGAAAACACTATTTATTGATAGGCCTCGGGGTGGTACGAGCCTTGCGTATAGAGGGAGGGAGAGGAAGCCACCACAACGACAATACAAATTACTTAGGTAGATGATGAATGGCTGCCCTGAACGATGGGCAGTACAGGTACAGACTTGTATATATACAATACCATGTACGTTGATTGGATCCTAGTGCCTGGCCGCTGCAGTGACATGATCTATATGTGCTTGTAAAGTCATGTTCGAATGGTTGCCTCAGCTGGAGGTTACTGGATGCGTGGTGTGGTCGCGTGACCAACCCAGGCGTAACCTGCTTACAGCAGGTACGTACTTGTACGTATGTGCAAAGCACATGGGAACGGAGTTGTCACAATGCCTATCCTCGGCAGACGTGATGGATGATATTGGACATGAGCGTAGGAGTGATTGAGATGCAGAAATAAGACGAGACGAGACGAGACGTGACGAGACGTGACGGAACAAGGCTCTGTAGAGATGGATTCCAGAGTTGGCTGAGCAGTTAATTTTAAGGACTCGGCATGATGTCAAGTGTCGTCGTGTGGCGGCCAATGCGACCGAGGCGTATTACTGCTAAGGGAATTCCTATTTTTGGAGTCGTCGCGCACCGAAGCGGGAGGAATGGAGAGTGCAGATCTGGTGGGTAGAGGGAGGGCGGTGCAATATTACATATTGATGATTTGGCATTTGGTCTGAGCGGCGGTAAGGGTGCGTTGGTTGGCGTCTATATCGGTGTCTGTATAGCAAGCTTCGTGGGTGGGCATGGGCGGTGTGTGCGTGCCTTGGTTGGCATCTATACGTCTGCTTGTGTTATAGGGCCGTCCATCAGACGCGAGGGCCACGGATGGGGAGTGTTTTGTGTGTGTGTGTGTGTGTGTGTGTGTTAATATTGCTCAATTTGATGGCGTATGGACGAGCACGTGGAGTCGAGTCAAAAGAGCGTCCCTGGAATGTGTGCCCCTGGCGCCCTGTTTACATGATACTGTCTGGACCTCCGTATCCGGTAGTTGTGTGTGCAGTGTCAGAGTTGGAGGCATCTTCAAGGCGGACAATGTCTCAGCGGTGTGTAGTGTGGGATATGTGACTTGTCAGCCACCGAATCGTCTAGATGTTTGATTGTTTTATTTTATTTTGTTTTGTTTTGTTTTGTTTTGTTTTTTGTTCGGGTTGGTTTGCAGCGGGCAGAAGATGGAGAGATGGAACGGCTGCATGACGCATGGAGAGGGAGGGGGATGGTGATGATGATGATGATGATGATGATGATGGCAATGGCACCACGGCACCACGGCACCACGGCAGCGCCGTCGCAGGTGGTCGCAGGTGGCCGCAGGTGAGTGGACGGACGTGCTGGTCAACTTGGGAGCGAGCTTTGCAAGACTCGTCGGCCGTCTCGTATCGAATTCGCCGCCAGCAAGCGATGGCCAGAAACGGACCAGGATGGGCCGGCCTGCAGGCCGGTAAAGGCGCAGTCGGGAAGAGGAAGCCCGAGGACTCAGTCAGCAGTGTAGGCGCAGCACAGCGCAGTACAGCACAGCACAGCTCGCACAGCATAGCACAGCGCAGCACAGCGCAGCACAGCACAGCACAAGTCGCATCGCCGTGAGGACGGAGTAATTAGTGACTAAGATTGGGATCGATCCGTGCCTTGGCTTGCCCTGAGCATCGCATTGCATCGCATGGCATGGATGGATCGCATCGCATGGCATCGAGAGGGCAAAAGGTGCCTCATTTTCGGTGCTGGTTGGGGTACATCTACCACGGCCTCCCTTGACGCTCACGCTGATGCCATTCTCTTGACTTGACCTGATTCTTTCTTTTCTCTCTCGGCCTGCTCTCGTGAGACATCCACATTACTAGCGCCGAGTACCAGCAATCCAACCCATCCCATCCTTCACGGCGTCGCCCAGCAGCGAGAGCGCTATTTGTTATCCCGTGTCAGGGCTCCCAGGCAAGTTTGCAAGCAAGCCTGCCCAAGCCTGGAAGCTCCAGAGCCTACAGAACGGCCCCTCTGTCAGCACATTGCCCAATCAAATCCCGCGTGTCCTCATCGGGCGCGTCTGCCCGATACGTACAAGGTACAAAGTACAAAGGTACCTTGCACATAGTACCTCCTACCTCTAGAGGTAGGCTCTCTCCTCACCGTCTGCCCCCAAAACTCGGGGCTTCCTCTCTCGCGATCCCGATATTCTCGCCTCACAACCAGGTCAATTCCCATCGTCGTTGCCATCTGCTGCATCACCATCAGTGGGAAACCCGCCTCGTTCATCGGCCTCTTGGTAAGTCTTTCCCTCTACCCACTTCTTTCACCCACCGTTCTCGTCTCGTTTCGCTGGCGTTTCGCCTCGCGCCAAATGGACCCAGAGGCTCCGCTCGTCGATCGCGAGCACCACGAGGCGGCACCAATTGCACCTTGATTTTCACCTTGTCCATCATTGCCTGTTCTTCCTTTTCCTCATCTGCTCCGGACATGC
Source organism: Pseudonectria buxi (assembly GCA_003693545.1). Taxonomy (NCBI): domain Eukaryota; kingdom Fungi; phylum Ascomycota; class Sordariomycetes; order Hypocreales; family Nectriaceae; genus Pseudonectria; species Pseudonectria buxi. The sequence goes on from QUZG01000118.1 coordinate 385,402, forward strand.
TCGCTTGCCGTCCATTCCTCCCCATTATCAATTCTCCGTTGTCCATCGTCGATCTTTGTCTTTCCTTTTTGCTCTGGTCCCAACCTTTTACTACCCCCCCTCCCCTCCCCCCTTGGTCGTCACCCCATCACGGTCCTTTTCTCCCCTTCAACCTGGCTCGACTGCATTGGGACCCTCCAGCTCTCTAACATGGCCCTCAACGCCAGACAGGTGCCCGACATAGGCACTCCAGGCGCTGCCATGTCCAACACCGCCGCTCCTCCGGCCACGGCCGAGGCTTCCAATCCGGCAACCGAAGCCGCCCCTGCGCCCTCCGCCTCCGACAGTCCTGCCGACTCGCAGCCTGCCGCCGAGCCTACTTCGGCCGACGACGACAACGCGACCGAGGCTCCCGCCGAGACTTCTCAGCCAGCTGCTGCTCCCACAACTGCCGCCTCAGAGGCACCCCCCTCCTCACAACCGCCTGCCGAGACTTCAGAGGCCCAACCCGAACCGACGTCAGCTGAGGCGACCTCGGAACCGGCCTCGAACCCTGCGCCTACTTCCGCGCAGCCGACTACTCAGGCGCAACCTACCACCGCACCCGAAGAGTCGTCCCAGCCCGCCCCTACTACCAACGCCCCCGATAGCTCGTCCGATGATAACAGCCAACAGCCCACCGAGACGGCTGCTCCAACATCTGATGAGGAAGAGGTTGTCAGCACAGTTGTCGTTACGACCAGCGCCAACGGCAGCCGTAGAACGACTCTGGTCCTGGTCACGTCAACCACGACTAACAGTGCCAGCGCCGTCACGGGCACGTCTTCATCCACGAGTACTGCGGAACCTCCGGCCAACAGTCCGTCAGGCGGTTCGAGCAAAGGTCTGAGCCAGGGAGGCAAGGTCGCCATTGGAGTTGTTGTCCCAATTGCTGCAATTGCCATCTTGGCTCTCGTTGGCTTATTCTTGTGGAAGAAGCGTCGTGCTCGCCGGGAGGCTGAGGAGGAGCGTCGCAAGGAGGTCGAGGACTACGCCTACAACCCCAATGCCGACCCGACCATCCCTGCGGTTGGCATGGGCGGTGACGGAGCCTATGAGATGCGCGAGGACGGTTCTTCGGGTTACCGTGGCTGGGGAAACACCACCATCGGCTCAGGGGGCCGCAAGGCTTCGACTACAATGTCGGGTGGCGTCGTTGGCGCGGCGTACTCGGATGGGACTGGCCCCCGTGGTAACATGTCCGACACCAGATCCGGCGAGCCCCTCGTCGACGGCTCTTACTCCCCCGAGGGCGAGATTATGGGTGCAATGGGCCCTGCTGCGGCCAACAACCGCGGAGCTGATGTCCACCGAGGCCCGTCCAACGCCTCATCGTCGTACAGCGCCGCTGCCCATTCCGACCACTCGGATAGTATGGCCGTCCCTTATGGCGCCGGCAATGCCTACTACGACCAGTACGGCCAGACGAACCCTTACGGCGACAACAACTACAGCCAGGTCCAAGACGGAGCCGGCCAGCCCGTCATCCGCGACAACCCAGCCCGACGAAACACGCGCATCGAGAATCCTTCGCACTATCCCCAGCAAAGCGCGGGCATTTCTCAAAACTTTTGAGCTTCGAGACGACATCTCCATCTTGCGATCCTTGCAATCTCTTTTCCATTGTCATCATGACGGCCTTTGATTTATCCATTATTATCAGAAGCTTGACTTCTGCGGGCGTTTTATTCTTACGGATTCCTGCTCCCTCATCTTCTTTTCGGCCTGGGTACGCCACCCACGCCAGTCTAGTTCTCGTTGGCCTCCTAATTGTCAGTTGTTGGTGAAGTCCTCTCCCACCTGCCATCTCTCCGCAAAACGGGCCATCTCAGCCCCATCTTCTTCTTTGTTATCTTTGTCCTACTATATCCGGACCTACTCCCAAATGCTTCCCTCGACGGGCAAAATCTGCACCTGCACGCGCCGCAACAACCACGCGCTAATATCACGAGATGGAACCTGTACATACCAACAACGGCTCAGTGGGACTCTTTCCTTATCCACTGGCCTCGTTCCAACTTTTTCTTGGATGTTCCGGCGGGACTCTGTTTTGATTTCCCATATAATGCAAAAGAGGCTGGGCGAAAAAATCGACCGAGCCTACAGCAGAATTGGTCCTAGTTTGAATCGCGAGTATGGCGACATGGCGGGCACGAGGCATATGCCGTGTGGTTGGGGAATGTCCTGTAGAACTTCTGGAATTTGGAGGATTACCTAGTATCCTTTGCAAGTATAACGTATATAGGAGGTTGAATTGCTACGGATTATAGTGTCTGCTGACTCTTTTTCGATGTGAAGACCAACCTTTGTACACACCACACTCTATGACTGCCTACTTCTTGTAGCCTCGCCTCAACGTCAACGGCGACAACTGTGCACGGCAGAGGAGCTTGACGACTTTGCGCAGTTCGCAGGTCCACGGTCCACGTCATAGGTCCCTGCATATGAAGCTTGACGGAGATGCATCTTGTGGAGTCAAAGGCCTGGTGGCTGTTTCATCGCCAGGGCTGGTTTGGATTAAATTATAGTAAATACAAAACAAGCTGAAGAACTGCACGGGCTATCGACGGCTTGTGCTCGCCTGCACTCCAACCTCAGCCTCGTTCCCTCGCGCAACTCTGACGCACCCACCTCAGACGGGCCCCCAGGACTTTGAACAATGGTGAAATAAAGATGCCAAAACGAAACAAAAAAAGAAAACATGAAAGAGGGCCAAAAAAGCAGAAAACAGCACAGACCATACCGTAAGCATATAAGCCGTTACTTTCGATCAACGCCAATAACCCTTTCCAACTCCAAGCTGACCCACCCTCCAGGACTGCCACAAACACACGATAGTCAAAGCCTTTCGAAACACAGAAGCGCAAACTCATGGGCCAGTCAGAATCATCGATGCCCTCAACTCTTTTCGGCGCCTCTTCTCAGCCCACTCTCTACCGGCGGCTCTGCAACGCTCAGCAGCCTCTTCTCTGGCCAGTTTAGCCGCTGCCTCTCGATCTCGCTTTTCCCGTTCCTTGTCCTGCTTGAAGCGTGTGTTGTCGCGTTCAAATATCTCCCTGCCTCGCTGTCTAAGCTGCTGCGCTTCCTCACCAGAAACTGTATGCCGTTTCCCGCTTTCGCTTCTAGACGATGCTGAGGTTCCTCGGCTGAGGTTTTCAACTGATTTTGCAGGGGAAAGCCTTCCCCGACCCGTCACAGAATCGTCTTGCGTTGGACGTATGATGTTGATGGACAGGCGTTTTGCATTGACGTTCGCTGCTGGCTTCGATGCCTCATGTTGAAGCGTCTGACGAGCCCGGCTGGTCGCAGTGGTGCGAGGAAACGTACCGGGAGTGACACTGAGGCGCATAGGTCTGGCCTTGAACTCTCGTCTCTTTTGCTCTTCTTCCTCTTGAGCTCTGAGGCGAGCCTCTCGTTCTTCGCGTTTTCGGCGCGAGATGGCCTCGCCAGGGAGCTCAAAGTTTGGCTTGGTCAAAGGCTTGCTAGACCTAGGCCTTGCCGGAGTCAGATTTTGCTTCTGCACCTCAGCCTGTTGAGCCTGACGAGCTTCGCGCTGCTCTTTTAGACGACGTGATACAGCCTCGCCGGGCAGCTCAAACTTGGGAACCGTCAAAGGTTTGCTTGACCTAATAGTGGGAACCTTGGAAGTAGGAGCTTGGAAGTGAACAGACTTGGCCCGCGGCAGCTGCCCCGGAGCCTTGGGCGAGTCAGCCAACGCTTCGTCTTGTTTTCCATCGCGGAATATGAGCGAAGCTGACCGTCGAATGGACGGACGTGTCTTCTCACTCTGGTTGACACGGACGGTAGCGGCTTGGCCAACCAAAGACATGCGCTTGGAGACGGTTGGCTTGTCTATCTGAGGAGTTGACTCGACAGGCGCCTTGGCTCTTCTCTGGTGAGACGAATCAACTCGTCTGGACTGAGTGACAGCGTTGATAGCTTCGAGATCTTCCTCTAGTTTGTCAAGCTCCTCAAGAGAATCTTCGATACGGGAGATTGAGAAGGATCCTGCCCGAGAAGATCCCTCGCAAGCACTACTGCGTTCGCTCACCAAAGTCAACGAGGGCGAAACAGCTTGGTCAACAACCTCGACCACTTCGGGAACTCTGAGAGGGGCTGGCCGGTGAGTGGTGTAGAAAGGAGGTTGGGGCTTGGATAAGACCATGGCGTCGGGCTGAGTTACTGCGTGGGGACTTGATTCTTCCATGGGACGCAATAAAGATACATGATGGCCGTTGAGCGGAGTGACTAGAAGGGCGTAGGTGTCAGTCAGGGGACATGTCGTGGTTGCCTCCTTGGAGTCTGGGGTCTGCTAGCTCGACAGCAAGTTGCAACCAAAGGCCATGGTTCCTCCGTAGTTAACCATGTCGCTATCATGCGAGAAACCGTGAGCCTCGGTCGAACTGGTTGGCGCTGGGCATAACAACAGCCATTCAAACTGACCTGCCTGGTGGCTTCGGATTTGGTCCTCTTCGTAGATTGGCTCCGATCCGGCAGCCAGCAGTGGATGAATCTCGCTGGGGTGTACTAGGCAAGCTTCTGTCAGTAATGCTAGACAGTATCGTGATGAAGCCAAGTCACAAACCTTGCGGCGCGCAACTCGGCAGCTGCTGGTCAGAGCTTACAACACTCGATGAGAGTTGAATACAGTGACTGCTACTGTAACTGGCCCCTCCAACGGTGGACTCTGGTGGCATAAAGATATCTGCCTTGATTGGCATCCGACGTAGTGTTTTTGGAGATGTGAGTCTGGCCTTGGTAGATGTGGTGGTCTCAGCTTCTGAGTCTATCTCTGAAGTCTTCGGGTCTAGCTCGTGACGATGGGTCAAGTTCGTTTTCTGGCCAACCCACAATTCTTGTAGCATGGCTCGAGTGTCCGAGTCTTCTGAGCTCCAAATCTCGTCACGTCTGACGTGGGCTCGAGGCCTGGGAGCCATGCTGATTGTCATTGTCGCTTTGGACTCGGTGTTGGACCCCAGAAACGTGGGACCCAGAAGCAGGGATCCTCGTAGATTGCACTAATGTAATTTCGCACGTCGACAGGGGGCGGGCGAAAGTGGTGCTGCCGAGAGCGGGTACTTGTGCTTGTGCTGAGCGTGAGGTTGTAGACGATAAGAGAGGCAAAAGCAGAGCCTGGCAATGATGGCAATGGATGGTTTGTTTGGAGCAACAGATGTTGGAGATGGTAGTGATGGAAAAGGGTTGGCTTTTGGTTGGCGCAAGGAAAGTAAACAAGACGGCAAATACAGTTTTGCTTGCCGGGCAGCTGCATTGCCGCACCCCCTTCTCCAGCAGATAGATGCACATCTTTGCCCGGAATCTGCAAGGGCAAGTTGGCTGGTTCATTGTTTCCTCACTTCTAATCAAACTCATCGCCGCCGAGGCCCAAAATAGGCGGCCATGGCTAAACTCAAAAACCCCTTGTTGGTTCACATGGTCTATAGCATACTAGCCAGGTGCGTATTTTGATTACAGAGTAGTAGACGGTAATTATTACTCTAATTGAGCAGAGTGCGGACAAGTAGTCAAGTACGGAGTAGTATAAACATGTCCTGATCATGAGCACCCAGCCCTGCCGCTTCCACGGAAAATGAGACATCGTGGAGCCTACCCGCACGTAAATAGCATCTACCTACTCCGTATCCGTACTCTGGAGCAAATGCACACGCGTCCAAGCCTCTAATGCCTGAAAAACATGGGTAGGTTCGTGTACAAGTACAGCATACGTGTCGCAGGGGGATGATCCAACTTCATGCGTCTTGCCAGACCCATCATGTTCAAATATCCGTCCAAGCTGTATTGTCTCCTCCTGGTAGAAGTCCAATTGTGACGGTTTCAATAGCCAATCAAAACTGGGCTCGGCTATCACATGGTATGTAGTTATCTCGAGGACGGGCCTCGTCGCTGATCCAACAAAACTGCCTCGATATCGTGAGGACTGTCGGCACAGGGCCCTGATGTCGTTGGTTCTGTCAGTCTGGGAGCATGAGTGCTTCAGCCACACTCACTGCTGGAGAGTGATACCTGCGTGACTATATGGCTTCGATGGCCATGGATGACTGATGAGAGTGACCCTAGGAGACAATGGCTGGCGTTTTTAGGTGCAACATATGGATTGGGTGATCGTCTCGTCAGCTCGACATCCATCAGGGGCTGTGTGGCTGCTGTCCGGAAGCGGGGGACATATGTCATGCACACCGAATAGCTTCATCCATTCAAGAAACATGCCGTGGGTCAACTCAAGGTCATGGGCTTCCCTGCTCACTGCCAGCTTCGGCAGCATCTGCTTGCGCCTGAAGTGCCGGAGCGTGCTCTGTGGGAATGCGCACCAGCGTTTGCGGTAGCTGCTCGGAACTCTGCGCATCATTGGCAGTAGCATTGCTAGGCGGCTTCGCAAGCTTGGCTGTTTGATAGTGTCAGACTGCTGTAAAAAGACACGAGCGGAAGAGGCACATACAAGAAGCCATGTTAATCGCACGCAAGACGTTGTGCCAGTTACCCATGACTGTGGCAATAGCTATGAATCTTTAGTCAGAAGGTTTTCGATGAGCAGGAAGTCGAGAGAGTGTTACCTTCAGTACCGTCTGAAAGCGTGGATAGCTTTTGTTCCAAGGCCTCCATCTGCGTCGCAACAGCAGCGCTGAGATCCCGTAGTTCCTTGAGATTCTCAAGCTCGGCTTTCTTCTCCTCGATGCGAGCTAGAAGTGCGGGCGACTGTCCAGCCGACGAGGTTGAGCTGCTGGGCGCACGCATGTGAGACGAAAGTGATCGCGCTGGGTACGACATGTCGGCTGTAGTGGACAGCTAGAGCTGTACTTTTCGTTTCTTTGTGCGTCTAGGCCCGCGTCGAGGTCGCTTTTACTGAGTTGGTGTTGATGGGGGTTGAAATGCATCAACGGCGGGGCGGGTGTCCTGCCAACCAGAGGCTCCATGCACTAGGCCCAATCGGGACATGTCAATAATGACACATTCGAGAAATTGTTACTCGCAGACCGGTTATTCCTCCTCCCAACTCAACCTACACTCCCGCCCATTTCAACCCTTCCACAACAGGGCACACGACTCCCAGGCTCCGATACTCTGCATTATGAACTATGGCTAGGCTCAACGAACCCCCAGTGTCTACGGACAGCCTCGAAACCCGTAAGTCGGTCGTCTTCAGCTTCCCCCGCGCATGTGCAGATAGGCTGACAAAATCGCCCCCCTCGTTAGTCCGAAAGAAACTACTGCGCCAGAACCGAGATCTCGCCAAGTCCAACAACTTCAAGGCGCTCCGAATCCGAGAACTTGAGGGCGACTGCGCCTGCATGCTCTCCGAGAACCTACGGCTGCGTAGTCGCATCCTTGAGCTCGAGAAAGAGGCCGAGGACACCAATGCTCAGAGAATAGCCGACCATGCACTGGCTATCAAGACAAAGCTCGAGACGCAGCTAGCGGACTGGAGTGCTATGCTTGCCGGCCTAGGAGTTGAGCCGCCTACAAAGCGACACTCGCCTTCATTGAGGAAAGCAACCAAGCCGAGACTGAGCTTTAGTGCGACCAGACCCAGCCCATCGCAAAGACGACTGCGCGATATTGCTCGGGACGTTGAAGAGCTGGGGCACATTTCAGAGAACAAATCATACCCCAGGATGTCCATGAAGTGAGCTACGCCTCTCTTACTCTTTGCTAGACTGGTTGCAACTAACACGATCCCAGCCCCGAACAGATCCTAGCCTTACGCTCCGAAGTCGACTCTCTTGAGTCGCCAGAACTCGGCCCGCCACCACTGTCCCAATTTATCGATGAGGATCCCGTTAAAATCGACTCGCCGTCTCGAACTTCCCCCGCCCCTATACACGACTCAACGCCTAAAGCTAAGCATAATATGGAGCCGCCCGTGGTTCTTGCCTCGCCACAAAATAACAAGACTATTCAAAGACCACTTTCACCAGAGAAAAAGAAGGGCAACAGTGACAACACTGAACAGGAAGTCGAGCTCAAGCCTACAAGCCCTGGAGCGGCTGTTAAGACCGGTTCAAAGAGGAAGCTTGCAGCTCGAGAGGATGGAGGCGCTAGCAAGCCTCAGAAGTTCTCGGACGAGAATCAACCTTTGCGTCCCATTGCAGAGAAACAATCGATTCGAGAGAAAGCAGGAGGCAAAACGTTGAAAGAACTCGGCACCTTCAGGAAGGAAACCCGCGATCGACCGGCAACAGTTGTGAATGCTAGGAAGCCACTTGCGGCCAAAAGCACCAATGAAGACCTCACCTCGCCCAAGAAGGCCAGCAAGCCGTCAAAGACCGACGAAGTTGCTGCTGCCAAAGCCGGTCTCGCCAAAGCCGATTCTGTCAAGCCGAGGTCATCGAAGGAGCGGTTCAAAACGCAGCCAAAGAAATCAGGTTGTCTCGTCATAGAGGCTGTGCCCGAACCTGAGCCGATTGCCCCAGCCGTTGCTACAGTCGTTTGCGTCAGCGAGTCGATTCCCTTCTCCCCAGGCTCTCCCGAAGCCGTCACTTCTGATGACAACGCTCGTGGGGGCACTCCACCACCCGCCGGTATCGACGCGAGTAGAGATGCATCCAGGCCAAGCAGACGCAACAGAACAGCAGTCAGCTATGCAGAGCCCAGTCTCAGGGATAAGATGCGACGCCCAACCAAGGAACTGTTTGATGCTGTGACGGGAGAGGGCAAATACGGACGACGGTCCAGCCAGGCTGAGCCGATAATCCCTGATTCGGTCAGAGTGAAACGCGAGTCGGCTGGCCTTACTTTGGAAAGCATACCTCCTGTGACGACATCAACAGCTACCGACCAGCCCCTTGATCATGCCCCCGGCAGTCCTTTGGCAGGCAAGGGAGCACCCGCCCAGGACCTGCCCAGCTTTGTTATCGCGGAAAGGCGCAAGCGTCCGTCAGTGACAAGTCAAGATACCCTCGCCAAGGAAGAGGATCAGAAGGGTACTGAGGATGGAGTGAGCGACGATTCGCCAAACACTTCGGCTTCAAGCTTAGATGAGGTTGACGTCTATGAGTTTACCCCCTCCTCGCCTCAGCCCGAAAAGCCAGCTGCTGCCGACATGCGGAAAAAGACGAGCAGCCGCAGAACATCGCGTCGTGTATCAGTCGCTGTCCACGGTGAGGGGGATGATGCTACCGCGAATACGCGGACTTCGTCGCGGCGAAGAAGCATGATGCTGTGACGAGAAGCGGCGCTGGAAGTTGGATTGCGCAAAGCATAGGGCGTTTGGAGTGAGTTGCTAAAAGTTAGCGATGGATGGACTGATTGGACGTTTCAGACTGTTCGTGCTCGAGATACCAAGCGATGGAAGTTGTTTCAATGTTTGTATATACATGTGTTGTTTCTTGCCTGGCAAAAGGACCCATTGGACATACTAGAGTCTGCGTCTAGCCAATAATGATGATGACTTGGATACCTGTATGAGTGTCCACTCCTATTCTGGTATGATGCAATGAAAAGAGTGCGCTTCCGAGTCTGGTCTGGGTATAGATTCATGCCGAACTTGCGGTATTGAACGCCTGGGGATGCAGTAAGAGAACACTCGTCACTACCTACTCATCCCGACTCCGTTCATGATGAGGCGCCTTTCGGTTCTACCGGTTTCGTATATGTGACCTTCTCCACTGCTACCGTCTCGTTGCCCTTGTCGTCTTTTCTCAATTGGTAGACGTAGAGGGTCAGCGAGATACCCTGGACCTGCACACATTGAGAATCAGGATCTTGGGGACACGGCTTGAGGCGAGTAACGGGAACACTTACGTCCATTAAACAGAAACTCGGCGTCGGCTCCTCTTTCTCGTCGGCCCATCCCGTCATGTAGGCGCCGGTGGCGCTGCCCGGGTTGACAAAGAACTTGTCCATGTACTCGAAGGCGTCAAAACGGTGGGTGCCGCCGGAGCAGAGCACGTCGACATCGAGCCTGTTGGCCTCGGCAAGGAGCAGATCCGGCTCGTTGGAGACAAGGGTGAAGCCCTCGAGGAAGCCGATGCGGAGACTGCCGTGGGTGACGACCTGGGTCAAGGGGAGCGAGGTGGCTTCGACGTCATAGCGGCCCTTGACGATCTTGAGGTCGGGGGTGACGGAGCGAAGGTACTCGTAGGTGTGCTTGTCGGTCAGGTTCCCCAGGCAGAGCGTCTGGCCAATCTTTCCGGGGGTGAGCAGCTTCTTGAACTGCGCGTGGCGTTAGCTATGGAGTTGCGGATGGAGCCATGCGCTGGGCACTGGCATGCGCGAGGAGGTCGTGCCTTGGGAGGGATGTCGAGGGCCCGGTCGGGGATGTGCAGGTCCCCTAGGACAAGAATGAGGAACGCCATTGTGCCTCTGGAAGGGTCGTGGAAGAGCAGCACGGCTGATGGTGATGCGAATAAGCTCTCGGCTCGATCCCCTTGAGCTCGGTGAGGCTGGAGGGGCTCGCGACGTAAGGCACTCGGATACAGCGGTAACGGGTCAGCGGCCGCTGTGGCGCAGTCGCATCAGCCACCGCACACCAACGATCGATCTCCTCCCTTATCGGCAAGCGGGGTGCGATAAGGAATTTTCCATGGAAAAATTTGGGATTTTGCTGCACAGAGCTGGGGTTCCTCTCACCGAACAAACCATCCATTTTGGCGGTGCGACACAAGTACTCGACAAAGATGGCGACGGTGACCCCTTCTTTAGCTGAAAGGCTGGACAAGATCAAGTCCCCCGGGCTTCAAAGCCAACAGAGGGTATGCATCTCCCAATGCCGCTGTGGCAGCGCAATGCCAGGAACCGTTCGTTGTCTTTGCTAACACTCTGACTGCTAGACTTCAGTCGTCCTCCAAGCCGTCGAATCGACTCTCAAGGAGCAGAAGACAGAAGCCACCCCGACGAGCTACTTTGCAGCTCTCCTGGCCCTCCTCCAGCAAGCAAACCACAATGACACCATCAACACTGAGCTGGCGGCGCCCGCCGTTTACCTCCTCGACGTCGTCACGCCCTTTGCCCCGCAACCACTCCTCCGAGCCAAGTTCACCCAGATCCTGACCCTGCTCGCCCCCGTATTGCTGCTACAGGATGCGGAGCCTCTGCTTCTGCGAACCTCTATCGGATGTCTCGAGTCGCTCCTCCTCGCGCAGGATGCCGCTTCGTGGGAGCTCGGCGTGACCCAGATTGGTCCTCGAAGGGCTGTCGCCGGCTTGCTCAACATGTCGCTGGACCCCAGGCCCAAGGTGCGAAAAAGGTCGCAGGATGCGCTCAAGGTGGTCCTCCGAAACCCTCCCCCGAGTCCCTCTGTCGACCATCCTGCTGCCGACATGTGCGCGCAAACTGTCATGAAGAACCTCGAGGAACTCATCGCCAGTGCCACCCAGTCGCGCAAGGCTCAGAAGGAGGCCACCAACGACCCGGCCCTAATTCACGCCCTCCAGCTTGCCAAGACAGTCGCCACGGCCAGTGGAGGCTGGCCTAGCACGAAGATTGAGTCTTTGTGCGAGCTGCTGCTTGGCATTGCCAAGACCGGAAACGAATACATGACCATGGCCGCTTTCGAGATCTTCGAGATGATTTTTGAAGGAATGACGGACGACGTTTCGTCGGCCAAGCTGCCCCGCCTGATGGAAATCATTTCTGAGCTCCGCCCCGCGGCGAACGACACCCAGCTTGTTCCCCCGTGGCTTGCAATCCTGTCGCGAGGATACGATGTCTCTTCGCAGGTGGAGCCCGAGGAGACGTTCCAGAACCTCCCTGCCCTCTTCGAGATGGTCTCCCAGTTCCTCCAGTCGCCCTCGGACAACATCAGAATCTCGGCTTCCGAGTGCCTCATCTCCTTCATGGCCAACTGCGTGCCACGCCAAGTGGTTTTGGAACCCTCAATCTACGACGAGAAGACCCTCGACAAGATTGCCAGAGTAGCAGAGTCTCTTTTCAGTGTCCAGTACCAGGCTGCCTGGCTCGAGACCTTCAATGTCATTGGCGCAATTTTCGATTCCCTGCGATGGAGGGCATTCCCCATTATGCTCAACGCAACAAAGACGATTGGCGAGATTCGAGAAAACTCGTCATTCCGCAGCAAGAAGGATGCCGACGAGGTGGTTGGTAAGGCCGTTCGAGCAATGGGCCCTGAGGCTGTTCTCTCTGTGCTCCCCCTTAACCTTGCCAAGCCCGTCAAGGGCCAGCCCGGAAGAGCTTGGATGCTCCCCATTCTCCGAGACTACACGAGTAACACCAACCTGGCCCATTTCAAGAACGAGATGGTTCCACTCAGCGAGCTCATGTTCCAAAAGGTGCTGGACCACAAGGAGGCCGAAAAGACCATGGAGCTCAAGATTTACGAGACAGTCGTGCAGCAGGTTTGGTCCATCCTCCCTGGCTACTGCGACTTGCCCCTAGATTTGCTCGAGGCGTTTGACCAGAGCTTCGCCGAGATGCTGGCCAACCTTCTTTACAAGCAGGTCGAGATCCGATTGGATGTTTGCCGCGCTCTCAAGGCCCTTATCGAGTCAAACCAGGCTGTTGCTAGCATCGAGGATGAGGAAGAGGATCTCATCCTCCAGAGCAGAGTAACGCGAGCCTCGGCCAAGAAGAACCTCGAATACCTATCTTCGTTTGCCGGCAACATGCTTGCTGTGCTGTTCAACGTTTACACGCAGACTCTGCCCCAAACCCGAGGCCCCATCCTGCAGACTATCAACGTCTTCCTGAGCATTACGCCGAACCAAGAGCTGATGGAGACGTTTGGCCGTGTCAGCAAGATGCTTGCGGCCGAGCTCGAAAAGAAGCCTGCTCCTCAGGAGAAGTCCCAAAAGGCCAAGGACAACTTGCACATGCCCTCTACGTCACAGACCCTGATGGACCTTGTCATTACCATCTCCGTCTATCTCCCCCGGGAGAGCTTCTCTACTCTCTTCGAGATTGCCGCAGTCATCATCAACAAGGGTGACGAACCCCAGCTGCAGAAGAAGGCCTACAAGCTCATCCCCCGCCTGGCTGATTCTGAGATTGGCAAGGCAGCTCTACTTGAGCGGACCGATGAGCTGCAAAACCTCATCGTCTCAAGCACGGAAAAGGTGTCTGCTCCCGCCCGGCGCGAGCGTCTCACTGCCATCACTGCCCTTCTCCCCTTTGTCCCCGACACCTCCCTCCACTTTATTCCTTCTGTCCTCAGTGAGGTTGTCATCTGCTGCAAGGAGAACAACGAACGTGCGCGAGAGACGGCCTACGAGCTCCTCGTACAGATGGGACATCGTATGGCCGGAGCCAACGGTACCACCATTGACAACTCAAAGGTTCCGCATATGCCCAAGGATGCACCCGCCGGCTCTGCCAACATCGAAGAGTACATCACCATGGTCAGTGCCGGTCTGGCTGGCAGCACCCCCCACATGATTTCTGCCTCCATTACTGCCATCAGCCGACTACTCCACGAGTTCCGCTCGATTCTGAGCGACAACACCCTCTCCGACCTTGTTCAGACCATGGATCTCTTCCTTACCTCCAACAACCGAGAAATTGTCAAGAGCTGCCTAGGCTTCGTCAAGGTCTGCGTCATTAGTCTCCCTGTTGAGCTCATGGTTCCGCGACTTGCCACTCTCGTGCCCAATCTGATCGTTTGGAGCAACGAGCACAAGGGCCACTTCAAGGCCAAGGTCAAGCACATCATGGAGCGCATGGTCCGCCGTTTTGGATACGACAACATTCACAAGAACTGCCCCGAATCGGACCGAAAGCTAATTGTCAATATCCGAAAGACCAAGGAGCGATCCAAGAAGAAGAAGGACGCTGCTCGGGCTGGAGAGGAGGACGAGAGCGACGAGGACGACGAGGGCCAGCCCAAGCGACAGTATGAGAACGAGTACGATCAGGCGTTGTACAGCAGCGACTCGGACGCATCAGACGACGACGACGACGAGGATGCGTCCAGGCCCAAGAGGAAGGGCCAGAAGGGCGGCAAGTCCTACATTGTGGAGGAAGAGGACGAGCCCCTCGATCTGCTTGACAGGAAGGCCATGGCCAACATCTCGTCCACAAAGCCCATGAAGCTGCGCAAGCCCACCAGGACCAAGGCCAAGGTCGACCTGGACGGCAAGCTCATCCTCGGCAAGGACGACGACGAAAACGCCATGGACGTTGACGAGCCCAACAACGAAGGCTCCGGAGTGGGCGCCTACGTCGCCGCCCTCAAGGGCCGCGATGCCCCCACGCGCGGCCGTGGTGGCAAGCTCAAATTCTCCAACCGCCGCAACAAGGACGACGGCGACGACGAGATGGACGACGACGATGCTGCCGCCGTCAAGAGCAAGATCAGCCCCGGACGTCCCCGTGGCGGCCGTGGAGGCGGCCGTGGCGGTCCCGGCATGCGCGGAGATCGCGGAGATCGCGGAGATCGCGGCGGTCGCGGCGGTCGCGGCGGTCGTGGTGGCGATCGTGGTGGTCGCGGCGGCCGAGGTGGCCGTGGCGGCAGCGGCGGAGGCCGGAGCGGCAGAGGCAGCTTCGGTGGCGGCGAGCGAAGGGGATTGGGCATGGACAAGCGCCGCGGGCCGTCTTCAGGAGGCGTAGGAAAGCCGAGGAGAGGCGGGCGCAACTAGAAGTTGGAGGAGGAGCTGACTACTTAGATTGCGGGCCTGAGGCCTGCCATAGTTATACCCATTCGACATGTCAGGCTCGGGGTTCACGCTGTTTCTCCCACGATTTATTTGTCTATAGGTTGATTTTTACGCAGGGCATGTGAAGATTATAAAAAGTACTGCTTGGAGTCAATACAGTAACGTTCCTTTACTTTGGAAGACGCTACATTTCTCAGTCCCAATTGAACAAACTCCTGAACAGTAACCCCCCCCCCCGAAACAATGCTAAACAAAAATGCCTCGTACTCATTGCAACTCTAAGCAATCGTCCAGCTTCTCTTTGCCATTTATCCGTACTGGGTATCTTTCGCTGTACCATAGCCGCCGACAATCCCAAAGCATCCAGAATGAGAAACACATCAAAAACGAGCCATCATCATCCGCATCATCGCGCCTCTACCATATCGTCGTCTATAAACAAAGAAGAACAAGACATTGAACGAACCAAGTACGTTTTATGCTTTATACAACTCCTTTCGCCGCCTTCTCGTGCTCGTCAGTCAAGGACTATCACGTCCTCGGGTCGGTGGGGTCGAAGAGGAAATCCTCGACGTCGTGTGTGCTGATTGTGGGTTATGGGAAGTTGGTGGGATGGGAGCAGCTGTTGTTGGTCCATTATTGGCAGTTTCATCGGCGGGAGTCCTCGATCACGCCGCCTAAATGCCGTCGTCAGCTATTCATTCACTCGAACACCAAAGAGGTAGAGAGTGTCAACCCACATGTCATTGTATGGTTCATGACGAGGAAACATAGAGGTTCCAGGCACTAACCGCGGTCCTTGGCCTTGTGGCGGGTGAAGGCCAGGATGTGTACCACGGCTTGTGCTTCGGACGGGGAATGGCCCAGGCATAAAGCGTTGTTGCGTTGCGCGAGTGTGCACAGTGGGAGGCTGTTGTCGCATCTCAGTAGGACCATGATATGGGATGGTCTCAGAGCCAGTGTTGGCAAGGTCTCCCTTCATAAGCCGGGGCCCTTCGTCCCAGGGAACAGTTTGATAATCCAACGCTCGCCTGGTATCCTGGATAGGTCGTCTGACTTCAACAAGTCCAGCATTATAGGGCAATGGCCTCTCTCCAGTAGAGTGGCTTGAGATCCGCTCATAGAACCCACCACGGTCTTCCATAATGACAGGGTTGGAACGATCTCCGGGTCTTGGAACATCTCTAAAAGCCATCATATGGCCGGGAACTGAACCAAAAGCCGGTACGCCGGAGTGATGCATAGTGGGATCAGAAATCCGATGCCCACTATAACCGGTCATATTCACTTCCTGGGCTGGAGCCCTTACGAATGCGCGGGTATCATAGTCACTTGAAGTATACCCACTGCCGAGAGCATGTCCACCGTTTGGCCGCTGGCCCACATTGCGATAACCGTCTGCAACGACTCTGTCTCTGGACAGCGAGGGCTGTCTCCTTGGAAGATACTGGATGCTGAGACGGGCAGGAGAGCCTTCTCTATAAACCGGATTTCGAGGAGGAACGGCTCGAACAAAAGACGGCTTCATAGTGTCTGGAGAGACTGGCTCGATGGAGCGGACCAACATATCCTGGAGTCGGTTGGTAAACAGAGTTGTCTGTCGATGTCTAGGTGGAGTATCCGAGAACGGCTCGTTCTGCGGAGACGTTACCTTTTCGTATCCAGCAATCCTTGAAGGAGAAGATGGATATGATGGGATATCACGGGGTCGGATAAAAGTTGCTGAGCGATGAGCAACGAAACCATTTTCGTTTGGCGTGGGGCCCGGGTTGTTCAGCGCAATCGTGATCGGGTCACCATGACTGTGAGGTGGTCTATCCGCGGGTTGCAAGGTCTCTTCCGGGTCCTGCTCTCCGCGGTAGCGTTGAATGGCCTCTTGCCACGCGTTGTATCTCTTGAAGCCACGCTGGGCCTTGTTGCCTGTGGAGTTCTTACGCTTGGCCTTTTTCTTAACCTTGCTGTTCGACTTGACTGGGGCCAGTGGTCCGTTCTGAGTATTTGGTGGCTTGGAGAGCCGACGACGGTTGGGTCCAGTGTGTTGCGGTCCATTACTCACAGTTTGCTGGGGTAGGGCTGCTTTTGAAAGAAGCTCGAGTTCTTCAACTGACGACTCATCTGTTTCTGATTCAGAATCTTCATCTTCAGAATCGGAAATTACGACCACTTCTCGCAAGATTTCGTCCAG
This sequence comes from Pseudonectria buxi, assembly GCA_003693545.1. Classification (NCBI taxonomy): domain Eukaryota; kingdom Fungi; phylum Ascomycota; class Sordariomycetes; order Hypocreales; family Nectriaceae; genus Pseudonectria; species Pseudonectria buxi. The sequence goes on from QUZG01000118.1 coordinate 402,169, forward strand.
CTGGTCGCGACCCGTCTCTTCGTCTCCTCGCCACTTGACGAGAGTATCGAGACACAAGGCCTCGACGACCTTGCGGGCATTTTGCCAGGTAGTTTCCTTGAGTAGCGTGTCGTATCTGGTATGAGTGTGCCTGATATGAGCAAGCACTGCAAGCTGGACTCTTCGGGCCAGCGTTATATCTGCCGACAAGCCCACGGGTTTGTCGCCTTTGAAAGTTGCACCCTAGAGGAATAAACATTTGCTTGAGGTGTCTTCAGGGGAGAGGTATTACAAACCATTCGGAACGAATGTTCTATGATCATCTGTCGATCGGTATTTGGTATCCTGGGGAAAAAGTCCCGGATAACAGCGTCGACCTGTGCATCATATTCCTCCTGTGACGTGGGAATGGGTTCTGGTGAGCCGGCGAGTATGGGCACTATCAGCTCAGTGGACTGGCCCAGCTTGTCCCGGGCTTCTTCCACAATTGTTTCTCGAATATGATGACCAAGGCGGTGGACTTGGTGCGCAAGGTGATTCGACGTGGCCTCTCTCGCGTTCTATAGGAGGTGGCGTTAGTGATACGCCCATACCTGCGCAAGCGAGGACAGCTTACGGAAACTATGAATATCATGGCATCTCTCTCTCGCGACAGCTCCTTGCATGCTGTGGTTAGTTCAGGGTTGCCGATGGGTACAAACTCAAATCCCGGCGGCGGGGTTTTGGCCAACGTTATCTGTGGGAGGTGAGTTAAGATGTGGAATCGGGACGGCCCGTTCGTTACGTTATACCTGAAACTCGAGCTTCTTCTTCTTCTCCTTGTTCTCAACAAACTCGAAATAGGAATGGTGCTTCGACTTGGGCAGCGTTGGCTTGGCCACGAAGCCTTCCGGCACCGGGGCCCTAGGATCGTACTGGGACCTCTGGGCTCGCTTGTGTCTCTCCTTCGGGCCGCCCGCCACGGGGGCAGGCAGGTTGCGTTTCTCTCTCCCCATCGTGCACGTTTATCATGAGCTAATCATGGTGAGTGGCGATTACACCTGGGCGATGGGTGGCAGAAGCAACATGGGTTAGCGGTGGAGAGGGCAAGAGTAGCAACTTGGAACAACCACAAAGGCGCAGCAGCCTCTGATGAGATGGTTCTTTCGACCAGCCTCTAGTGTAACCTTTGCCCGCGGTCTGGAGAGAAAGCCAAGGCGAGATGCAGCAACAGCAGCTGGCCAAGTGGGGACTATGCCTTGTTACGAGGCGCGGCGAGGAACCAGGGCGCAGGATCTTGACGGAACAAAGCTCAACGTGCGCGTTGTACAAGGCACTGAGACGGGGCGAAGTAACAGACTTGTAGCTGGAGATGGGAATGGGAATATCGGGCGTATGTGCAGTTGGGCTCCCACTGCTCGCGGTAGGGCGCCGATGAAGACTGCAGATGGATGGATGGATGGACGGATGCGTGCAGTAACAAGTCACGTCAAGTTAGGCAAGGATCTGACATGTGATGTATCACGTGGTTCAAAACGCGGAAATCTTGAGAGCAGTCGAGGAACCACGTCTGCTGACTTGGCACGTGACTATCAATGGGAGCAGTTTCTTCCTCTTGGCCTTGGCACCAATGGGCGACATCTAGGCTAGATTCCGTTGGGTTGCATATCCATGGGGGCGAAGCACTGCTGTACACATGTCGAGGGAGGCAAATGCGGAAGTGGTTGGTACACAGCCTCCCTGCCGAGACTCTTTGCAGCAAGCAGTGCCCGATCGATTGCTGGGTTGAGGGCTGTGTTCAGCTATCCCTTTGTGGCTGGACGAGCAACAAGCAGGGGGTACCTTAACTAGGTAAGGCAAAGTTCAGGGTCTGAAGAATGACAGCACGCAACAACAAGGCAAAGGATGTCCAAGCTTACCAAGCTGGATGCATCTCCAATGAGGGTACTCGGGAGGTAGGTATGACCGCATAGCATGAATATTAATTCATCCTAAAACTCGGAGCAAGGTGGATGAAACGGTTGATCAAACTTGGCTGAACTTGGTTGATGGTCGATAAGACGGATACCAATTGTGGGGAGGTGTTGTTCAAGCCTTGATTGCCAATCTCGAATCCTCGTTGCGTGCAAGCAAGCGAGCATTCATCGTCAGGGGCAGTGGAGATGATTTGGGCGTCGTCCAGGTCATGTCTATTTTTGAATCTGCCAATGCGAAATCCCAGCGCAACTAGAATGAGGAATGATGTACGATGAGGAGGAAATGCATTCTTGAGCGGTCTTTTCCTTGCAGGACCAGTAATGCCGACAGGCGATGGAAAAAGAGCGGGGGGTTGTGGGCTGGGGTGTTGCCACTACAGAGCGAGGGGTGTGAGACGAGGCACTTTGCCAGAATCCGTGCATCGCAAGTACAGATTTCCCGGGCCACCTTATTCCCAAGGCCGGCCGGTACTTGCATTGCTATTCTTGCTACGCGGGATGATGCAGTCGGCTCCGTTGAGGCGGCAGAGTCAAAGAGTGTAGTGTTGCGCCGTCCCGTAGCCAAAAGCCAACATCGGCTGGCGTCTGCCGGGATGTGGGCGCCAGTTGAGTTGTGGTGGTTTTGGTGGTTGTGGTTGTGGTTGTGGTTGTGGTTGTGGTTATGGCTGCCCGTGTGGGCGGCATGTAGAAAGATACGTACTGGGCGGCTAGATTCCAATGTTCAGCCCTTGTGGTGGCAGTGCTCAAACAAAGCTGCTAGCTTCTCCACCGTCATCACCATCCAGCGCACAGTCACCATTCAGCACCAAGCAAACGGAGATGAACACCTTGGTGGGAATACAGGAGATTAACAGGCGCCCTGCTATTGCCTCCGTACATCGGCGTGTCGATGGCCAAAAAATGATGCCTCCATCATATCATGACTTGCTATCCTCCAGGGCCATGTATCCGCACCTAGAGATGATAGACTTCCCGTATCCGTGTCCGCGTCCGTCTGTGTAATACATGCCTAGTACAGCCACCAAGAGCAACTAAGACGATGCAGCAGACGGACATAATACTGATTCCCTCGGACTTTGCGTTCCGCCACGTCGCGACCCGTGTTTGGGCCGAGTCGGAGGCGATTAGGTAGGTAGGTACTGTCTACCTGCTCGGAATTGTGCTGTAGTGTTGCCTCCTCTGCGTGTGCCAAGTCGTTGGAACTGATGGCGCAATGTAAATAGTAATCGGGGAGCTCGGCGTCGTCACCCTCTGCCGATAGACCGGCTCAAGGTTTGGCGCCAGCTCGCATTGCCCAACCCAAGAAAGAGCTTGCAGTTCCGTCTACTCCGCGACAGATGCTGTCGTAGGCTGCCTGGCTGACTGACTGACTGACTGACTGCTGTAGCCTGCCTCTCCCCTCTCCCTCTCTGCACGAATGGATGACGAGTCGGCTGGTGATAGCCGTGCAACCGGTGCATGGTGATGAACCCAACCGACACGGGACGGTCAGGTCTGGCGGCGCAGACGTGGACATTCGTCAGCTGCCGTACGTATGTACATGCTGACGGACGAGAAGAGGTTGATGGCGACCGGCGACCTGCCAAGCTTGGCGTACAGAGCAAGTCGGCGCAGCAGCAAATGGTGTTGAGTTGACAGCCCTACAGTCCCCCATTGAGCCTCGAGGTTGTCGATTCCAGGCCAGAACGGGCTTGTCTTGTCTATCGGCGTCGTCATCCTCAGCCATGGGTGCCCTTGGTGCCGTCTGGGTTGACAGTTGTCTGCAACTCTCTGCAACTCTCTGCCATTGGCTGCTGAAGCTGACGCGTCCTTGGGCGGCCCCCGGCGGATAATCCCTGTTCCCCTCGGCCAAGGAGCTGCAACAGCCATAGCGCCCCGGTTACAGTGACACCCACCATGGATAACACACAGACACCCACTGTGCCACACCAGCCGGGCGCTGAACCCACTGCGGATTGATTCCAGCAGAGCCCACGGCTCGAGGTACCTCGCCCGTGCACTGCGCGCCAGCCGGTACCTCGAGGTGCTCCAGGGGACTACAGGGAAGCACAGGGGATCACAGGGGCCACAGGGGACTGACTGGTTCCCCCGGCGCTACCAAACCCCAGGCATCCACCATGGACGGGCGGGCTGGCTGCGGCTGTCCGCTAGCTATGTAGGCCTGAGGCCCCCGTCCGCCCCGTTTCGTTCCATCTCTCGTCTTCCTCCCATTTCCCCATCTCCATCTCCATAGCCATCCCGTCTCAAAGAAAGCCAATATCCAACTTGCGTCTTCACTTGTCGACTCCAGTCTTCGTCTCCATCTATTCCATCGCTCTACGCCAACCCGCTTGGTTCACCATTCGCTCGTTTCGCGTCTCCGGACCGCTCGCTACCCTCGACAAACCTCCCAACAGCTCACAATGTCGGCTCCGGCCCAGAATCCCAACGTCGACATCGACGCCCTTCTCGATCTCACCGAGTACGATGCCGTCTCCAGCTACCACTCGCCCTCCATGTCCCCCGGCAGTGGCAGCAAACCCTCGTTCGCCAGCCCCGTCTCTGCCGCTGTCGCCACGCCTGCCATGCCCACCACGACGCAGGCCTTGAGCGGCCCCAGTCACAACTATGACATGTACCGACAGCAGACGGGCTTCGTCCCGGGCGCCATCGCCAACACCATGGCCGTCAACCAGACCAACAACACGGGCTACCAGGACTTTGGCAACCTCGACTACATCTCTACCTTTAGCCCCGAGAACGAGCTGTTTGACTTCAACACCTCGCCTTCTCAGAACACGCTCGGAGCCTCCGATATGGACATGGAGTTTGAGTCTCCCGACTCCCAACAATTCTTCACTGTGAACCCTAGCAGCATTGAGCAGGAGGCGCCCGCCGTTCTGCCTACTCAGTCTAGCAATGGCCGTCTTTGGCCTGGCGCCCACTCCCAGGCTGCCCTCGCCAAGGCCCAGGCCCAGCAGCGACAGCAGCAAAACATCATCCAGCAGCAGCAGCAGCAGCAGCAGCGACAAGGCCAGACCAAGGCTCGCAAGGCTCCGCAGCCCACTGACCCCATCGTCGAGCAGAAGATTACCCAGCTGCTCAACTCGATGCGGGCCAAGACCTCTTCGGACGACTCCGACATGCATAGCCCACTCAACAGCCTTCCTCGCTCTCGAAAGGAGGAAGAGGAGATGGATGAGGACGAGAGACTGCTTGCCAGCGAAGAGGGCAAGAAGCTCAGCAGCAAGGAGCGACGACAGCTCCGCAACAAGGTTTCGGCTCGCGCATTCCGATCACGAAGAAAGGGTAAGGATATAAACAACGTTCCCCACGAGCGCTCTCTAACTGACAATTTCCAGAATACATCTCTCAGCTGGAGAGCGAGATTGCCACCAAGGTCAACGAGAACGGCGACCTCCGAACGCAGAACCGTGCTCTTATGGAGGAGAACAAGCGCCTGTCCGACTTGACCCGCATGCTCCTTTCGTCGCCGTCATTCTCCAACTTCCTAGACACCCTGAGCGGCAACCCCTCCGCGCTCAACCAGGTTACCCAGATCAAGACGGAGCCCCAGCAAGAGCAGCAGCGCGCCATGCCCAAGGACATCAACCCATACAATGGTCAACAGGAGCAGCAGCAGCAGCAGATTGGCATGGCCATGATCCCCGAACAGAACATGGACTTTTCCATGCTTAGCATCGACAACAGCTACAACTACCAGCCCCAGGTCTTCGTTGTCGACAACCTCGAGGTTCCTGCCGCCATTGATGCCGCCATCCTGTCCGGAAAGACGTGCAGCTTTATTGCCGAGCCTTTTGAGTCCGACGACGAAAAGGTTGAGATGCCCATTATCGAGCGTCCCGTCGACAAGTCGCAGGCTGTCGAGTCTGTCGAGTCTGTCGAGACAGCTCCCGTTGACGTCGAATTTGAGTCGGACCCCGAGTTTGCCCTGTACCACTCTGAACCCATGACCGCCACTGAGGAGCCCAAGGAGCTCGACACCGACAGCCTGTGCCACATTGACATGTTTGGCGGTATCGAGACCGAGAAGGCTCTCGCGCGCTTTGAACTCGTCGACGCCAGTGAAGAGGAGGCCTCGGCCACCTTTGCCATGGCTCGCGTGCAACGCATCAGTGCCCACATTGACGGCGTCGTCTCGCGGTTAGAGCTGTTGACAATGGACATGTAAAGCTCCATGCCGCGCGGGTCGTGGACGTGGGCGCGAACGGTAGATTGGGGAGGAGGATGCAAAACCAGGACTCGCAAAACTGCGCTTCTTCTTTAGTCCAAACTCATTGTGCATATAACTTATGGTCCAAGGCGGACCCGGCGTTTTTGGAGGATATCGGACAGGAATGGGCTCACTTTGCAAAGAGAAAGTGCATAATTTGCTTCACATGGGAGGAAATGATGAGTGATGAATGCGAGCGCGGGACATACTTGTGCTATAGATAGGAATGGCCTGCCACCACTCGGTCAGTCAGGAAACTACTTGGAACTCAAACAATGACAATTGTCTCTTTTGTAACCTCGATCATGTAAGCCTTTGCAGAGGGAATGTTGCTCAAGAGTATCTAATTGTATTGTGTCTGAGACGGCGTCGGACAGTGGCAGGGCCCCCGGGACCAATGTGCCAGGCCGGGCCGAAAGCGGCGCGGAAGCCGGCGAATATATGGGGTGGCCCCCCGGCGAAGAAATACTCGGGCCGATCCAAGAGGGAATTTGGGACAAAGGGCCTTGTTTTTGAACGATTCTATCCATATATCAAGGCATTAATTCGCAGGTCATGACGAAAGATCGTCGCAGTGCCGGTCGAACATCTTGGCACCCAAGACGCAACCCAGATGAGCCCCGTTGATACACTTCTAGTCCGTCAATTTGGATCCCAACTCCGCGCTCCAGTACCGGCTCTGCAGCTAGTATGCTACAGTAGTCGCTCCGTGGTGTTGGGCGATGTGGGCATGGATCAGCTGGAATAGCAAAGCCCAGCTGGTTATGATGGATTGGATCTTCAAACATGGTTCATCAAGAAGCAAGCTATCTAACAGTCAAAACACGACTTGTTCGCCATGGAGCTTGGTCCCTGCAACCGGCTTACAAGCGCATTCGTATCAGCCATGCAGATCCAACATTGGATCAGCCCTAGACATTGAACTGGCTTACTGGCTACCGACGGCTGGTTTGTTCGCCATGTACAGCCATCTCCGAAGTTTCAAAATCTGGCGTGGTATGCTCTAGCAGATTCTGGCTGATAGCTACCATAAGACTGGCATTGGAAATGCCTGATAAACCCAACTTCTCCCCAATTGGAACAGTCCATGTCAACGATCGTCAAGAAGGAAAAGGGTATAAAGCACATAGTTCCGATCGGTTGGTCCGTCATCCAGTTTCATATCCCCGACTTGTTTCCCCGCGGTAACCCTCTCGTACCACAGCCAGTGCTGCTTACACAGTCTCGCGCTCCTTGACCGGCGTGGCTCCCATTACACTGATGCCGTCGTCGTCGTCGTCGTCGTTCATTGACATGGCTCGTACTGACGGGGAGCCCTTGGTCGCAATGGCCGTCGTGGCACTCGACGGGTAGCTGGCGCCGTTGCCCAACTCCCAACTTCCCACGCGCTCATGGTGGGCACCTCCTCTGGTGACAACCACATCTCGATCGCCGTCCTTCTTCTCGGGACCTTTGAAACCACCAACGCCGCTGCCGCTGGCAATGGTCTCACCGGTGTTTTGGCCCTTGCGCTGGAAGCGGTACCCTCCAAAGATGACGAGCGCCCCCACGATGAGAGCCCCGACCACGCCGAGTATGACGGCGCCAATGGCTCCGGCCGCAGCGGGACTCATGCGCTTCGAAGAGTTGTTGGAGCCGTTGCCACCCGTGGCGTCGTCACCTCCGGACAACGAATTGGCGCACCACGGGGCCGTTGATGGACCGCAGACCTGACACCACTCGTCGGACGTCCGGCCCAGCCGCTGCATGTTGCGGATGAAGCCCGAGAAGGAGAGGTTGCGACTCTGGCCAGACCCAAACAGCGGCTGCGGCTCGAACTTGGTGTCTGCATCGGCATTTGCGCGGTAGTAGAAGCGCACAACCATGTCGTCAAACAGGGGCGGCTTGCTGGGGTCTGCCGAGTTGTCCCCGTACAGCTCAAACACCATGGCGGCTCCCGGCTCGGGCACGGTATCGAACGGCGCGGCGGCGTCCTCGGTCAGCAGCCCTGCGAGGAAGAGGAAGCTGACGACGGTCTCGTGAGAGCCAAACATGAGCGTCAGCCGGTCGCGGTCCTCGTTCCAGCGGAGGCTGTCGGTGAACTGGCGGGCGACCTTGCTGGCCATTGTGCGCCCAGCAATGGTGTAGAGGACGTTTGTGGGGTCTGCGTCGCCCTTGTTGTTCGGGTAGCTGTTCATGGCGCGCTCCAGAGTCATGGCATATCTCGCCAAGGAGGCGAGCGAGCTCACGGGGTTGGGCAGGCCCTCGTGTACCGTCTGGTTGTGCCTGTACATGTACTGGATCAACTCGTTAATCTCAAAGGCATTCCAGAAGTTGGCATATTCAAGGTTGAGGGTTCCCTGCAAGGGGCTGGTGGAGAAGAGCTGCTGGTAGAAGCCAAGGCTGGTATCATAGATTGATTTCAGGTTCTTGTCGTTTTGCACTGCCATCTGAGTCTCTGTCTCCCACGTAGGACACCGCGCTGATCCTTGAACTCTGGTGACGGCCTTGTTAGCATCGGCAATGGATATCTCATCAAGATGCTCAAAACATACACAATAGACTGGGGATCAAGAATACCAAGGGTACGGATTCGGGGATATTGGTAGCCGCCCAGGGGATATTTGGTAGTCCCGTTTTCAGTCTGCGTGAGATCGTTGGACAAGTCAGGGCCGCCAGTGTCGCTCGAGTAGGTCAGCTCTCGCGGGGGGTAGAGGCCCTGCATAAAGGCCATGGCTCCCCCCGAGACCCAGCTCGCCGTCTGGGAGGTGACGTCTAGCTGCGTGGTGTCAATGGCGTTGATGTTGAGGCCATCAATGCTCGCCCGCTCAATGCCAGCATAGTCGGGGTCGTCGACTCCATTGGCGACGTAGCGGGCTCGGAAAGCGGTGCCCTGCCGCAACATCTGCTGGGCGCCCTCGGGCGTGAGGATGGTACGGAATTCACTAAACATGGGCGTCCTCTCGCCGTAGTTGATAAAGGCCGCCGACGCCCAGACCCTGCCGGTGCCGTTTTGTGCCGCAACGACGGCGAGCAAGGCCGCCGCGGCCGCGAGATGCTTTAACGAAGCCATGACGAGGGTTAGGCCAGTCCAGTGGAACAAGTCAACACGCAAGAGGGCGAGTGGGCAAGACAGCAATCACGGCGATGAGGGCAAAGCCATGTACATGTAAGTGAGAAGAGAGGAGAGGCAAGGCGAGGCGAGGCTGGAGGAGGAAGAAGCTCGGGGACAACGGGACGACGGGACAGGCGGAGAGATGGAGCAAGATGAACGTCATAAGAGGCAACTCGAGCTGTTAGCCCGTAACCAAGTCGAGCCTCGTCGACGAGCTCGCCTTTTGCTGAGGTCTGTATTACATAGTAAGACTGCAACCCCGCAAGTTACCTACCTCATCGAGGCAAGGCTAGGTAGAGCCAGACTCGAAATACATACATGGACGTGTCTCTGGCGTCCGTCTGCTTCTGGTGTAGCGCAGCAGCTCGTGCTGATACTTGGCCATGGCTGATAACCATGCGGACCAACAGGTAAACGCCGCGAAATGCATGTGGCGTCTGGGGCCAATGGTGGAGGATGCAGATGTCGCAAGCTGGCCATGGTGGCATGGGAGACGACAGAGTAACCCTCCATTTTCCACACCCTCAATCAGGGCGGCCGGAACAAAGAATCAAACATTGAGTAGCACGGCTGCCCCAGCGCCAATCAGGCTGATTGAGTCCCGATCTCGATGGCTTCCTCGAGAGAGCTGACGAAACAGAGTGCGGCGTTGGCTACGTGGCGGTCCACGGGTCGTGCTTTGGGAGGGCGCCTCAACTCTAAAGTGTCGTCAAAGACAGGCCAAGCAGCCTCATCCTCGCCCCCGGGAACTGTATTTACGAACCATCCATTTCAATGGCAGCTAACATAGTCTAAATCGTCACTAATCGTGAACCCGTTAGCGCCGGTAGATTGTGATTCCTTCACCCATGCCAAGTACCAATCTGCTTGATATCGATGTCTGGGTAGGCCATAGAATTGTCCGCGCAGGACCAAGCATATTAAAGAAAACGGCGGGTGATATAATCTTATGCACCACCGCAGCGACTCCATACGTGAAAGTCTCTTGAGCGAGCAGAAACGTTGGGTAATACATGGATTGCGTTGACTTGTCTGGTAGAGCGAGGTAAGATGGTCGGTCCTGGAGCAAAGGACATTGATTGGCGAGGGGGTTATAACGAACACTATAGTCGTCAAATGATTTCCGAAGACATGAAAGATTGTAGATCCGAAAATGATGGATAAAACGGCCATCTAAACAAATGATTGATCCAGGAAACTACCATCAACTGGAGAGCCGGCGGCGGGTGGCTACCGTGCTACATCATAAGTGAACGAATCCTCATCTTTACTCTCACAGCGTGCTTCAACACCCATCTCGCTGCCTTAAACAGTCGAGGTTGATAAGCCCAGTCTATAGATGGAAGAATTGTAAGCAATTTTGCATTGACAAAACATCATCAATTCCTCCAGTCTAGATCATCTTCGCCGACGTCCAATCATGACAATGCTTCGCACTCCGAATGCGGATTATGGCTGACTGCTGGCTTCTCTGCTACTCGTCATTGATTTTAACGGACCCAAGGTTATTATAAAAGCATTTGTCCTTGGAAAGCGCTTCTTTTTCCACTCACCAGCTCAGGGCTCTTGGTGGAAAATAACATTGCAGGGTAAGAAATGAAAATGGATGAGGGAGTTTTCGCACCATCTTGATAAAGCACAATACGAGCGTCATCCTCCATCCGAAATCGGATGACCAATCACGGGAAGTGGCACACCACTTCAATGGTTCCGTGGTCTAACGGCTATGACTGCGGATTCTGATTCCGCCAGCGAGGGTTCGACTCCCTCCGGAACCTACCTTTTTGATCGATCTTCCCATGTTTCGCAACAACTGGGGGCCTTTGTATTTTTGAGTGTCTGCGTGATGGATCAGCGAACGGTACTCGATGGATGTGGCGGTGATATGCGCAGAGGGAAAAGCTTAGTATGCTCAAGAAAATGCACGAGTGAACCATGGAAAAATTGCAATTCTCGACTGTGGCTTCATGCCTACCACCAAAACAGCATCTGTAGTGCATATATATATATATAGGTACTTTGCAGCTTCAAGTCGTAGCATGACATTGAACCGCCAAATCCCAGTATGAAGGCATACAATTGTAAAGCCCCAGCTCGGCATCATACCCGATGCCGTCAGACACAATAAAGTTATCAATAAGCTCTCCCAATGTACGTATCTGTAGTGTATAATCAGAGTGGACTTGCCAGCGTAATGGAGCATGTGTTGGTGATATCAACCGGAAGATTGTTGGGCCCATGGAACTCTCACGTTCGTTGTTCGTGTGGCTAGGTCGTCAAGCTATGAGTTTCGCATGAGCCTGGCATAAGTAGCAGATCCGTATGTTGTCGAGTCAATTCCGTAGACACGACTGGGCTCAGTTTTGTTTGACGTACAGTATAGGCTTGCTATTGCGATGCCTGACGATTGTTGCCGACTCCAATCCAAGGGCCCGGCCATTCCGAGAAGGTTGAGGTTGAGGTTGAGATTGACGTCGAGGCCGAGGTCGGATGAGCTGATGTGTATGTAGGACATTGCGGATGACGACAGGAAGCCAAGATGGCAAAGGTGGGACAGGATCAGAGGAACCTAGACCGGGGATGATCAGCCGTGACAGCTGGATATCTTATCAATCCGATCAGGTTGCATGGGGCCTTCTGGTAGTGCCAGGGGTAAGTGTAAAGCGAGGCATAAACGCGTCCGCTGTCTTACCTGAGTAGTCCTGATTCTGCCACGGCTCCCTTCTCTGAGTGAGTTGATAGCTATGGGTTAATGGTAGGTAGCCACCGAGGTAGGCAAGGGAAGCGTATAAGGTGAGATGCTGTTTATGAGAACAATCCCATCATCCAAGATGTTTGGATCTGGATTGCAGAGGAACAAAACGAACACGTGCGGGAAAAGGAAGCTAAAGTCTCGGCGCTGCCTGTCAGTGCCAGCCTGTCAGTGCCAGCCTGTCAGTGCCAGCCTGTCTCTACTACAGCCAGCTCTTGGACGAATGCCATGTTATTTGGGCTCTAAAGAACCATGGGATTCCATATTTACAGGCTGTATTATATTTATCTCGACATGTAGGCTTGGTTGGTACCTAGGAGAACTCTTCCCATGCCCTGCTTCTGTGGGAGTCATCCAGCAGGCACCTACTGGAAGTACCTCTGTAGCGTGGATCCGTCCACTCTGAAGACTGGCCCCACCGCGCCATCCACTAACAATTTCTCCGCATCGCCTGGCTGCCCTCGCACTTGCACTTGTCCAACTCCACCAAAAGCGCTTCCTCCCAGAACGCATACCACCGCTTGTACGCCCCCTGCTCATTCTCATTCTCGTTCTCATTCGCCTTCGCATTTCAATGTCCAGCTTCTTCTGCCTCGCCGCCGCTTGACGCAATCCTCTGCTCTCTGGGTCTCGGTTTAACAAGCCTCCTCCGCGACTCCGCTGCTGCTGCTGCCAACAGCCTCTCTCAGTCGATAGTTGATCCCCCAATGGCCCCGTCGCAATCAGCGACGTGATCGCCCGCCATGTCGACCGCAGCTGTTGCGACTCCCGCAATCTCCGTCGCCACTACCATTGGCGTCGTTGCGCCCAGCGAGGTGCCAGCAACTGCCGATCAAGCCGACAACCATGCCTTTCTGCATTCGCCGCCCGAAAGCAACAACGCCATCAAGTCTGATGCGACCGATTCAGAGCTGAGCGACCTCGACGAAGAGCCCATCTTGAGCGACGCACCCCAGCCGGCACCCGCCGAAGACGACCATGAAGAAGAAGAAGAAGATATTGGAGAGGTTCTCCCCGACCACTGGTCCGGGGCCGTGCCCATCTTCAAGCCCACCATGGAGCAGTTTAAAGACTTTAAGCGCTTCGTATGTATCCCCCCCCGACCATCTAGGCTAATGCACACTGCTTACTATCGGAGCCGTAGATGAAAGCAGTCGACAGCTATGGGATGAAGTCTGGCATCATCAAAATCATCCCTCCCCAGGAGTGGAGAGATTCCCTCCCGCGCATCGACGACCTTGTCAAACAGGTCAGAGTTCGGGAACCTATCAAACAGGACATCATGGGCTCCAACGGCACTTATCGCCAGGTCAACATCCTACACGGCCGGTCATACAACCTGCCCCAGTGGCGCCAGCTTTGCGAACAGAGCGAGCATCAGCCTCCCGCAAGGCGCGGCGAGCGACGAGCCAATGCCGAAAAGCCAAGGGTCACGAGATCTCGAACCACTGCATCGAAACCAGTGAATCCATCCACCCCCAAGAAGCGCGGAAGGCCGGCCAGGGGCCGCAGAGGTGGAAAGGGGAAGCAGGCGCAGGTAGATGACGAGGACGAGGACGAGCGCCCGATGACCCCAGTGTCTCCCAAACCTGGACCAGCCCAAGTCGACACAGAGGACAAGCCGGTACATTCGATCGAGAAGGACAACGCTGGTCAAGTCGACGACGACCCCTCCCCGACGGTGGGCCGTATGGGTGGCTCTCGACAAGCAAAACCCAAGACGCAGTCCGTCTCTGCACGCCGCAAGTACAGTCGCCGAGAAGGTTCTGCTGTTATCGATGAAGCTGCATTCAAGGACTGGGACTACCGGATGGACACTTCCGAGTATACCCCAGAGAGGTGCGAGGAGCTTGAGAGAACATACTGGAAGACTTTGACCTACGCTACGCCGCTGTATGGTGCTGATCTCATGGGAACACTCTTTGACGAATCCACCGAGCTTTGGAATCTGAACAAGTTGCCCAATCTCTTGGACGTCCTCGGAACCAAAGTACCTGGCGTCAACACGGCCTACCTCTACCTGGGTATGTGGAAAGCTACCTTTGCTTGGCATCTGGAGGATGTCGATCTTTACAGCATCAACTACCTGCACTTTGGTGCTCCCAAGCAATGGTACAGCATCTCGCAGGCAGACGCTCGCCGGTTTGAGGCTGCCATGAAGAATATCTGGCCTGCAGATGCCAAGGCTTGCGATCAATTCCTCCGCCACAAAGGCTTTCTCATCTCGCCTCACCACCTGCTTACTCACTACGGCATCAAAGTGAATAAGTGCGTATCATATCCGGGAGAGTTTGTGGTAACATACCCTTACGGGTATCACTCGGGTTACAATCTCGGTTACAATTGTGCCGAGGCGGTCAATTTTGCACTCGACTCGTGGCTCGAAATGGGTAAAATCGCAAAGAAGTGCGAGTGCGCGCAAGCGCAAGACAGTGTATGGGTCGACGTATACGAAATCGAGCGTAAGCTACGGGGCGAAGAGACCGAATATGAAGAAACCGAAGACGACGAGGACGAAGATCTCGACGAAGGGGACATGTCTGGCTTACCAACGCCACCAGCGAGTCACGGAGTCAGATTCAAGGGGGCTGCCGGTAAGAGAAAGCGAGCCACTGGCGAGAAGGGTGGCCGGGCCCAGGTCAAGAAGATTAAGCTTCGCCTCAAGACCAAGGCTGAACCGCCTTGCTGCTTGTGCCCCAACGATATTCCGGCATTTGAGCTTTTGCCTACTGACGATGGCCGCAAGGCCCACCGTGTATGCGCCGAATACATCCCAGAGACATACATTGACGCTGTGGATGGCAAAGACGTCGTTTCCAATGTGTCTGGCGTCCACAAAGATCGACTGGCCCTCAAGTGCTTCTACTGTCGTTCAAAACGCGGCGCATGCTTCCAGTGCTCCCAGAAGAAGTGCACCAGAGCATACCATGCGACATGCGCCATGGCCGCTGGCTGTTTTGTTGAAGAAGAAGGGGTACCTGTGTTTGATGGAGATGGCGTCGAGTACAAAGAACAGGCCTTCGAGTTCAGCTGCCGCTTCCATCGCACTAAGCGCGATAAGAAACTCGACGGCGACGCTCTTGAGGAGGACCCACGAATTCAAGCGGCGGCAGCTGCCCTCTCAAAGGGAGACGTCTGCCAGCTGCAGTACCTCAAAGGCGATGTTTTTGCCGGCTTTGTGGTGGAAAGCCGTCCCGACGAACGCACACTCCTTATTGACACTCTGCCCAACGCGTACGTGAAGACCGCACCGCATCCTCCTGCACCATCGCTAACCAGGGACAGTGATCGCATGGAAGTTCAATGGAAGTGGCTGTTGCTGCCCGACCCGTCTGACTACCACCTCCCCAAGGCATCGTCGAAAGCCATCCCCATGCCTACCTCACGCAAGGCGAAGCAAGCGTTGAATGCGAAGCGGCACGAAGATGACGCGCCCCGCAAGGGCAACCGTTTCGTCGATGGATGCACTTGGGCAGAGTTTCATCTCAACCCAGTGCGCAACAAGGATCAAGTCAAGGTCGACTTTGCCAAGCAAGATCAGATTTGGCACTACCTTGGCAAGACATCAACCGAGGCGAAAGCGCAATACACTGAGGATCCGGCCCTACAGCGTCACAACTACAAGGCCAACTACCTGGATACAATTCCGAAGCCACCAAGGCGCGTCCCGGCTACTCATATTCAGAGACAAGCGCAACCCGTATACGGCACTTTGCCCGCATACAGCTCGCCTTATAGTACTGCGGGATCGGTTCCCTCCTACAGTCTTCCCGCGCAGGCTGAGAAGCCGTACGTATATAAGCCGAGGAAGCCCATCGAATCAGCCTATCCTATCCAAGGCACATTTACCACCCAGAGATTCACCCCAGTAGGAGCTCACATGCCGGTTCCCACTGGCCCTACATACTACCAACAGCACTTCGCGCAGCCTAATCAGGGTTACCACAATGCGCCAATGTACACATCCCAAGCATTCGAGCCAAGGCCATCCCAAGCCCATGTTCCCCGGCCTACTGTTTCAGCGAAACCATATACAGGCACGCCACCAGGTCCTGCTACGCAATTGCCTCGACATATTCCAGTCCAACAAGCACCTCCATCGCAATGGCCTGGGAGAAGCCACAGTGTTCAAGGACAGCAAGCAACTCCTCAGGCCAAACGCCCTACCCCAAATCAAATGCGACCTCAGGGAAAGGCTTCGTGGCAAGTTCACTCCTCAATTTATCAGAAGTACCAGTTCTTCCAGGTTCACCACAATAGGTACGTGAATGTCACCCAACCTGCTGCATGCTTTGTACTGACGCTGGACAATTATAGGGACTCTCTCAAGTATAAGACACCTTACTCGCCATGGGGCGGCTTCATCAATGGATACGAGGGTAATTTGAAAGCGCATCTCATGGCCAACAGAAACGATTTGCTGCGTACTTACGCCCTTGGCTCGAGTTCGCCTCCCGCCCAGACTGGCAACGGCGGACAACATACAGCTGGCCAGGGGAGGGATCCTCAAAGACAAGGACAAGCTTCCACCTATGTGCCACCTGGATCGAATGTTTCAGCCATGCCGTTTACAACGACACCGGCGTCTGCGGGCCAACATCCTCAATTTCAGTATTACTATCCAGCCATCAAGCAGCAGTATCTCCCAGCTTCTCAGCAAACGGCACAGCAAACTGCTCCTGCGCCGAGGCCAAGACAACCGCCCGTCATGAAGCCGATCAAGGCTGGAATGCCGTACTTTACTCAGCAGTATCAGGCCACGGCTAAGCAAGGAGTGCAGGCCCCGCCCAAACAGTCGCCGGTTCCGCTGCCAGCCAACTTCTTGGCTGCTCTAACTTCTTCCCCGAGTACTCCTGCGACTGCTGCCAAGCCGCCAGGGCCACCTGCAGCCGGGAACGACGCTTCTTCAGTTGGCGCGCAAGCACCCGGCCAGAGTCAGTCTCAGGGAATGAAAGTATCTCCGCCGAATATCGTGGATAGTACAACACCAAAGATTTCAACGACACCTGTACCCATCCCTCAACCGCCAGGCATGACGTCGCAGCAACCTGCGCATCCGAGGCCGGAACTACTACAAGGGCAAATGACCGCCACGACATCGTCATTACCTGCTTCTAGTGCTCGGTCACCAGGTTCGAATAATGCCGAGCCCTGTAAGCCTCATTTAGCTACGCCTGTACCTCTGCAGGCTCAGCTGGAATATTCCAAACCTCAAAGCAGCGAAGCACCTGTCCCAAATCAACCTGCTGCAACGAATGAGCATGCTTCAAACCCATCTGATCAAGGGCCCTCAGACTCGTCTACGGGGAGCCATGCGCACCAGGGGTTTCCTGACGTTCCCGGTGGAGAATCCATGAAGTTTGTTGAACGGTTGATGGATAATCTGCGAAAGGTATCACAAAGAGATGGAGGTGCGTAAGCGCTTGGTCCAGGCTGCGGGAGTTGCGAGAACCTCTCATGACCCGCATGCATTACGAGCGGATGTATATATAACAAAGACTTCCAAAGACGGCGTTCACGGGGATATTTGAGTTGGTTCCAAGGCTCTTGCTATGTCATCAGAAACCGCACATTCAATGAATTTCTCGGAGACGGCGCGATGGTACTAGGATCGGGATAACGGCGCTTCACGGCATAAGGAAGGGGCACGACATGATTAATGTATGAGGATCGAATGGGCAATATGGGTACGAGGATCAACGGCAAAAGGAGCCAGTTACTTGAAGCTACATAGGTACTCTTGCAATACGCAGTCATCTAGAAGCTGTGTCTTGCGGCACCTCGCCCCCGCTCGATTTATATCTACCTAGCCACCGCGATTTGGCCATGGCTATTATATCAACACCATGCACAAGTAGAAGGCGAAGATTGCATCGGATGTCTCAAGTTTAGCAAGGGGCAAAATATGAGAACGCTAAAGAACAATTCGCTTGTCCCGACTTTGGGGTATTTCAAAAAGACCAAACAACGCTTTTTATGCAATCCGCCCACTCCTCATCAAGGCCAGACACGGCCAGACTCTTTGCCAGCCTTACGAAGCCAAAAAGAATAGCCCAACACTGTTTCCACTTCAGGGTAGTATCTGATATCCTTAGAACCGAATATGTGGACCGGGAAATATCCAGTCTCCATGGCTGGCCAGGTGCCTCTAGCCCGGTAGCGCAGCACTGCTTCCATCCTCGACAAACTTGAGAGCGAGTCGTTGCGTCTGACATACTCGTTCCTTGAGAGCGGCTGACAGTCGTCTGAATAGAAGCGGTTGTCGTCAAAGAGCGCCCAGGCTCGCTGCTTGTACATGCGTACAAAGGCGGCGGCTGTCTCTGGGTGCATATTTGTCATCTCTGAGTCAAGATTGTACGCAAGCTGCTTCCACATGCCGGGGCCGTCTCCCGCGTCTCTCAGCGTGTCGGCAAAGCTTCCAGCCCCAAGGGGCCGCTTTGCGCCATTGGGAAGTCTGGCTGGGAACCAGGTACTGATGTCTTTGTAGATATGATGGAGATGCAGACGGGTTGACATGCCTGGTTCCATGAGGAGCGTTGTAATGAGGTCGAGGCCTGCGCCGGCGAGGCAGCCGAATAGAGCCAGTCTTCTCTCAATGTTGAAACCAGGATTGCATGCGTCCAGGATGTACAGGTCCGGTCGGAATTGGACGTCGTCTGGAAAGATGAGGCCGCGTCTCTCGTCGGGCCCATTGTAGGAGCCCAATGCGAGATCTGGTAGGCTCGGGAACGTAGCACAATGAGATGCTAGGGCACCAAACAGGGTTCGGAAGTATTCATGGACACACTCGACCATGTTGATTTCCCAGACTCGGCTCGAGACGCCCTCGAACTCGTCCAATATCTGCCAGTCCCAGTCATTGTAGTCAGCGGGCGCAAATGAGGGGACTCTCAGGCTGCCCGGCCTGGGACGGAAGATACGACACAAGAGTTCATGTCGGAGGAATGCCTTGAACAGCCGGTCATATTCTGCCGCGCTCAAGTCCTCGAGGGTCGGGACATCGACGCGAGGAGGCAGTAGGCTCTGCGGTTTCGAGTTGAGAAAGGTGAAGTGTGCCCATTCAGGGATCCGCAAGTAGTCATGGGGAAGATATGCGGCCGTGGCCTTTGAGAGATAGTCTTGCATGTAGAGCTTGATGATTCTGACCAGGGACTCGAGGCTTCGGAGAGCTGCTACGTCGTGTGCTCTGAAGGGATCCGGGAGTTCCTTTCGGCCCCATTTGACGAGATGGGGTTTGATGGCAGCCAGATGCTCCTCCTCGGTGAGCTCGGCTGTCCTCATGTCTGGGAAGTGGATGATGGCCATGGCGTCCTGCGTAAGAGATGGCGGGAGCCAGACTCGAAGACGGCGTTTTTGCAGAATCAGGGAGTGGTAAGACCGCGACTGTAGCAGAGTCGGTGAAGCATGGGTAAGGGAGACGAGGTCAGTCGAGGTATCGATTTTGCTGAGGAGATAAAGACGAATGTCAGCTCCAAGACGACCAAAAAGATCCATTATGAGAGTAGATGCTGTTGTGTATTCAGAGGGGGAGAAAGAAAAAGGTAACAAGTCAGCAGACGAAGCAAGGCTGCTCTCTTGTGTAGATGATGGAAGCGATTCGAGTAACGAGATGACCGTAGAGCACCACCATCAGTCTATATATATGACAAGGACGGGAAAGATGAGAAGGACGGAGAAAGACGAGAAGGGCGTGAGGGACGGAGGTTCCCCATGTTGAGCAAGGTTCCGGAGAAAGCAATGAGGTGCATGAGGGACCATGTTTGCGGTTGCCGTTTTGACTCAAGCTCAAGGATTGCAGCTTTCTGAGGGACTCAACGGCCATATGACGGTTGATGATAGAGTTAAAAGACACACAGCAGAAGAAAATAAAGCAGCCAAGCTTGGCGTGCCCTGGACTTGGGCGTGTAAATGTAAGGCGGCGATGGTTTAGAGTGGCAAAACGGAGTTGAGAGAGGCTCACCAAAGCGTAAATAAGGTCAGCCGGTGGAATTGCTATACTCTAGGACTGCAGTGAGTGAATGCAATACAACGATGACGCCCGGCCAGTGGCTGGTGGAAAACGCTGCGGCCGGTGCCAGTTGTAAAAGACAAAATCTTCATCATGGCTCACAACCCAATCACTCTGATGTCTCGGTGAATGCGGCCAGGCCAGCAAGAGTAGGTGTAAGTCTCGCCGGCACATAGACTTTCCAACAACCTTGACATCTACACATATACGTGATAGTTGCTCTCTTGGTTGTGCTTGCTTCACGCTATTTCCCAAACTTGCTTAACCAACAGCCATGGAAGGGTTACAGAACCACAAGAACCGCGCTATGCAGATGCCCTACAACGGCCTTTGGACGGCACAGGATGCCCAAGATGCTCAAGATGCCCAGAAACCCCTTTACACCAGAGTGAAAATCATTGGCAATGGTGGATGGGGGACCGTGTACAAACTGAAAAGGGCCACGGATGGCCTCGAGTTCGCGGGAAAGGCGTCCAAGGCAATCAAGGAGCTGCGGATTGAGGCAGCGAATCTCAAGCTGTTGAACCATGTACGTCGATACAGCGAGTTTCTAGCAAGGCATTGGGCTGACGATATCATCACAGAAACACATTGTCAAGTTTGAGGATTGGTACGACGACCCAGACGGTCTCGAGCTTCCTCTCCTAGTCATGGAGCTGTGCACTGCCGGGAGCCTCCAGTCGTGGATACACGAATACCCAGAGAAGCTGGGGCGCCAAGCATCACTCCAGATTGTTGGCCAGATTGCGAATGCAGTCGAGTACATGCATGCAAAGGGCCTCTTCCACTCCGACATCAAGCCACGAAACATTCTGATCCGCCAATGGCAGCCGCTCGACGTGGTGCTGGGAGACTGCGCGGATATAAAGCCTGTTCGCTATAGAGAAAAGCCGATGGGAACCCGAGGCTTCTGGTCACCGCACCTTGCCAGATTCAACAAACACTCGGGGCGAGCAGACGACATTTGGGCCCTTGGAGTGACTCTACTCGCCATCATGGGACACCTTCCAACGGTGCTTCAGACTGGAGGGCGCTCGGCCTGGAGCAAGTACCCGCAGCAATGCATCGATCACGTAGCGACTCTGCACTCGCTCAACCCAGGCCACGATCATGTCGAGCTGCTTCGCCGGATGTTGCATGAAAACGCCGTCCAGCGAGCCACTGCGACCCAGTGCGTGGCCATATCCGGCCGGTTGCTCACCAAGTATGAAGCCGAGACAAAGGCAATGAGCGAGGAGGAAATCAGCAAGAGGATTGGTTTCGAGCTAAAGACACCCGAATACTTTGAGCCACCGCAGTTTTGGTAATGGTTTGGGCAAGATTGGGGTTTCATCAGCCGTATGTACGGGATAGTAATGACGGCCCCGTTTATGGTGTTTCGTTCCGACCTCGGGAGTCCTCGAGCACGAATGTAGCCAGCCTTGAGCAATCAGGAAGCTTGGCTGATAGGCTATCAATTGTTGGTTGAGTGGGTAGAATAACAAGAAGCGAAGCCTCCAACGGCAATCATTCTGCACGTTTTGTGGTTTCCATGGCGGTTGAGCCAATCCGCAGGCCACTGAATCAAGCTCTCATCATTGGATGCTGCAATGACGCCATCCCCGTTAGGCCCGTCTCACTGCCGAGCCCCATTATGTTAGTCAGCATCGCTTCCCGATCGGGCTCAAGACGGCGATGTCGCAACAACGGACAACCGCTTAGGTCGCGTTCAACAAGAGCCTGTGGAGCTTTCACAGTTGTCGAATCCTACAAATACAGGCTGGCAAAGAGCAGAGGGTGACTAATCCCAACCGGACTGACTTCATGTCGCGCGGCATAATAACCTCATCCCTCCTCCGAACCGCCTCCGCCTGTGTAAACCCCTCTCGGCCCTTTAGCAGAGCCCTCTCCGTCTCGAGCAGCGCCAACATGAGCCAAACCAACAAGCTAAAGCCCGCGGCCAGGGTGTCGGGCCAGAAGCAAGATGTCTGGTGAGCAAGAAGCCTTGGGCGACGACTGCTTTTGTGTCTGACCGGGATATACAAGGTCCATCATCAACGAGGCCGCAGCAGCTTCCCCCAACCAGCCAATTGTCAACATGGGCCAGGGCTTCTTTGGCTACAACCCGCCAGACTACATTCTCAATGCTGCCAAGGAGGCCCTGGACCGCGTGGATTGCAACCAGTATGCGCCTGCCAAGGGTCGGCCTCGCTTGAGAAAGGCCATTTCCGACGCCTACTCGCCCTTGTTTGGCCGCAAGCTGGATCCCGAGACCGAGGTCGTTGTCACTACCGGCGCCAATGAGGGCATGCTGTCTGCATTCATGGCCTTTATCGAGCCTGGCGACGAGGTCATTGTCTTTGAGCCCTTTTTTGATCAGTAAGTCTGCGCACTATCCGTGGCCAATTGCTCGTGGTTGACCCCCTGCTTCAGGTACATTAGCAACATTGAGATGCCCGGCGGCAAGATTGTCTATGTGCCACTACACCCCCCGGCCACAGGCGCTACCAAGACCTCGTCTGCGGGAGACTGGGCCATTGATTTCGACGAGCTTGAGCGGGCAATCAGCCCAAGGACCAAGATGATTGTTCTAAACACGCCCCGTACGTATCAGCATCATGCCCCTGCCGACTCCAACGGGGTATAAAAATGCTAACAATGAAGCAGACAACCCGGTTGGCAAGGTTCTTTCTCGCGACGAGTTGCAGAAGATTGCCGACCTCTGCGTCAAGCACCAGATCATCATCCTCTCCGACGAGGTGTACGACAGGCTCTACTACAAGCCGTTTACGCGCATCGCGACGCTGTCTCCCGAGGTCGAGAAGCTGACGCTGACGGTGGGCTCGGCCGGAAAGAACTTTTACGCCACTGGCTGGCGTGTCGGTTGGCTTGTTGGTCCCCCCGAGCTCATCAAGTACGTCACGGCGGCCCATGTCCGCATCTGTTTCAGCACCGTGTCTCCCATGCAAGAGGCGACGGCGATTGGTTTCGAGAGGGCAGACGAGTTTGGATTCTGGGAGCAGTCGGTCAAGGACATGCGAGGCAAGGTCGACCGGCTCAACGAGGTGTTTGACGAGCTGAATCTGCCGTACTCGGACCCGGAGGGCGGCTACTTTGTGCTGGTCAACATGGCCAAGGTCAAGCTGCCCGAGGGCTACCCGTTCCCACCGCACGTGGCCAGCCGGCCGCGCGACTTTAAGCTGGCATGGTTCCTGATCCAGGAGCTGGGCGTGGCGGCTATTCCCCCGACTGAGTTTTACACAGAGGCCAACCAGCACCTGGCGGAAGACTACATTCGCTTTGCGGTTTGCAAGGAGGACCATGTACTGGAGGAGGCCAAGGAACGGCTGCGGGGTCTGAAGAAGTATATCCAGGAATAGGCCTGGCTGGGAACATGGGAAAATAAAGTAAACAAGAATCCCAAGCTAGATTGGGTCATAGTATAACTAAACGCCGTCTGATGCTCGCTCAATCCTCGCATATCGATACCCGTTACCCTGCTAGCCTACCTACGGTAGTTGAATAGGTAGTGGAAGCCTCCGACGGCCGCTGCCCGCGGAGCCGGCCGAAACGAAACGGTGGAGTTCCGAGATCCCCCAGCGCGGAAGGCAGCGTGACAAGCCCGAGTGGATCCTTCCCCGCCTTTGAGCCGCGTTTTGAATGTCTGTGCTTGTCCTGTCCAATCCAATCCAATCAGTCTCTTTCAGCTTATCATCACCTTGGGCGATATAGTTTGGCACCTGGTCACACTGTTGGAGCCTGGCCACTCTGGTTGGAGTAGCACGTACTCAAGGTACTGTACTTGGCAGGTACGAGTACATTAGTCGCGGTAAAGACGGGAGGCGGCAAGACGGAAACAAGGCGGAAAGCAGAAGCGGAAGGTGCATGTGCTGTGCTGTGCTGTGCTGTGCTGTGCTGTGCTGTGCGAATTCGTGATTGGAACGTTTGTCGCTCTTGTGTGAGACTGAAACCCGCGTTTTCGCCTCTCTCTACCAACCGCATCTAGGCCAACGTCACTCAGCTGACCTGACTCACTGAGCCAACTCGGCTTCCCCAACACAAACTTGACAAAGCACTGCCTCGCCGCTCATTCATTCTGTCCTCATTTCTGCACATCTAGCCACCTTACCTGACCTACCTACCTAGTAGGCATTGACCTGTAGAGACACCACTCGCTCAAACAGTCTCCGCCATCATCATCATGGCGCCCAGCGCCGTCTCCCCCGAGAGAGACACCAACCCAGAGCCCCTCGCCACTCTGACGTCCAAGTTTGACGATACGATACGCTTCTACCTCAATGGCACCCGCGTGGTGCTGGATGATATCGATCCCGAGGTCACTGTTCTGGAATATCTTCGAGGTATTGGCCTGACCGGGACGAAACTGTAAGCCCCCCTCTCCAACATGTTCCAAGATAACTCTTCCTCTGCACCCAGCATCCTAACCATACTCTCTTACATAGTGGCTGTGGCGAGGGCGGTTGCGGCGCCTGCACTATTGTCATCAGCCAGTATAACCCAACCACTGGCAACATCTACCATGCCAGCGTAAACGCCTGTTTGGCACCACTCGTCAGCCTAGACGGCAAGCATGTCATCACCATCGAGGGCATAGGCAGCACTGAGAGGCCCCATCCAGCACAAGAACGCGTCGCCAAGTCGCATGGCAGCCAGTGCGGCTTCTGTACGCCTGGAATTGTCATGAGCCTGTACGCTCTGCTACGCAATAATGAAGCGCCCTCCAAGGATGACATTGAGGAGGCGTTCGACGGGAATCTGTGCCGATGTACGGGTTATCGCACAATTCTTGATGCCGCTCAGACCTTTAGCGTTGACAAGCCCGATGGCAAGCGCAAGGCCAACGGCGGAGGCGGCTGCTGTATGGACAACGGCAATGGCCCCTCTGATGGAGTCTGTTGCATGAAGAACATGTCCATCGACGACAAGCCAATCAAGAGGTTTACGCCTCCTGGGTTTATCCAGTATAACCCAGATACCGAGCTCATCTTCCCACCAGCTTTGAAGAAACACGAGATGCGACCACTTGCCTTTGGAAACAAGAGGAAGAAGTGGTATCGCCCGGTTACGCTGGATCAATTACTTCAGATCAAGAGTGTACACCCCCAAGCGAAAATCATCGGAGGAAGCACCGAGACCCAGATCGAAATCAAGTTCAAGGCGCTACAATATCCCGTGTCCGTCTTTGTAGCGGACATTGCCGAGTTACGGCAGTACAAGTTTCACGATGACCACCTCGAGATTGGCGGAAACGTCATCTTGACTGACCTCGAGAATATCTGCGAGCACGCAATCAAGCACTATGGACATTCTAGGGCCCAGGTTTTTGAAGGGTTGCTGAAGCAGCTCAAGTATTTCGCTGGCAGACAAATCCGGAATGTGGGCACTCCTGCTGGAAATCTGGCAACTGCGTCGCCCATCTCTGATCTCAACCCCGTGCTATGGGCCGCAAACGCCGTATTGATGGCCAAATCAGCGACAAAGGACACGGAGATCCCCATGTCCAAATTCTTTACTGGTTACCGAATGACAGCCCTCCCCCCGGACGCCATTATTGCTTCGATCCGTATTCCAATCACTTCAGAAAAGGGAGAATACTTTAGAGCTTACAAGCAGGCAAAGCGAAGGGATGATGATATTGCCATTGTAACTGGTGCCATGAGGGTCAAGATGGATGATGATGGAATAGTAACGGACTGCAATCTCATCTACGGTGGCATGGCTGCCTCGACTGTAGCTGCCAAAACGGCCATGGACTATTTGGTTGGCAGAAAGTTTGCTGAACTCGAAACTCTCGAGGGAGCCATGAGCGCGCTTGGTAAAGACTTTGACCTTCAGTTCAGCGTTCCAGGAGGCATGGCTTCGTATCGGAAAGCCCTGGCCTTGAGTTTGTTCTACCGATTCTACCACGACGTCTTGACAAACATTGACGGGAGATCTCAGCATGTCGACAAGGAAGCGATTGATGAGATAGAAAGGTCCATTTCGCTAGGACGAGTCGACGAGACCGCGTCGGCCGCTTATGTGAAGGAAGTTACCGGAAAGTCGAACCCTCACCTGGCTGCTCTGAAGCAGACAGCCGGCGAAGCGCAGTACACGGATGATATTCCTCTAATGAGGAACGAGCTCCATGCTTGCTATGTTCTTTCGAAAAGGGCCCACGCCAAAATCACGTCCATCGATTATTCTGCGGCCTTGGATATGCCTGGCGTAGTCGACTATGTGGACAAGAACGACATGCCTTCTGACGCCGCCAACAGATTTGGTGCGCCATTCTTTGACGAGCCCTTTTTTGCTGAAGGCGAAGTCTTCACCGCCGGCCAGCCTATCGCATTGATATTGGCAAACACAGCTACCAAGGCTCAAGAAGCGGCGAGGGCGGTCAGGGTGGAATACGAGGAGCTGCCGGCCATTCTTTCCATCGAGGACGCGATTGAGAATGATAGTTTTCACGAGTACTATCGGGAGCTCAAAAATGGCAATACCGAAGAAGCCTTCAACAACTGCGACTACGTCTTTACTGGTACTGCCAGAATGGGCGGCCAGGAACATTTTTATCTCGAGACACAAGCGTGTGTGGTCATACCCAAGCCCGAAGATGGCGAGATGGAGATATTCGCTAGTACGCAGAATGCAAATGAGACGTAAGACGCCCAGCCCTCGGTTATTAACAACAAATCTAACGATCAACAGGCAAGCCTTTGCATCCCGGGTATGTGGTGTCGCCGCAAACAAGGTGGTCGTACGAGTAAAGCGGCTCGGAGGAGGCTTTGGCGGCAAGGAGACCCGATCTGTCTTGCTCAGCTCGGCCGTCGCTCTGGCAGCGAAGAAGACGAAGAGACCGGTTCGTTATATGCTCACCCGCGAAGAAGACATGATGGTCAGCGGCCAGAGGCACCCGTTTATGGGCAAGTATAAGATTGGCGTCAACAAGGATGGCAAGATCCAGGCTTTGGAGTGCGACGTCTACAACAACGCCGGATGGACCATGGATCTGAGCGCCAGTGTGTTGGAGCGAGCCATGACCCATGTTGACGGGTGTTACAAGATCCCAAATGTCCTGATCCGTGGACGTATCTGCAAGACGAACACCATGTCAAACACTGCTTTCCGAGGATTTGGCGGACCTCAGGGAATGTTCATTGCTGAGACGTACATGGAAGAGATGGCAGACCGATTGGGAATGCCTGTGGAGAAGCTTCGGCAGATCAACTTTTACCAAAAGGATGAGTTGACACATTTCAACCAAGGATTGGGAGACTGGTACGTGCCACTCATGTACGAGCAAGTACTGAGTGAGTCAACATATGACTTGCGAAAGCATGCAATTGCCGAGTTCAACAAGGAATACAAATGGCGGAAGCGAGGAATTGCCATTATCCCGACCAAGTTTGGCATATCTTTTACAGCGCTATTTCTCAACCAGGCTGGTGCACTGGTTCATATCTACCACGACGGCTCCGTCCTGGTTGCGCATGGTGGTACCGAGATGGGTCAAGGCTTGCACACGAAGCTCACGATGATTGCCGCACAGGCGCTGAAAGTACCGTTGGAGAACGTCTTCATCTCTGAGACGTCGACAAACACAGTGGCGAATGCGTCTTCCACGGCCGCCTCGGCGTCATCCGACCTCAACGGCTATGCGATCTACAACGCATGCGAACAGCTCAACGAGAGGCTGGCGCCGTTTCGAAAGAAGCTGGGCCCAGAGGCAACGATGAAGGACTTGGCTCACGCTGCGTACTTTGACCGCGTCAATCTTTCAGCGCAGGGGTTTTATAAAACCCCAGAGATTGGCTACGACTGGGACTCGAATAAGGGAAAGATGTTCTTCTACTTTACGCAGGGTGTCACGGCAGCGGAAGTGGAGGTGGATCTGTTGACGGGCACCTCGACCTGCCTGCGGGCGGATATCAAGATGGATGTGGGACAGTCGATCAACCCGGCCATTGACTACGGGCAGATCCAGGGTGCATTTGTGCAGGGCATGGGACTCTTCACCATGGAGGAGTCACTCTGGCTGCGAAACGGACCGATGGCTGGAAGCCTGTTCACTCGGGGGCCAGGAGCGTACAAGATTCCCGGATTCCGCGACATTCCCCAAAAGTTCAACGTGTCGTTGCTCAAGGATGTGGACTGGAAGGAGCTGCGAACGATTCAGCGGAGTCGAGGCGTCGGCGAGCCGCCTCTGTTCATGGGCAGCGCCGTGTTCTTTGCGATTCGGGACGCGCTCAGGGCGGCTCGGGCCCGGGCCGGAGTCTCTGCAACAGTAGGGGACAGCGAGGAAGCCGGGGGAATGCTGAGGTTGGAAAGCCCAGCGACGCCGGAGAGGATCAGGCTGTCGTGCGAGGACGACATCATGCGTCAGGCAAGGGTTGCGCCCAAGGAGGGGGAAAGGAGCTTTTTTGTAGCCATCTGATTGACGAGCACTGATGTTACGGCATATGGAGCATGAATGAATCCCGACGTATTGTTTTGAGATGTGATCTGGGGTACGTTTTGTTCATGACAGGAAGCGTAAGTGGGTATGAGGTAACGCATGAGCAAAGCTGCACGGGTGAGTTGAATATGATGTATCATGAGACAGACAATGAGCAAGTTGCGATGTTTCTACGATTCGAGTGCCATGTGCCAACAGTATGGGATTGTGTGCTAGACGTGGGTTGCCGACGAGCATGGGTTGTTTGGAGCCTTGATCCATGCATGGCCTGGCGTGTGATGTGCATATGCAGATAATCTGCGCGTGTATGGACAGCCTGGAGCGTCATCGGTGGGATGCAGCAGGTTCAACTGGCTCGGGAGGAATGCCTCTAGAGTATAATAGAAGCAAGGAGAGTATGGGGCATGTCTTATTTACGGGACTCCTAGGTAGTGTGGTGGGCATGTAAGCTGGTCGGCAGGTTGCGGCATATAAAGGTTCCAGAACTGGCAGAGAAAGCAAGCGGGATTGCCATGTCGTGGATCGCGTGACCTGATCAAGCTGTGAGCCACTGCGCAGGCAGAGAATGGACGGTGATTGAGATTAGAAGTCGGAGACGGTGATTGGAGGTTTGGTTGGATCTGGGAACCCGCCGGAAACGTGGAGGCGGATGCGGAGGCGGATACGGAGGCGGAGGTGGGGAATGAGAATGAGCGCAGGCATGGACCAACTGGAGATATCTTGGATCCCTGTTCAAGTTGTGTTGTTGCTTTTGTAGTGAATGTTGGTTGCCGTCCGTGACCAGACGTTGAATGGCGCGTGAGAAGCTGCGTTGCCCACTCGCTGACACGACCTTCGGTCCATCGGCCACTATGCTGATTCCGAGGACGACAGGGGTGCCAGGAAGATGATGCCAGAACGGGAGGCGGTGGCCTGACGAAGGGCAGTAGGGTAAGGGTAGGGGTGAGGCGGGAGAGCGAGTGTTGAATCTCGGCTATCTCGACTCCTCGAGATACAAGCCGGGATGTCTCTGGCCAAGGGCCTATCCGTCCCCCAACGAGACAAGGGAAAAGGGAAAGGGAAAGGGAAAGGAAAAGAATGAGGAAAAGAAGGAAGCCAAGAGTCTGTTGGGCATCCATACAGAGTAAGCGAGTTGTAATTTGGTTGTTTAGGACCGGCTTGGAAACGGCCCCGCCCCGCCAGCTTCAAGTCTGCACGAGGCTGTATTGGCCTTGAAGAGACGAGGTTGGCTGCGTCTTTTCTTTGGCCAGTAAAAGCTGCTTGGCCAGTCAGTTCACCATTTAACCATTTGTGTGTCCATTGCCTTTATCCTCATCCCGACTAGTTACCGAGGTAGTCTTCAACCCGTTGACAAGCTCCAAAAGCCATGATCGCGTGCGTTCCTACAGTACCTAACTAGGTAGGTACCTACAAGTGCCTCGAGGCCCCCGCCCGACAGCTTTACTGGGCTTAGTGGGCGCCCAACCAACCAGCAGCCAGCCAACCATCCGCTGCAAGTACGTAATCCCCAGAGCAGAGCACGCTGTATCCGTAGCAGGGCAGGCGCTGTAGTCAAGGTAAGGAAGGTAGACATGGCCCATTCCGGGCCGCCCATGCTCGTTGCCGAATCATACTTTTTTGCTTCTTCTCTCCGTCGTCACAGCCAGAGCCAGAGCCAGCCAGAGCTGTTGTCGTTCTGTTCTGTCCATTTCCATGTCCATTTCCATTTCCATGTCTACGGCGACTATTCATACTTGTCAATCTACCTCGTTTTCCCTTGCCTGCTCCGTCCCGCCCTCGCGATCGCGAGTCTGTGCGTGACAGACCAGACCAAAGCGAAGCCCCGGTCCGTAAGCCTCCCCCTCCCCCCGGTAATATTCAGCTGAGCACATTCATCACAATTGTCACTGTCTTCTTGTCTGCTTGGGCTTCTGGGCTGACCTAACCTGACCAGACCAGCCAAGACCAGACCAGCAGAGCTTGGCCCCGGCTATAGCTACGGCCACCCGTCACGACTCGACTCGACTCGACTCCTCGTCCGCCGCCACCAAGCGGGCTCCCACAGCCGCATCCATCCATCCATCCATCCCTGCGCATTCGCGAAACTGCCTGCGCCCTCTCGGCCTCGTCTCATTTCTGCAACTCTCGCCGAGGCCACCGAGACGTGCCTCTCTCATTTTCCCGTCGTGCGCACGCATGGCCGCGGCGACGCTTGCTGCTCTCTTGGCCGCCAGAGCTTACCCTCAGTGACGCGATAAACACCAAAACTCGATCCGACGACGCCCACGACGCCGACCATCACGACTGTCCGCACCCTTCCGCAAATGAGCTACGAGCCTGCCGTCCAATTGCGTAACTTTGAGACCCAATGGGAGTGTAGGACATCATGACCGACCGCAACGCCATGGGCAAAAGCGCCAAGCTGGCCGACCGTCTCAAGGCCGCCGACTCGTCCAAGCCGACCCCCAAGGACCGCGACAAGACATCCTCATCCTCGACCGCCGGTGGAGCCAACGACACCAGCCACAAGAGCTCCAAAAAGAGGCGCAAGGTCAACCACGGTACGCATAGTCCCATATACCCACGCATATTACGTGCGCAATGTATCCATTTCTACAAGAGGGCATCAGAATGCGGGCAAGAATCATACTCATCTTGCTGCCAAGTTGCAAAGGGTTCAACAGCCGATGGCTGTGGCTGTGGTCATGGCAATTCCCAGGGCTTGCGATGCAACCACGGCTTCGCTTTGCGACGATCAAATCGCAAGGGTAACATCTCGATTCAGTCGACCACGGCCAAGCCTAGGCTTGAACCCTAGTCGCGCTCCTTATCTGCTTCTCCCACTCACCTGCTCGGGGTGCAAGGGCTTCGAATGCCGTGACTGAGACAATGAATCGATGTGAATAGAACTGGGCTAACAATCCGCCCCTGTGGGCCTGCCTCATACAGCTTGCGTATACTGCCGTCGATCTGTAAGTCGATCCAGCCCTCATGATACGCCTGCCCAATGGCTTGGCTTTCAGTGCCTAGCCGCTTCGAGGCGCTCGATATCTTTTCCGCCTCGGCTTCGTGCGGCGACACAAGGTTGTCGCGAGGCGTTTCGTGCCCCTTTCCTCCCCTGCCCATCATAATCGGTCTCTTGCGCTCGAGACTCTTTGAAAGGAATGACTTGGCTGACCAGAGGAACTCTTGTGCGTCGCTAGCACATGACATGCGATCTTGTAAGTGCAACCTCAGCCCCTTTGGCTCTTGTTTGGTTTGTCCCAACTACTTCTCATCTGCTTCGTCTGAATGGTTCAACTCGGAAGTGGCGCAATGCGCCTTGCATCCATGGACCACAGCAGCGACAGCCAGACGCAAAGATGAACCCGAACCAAACTCGACCTGTACCCTCATCGAAGCCCTGCGCTGACGCTCTAAATAGGAGAGACCATGTACCAGATGCGTTAAGCGTAATATCGGCCATCTCTGCCACGATGAGCCGCGGGAAGCCGACCCAAAGAAGTCCAAGGGCGCCCCGAGTATACAGAGTGCTTCCGTCGTCGACGAGTCCGACGCACAGTCCGAAATGGCCCGCAGCTCAATCTCTAGCACCATGGGCCCACCCGCTGGCTACGATGCAGCCAGGCAGATGCCCAGCAAGGCAGGGTTCGGAGCTGGGGGAGTATTGGCACAGGGCAATAACCCATTGTCTCTTGTACCACAAAGCCCAGTCTCTGGCCTGCAGAGCAATACGTTAAACAACGGCAACAGCAACGCGAATCAATGTACGTCTTGAGCGCCCGCCGTCCTGCCCTGCCGGGGGGGGGGACCGCGTATCCCTTGTTTTGATTTCCAGTTACTGTCCTGTAGCATGCTAGGGGAATCGACTGCTTCTACATGCCTTTTTTCACCACTAACAGGTCACCATAGTTGCCGGCTTCCAGGATGCATGGATGACAGCTCAAAATCACTTCCATGACATGCCTAGCTATCACCCCAATTACATGATTGCCCCCGAAGTCACCCACGAGTTCAATCTGCTCAACGACTTCCTGCACACCAGCCTGCTTGATGATAACGCGGTGCCGCCCGATGACCAGCAGAGCCCGGTATTTAGAAGGACGAGCCAGTCAGACATGCTTCCCAGCTACGGAAACAACAACTCTCTCGCTCAAAATCCTCCGACGAACAGGGCGGGAGGCTCCATGTTACCGCCGCCTCAGAACCTTGAAGGGGCGGGCCTCTCACGCCCAGGCCCCGTCGTGCCCGCCGACAAGGCTCGGGAGTACTACCTTCAGGCGGCCGACCCCTCGGGAAACGACACTCCGGAGGAGCGTATGGCTCGTGTGCTCAAGGCCAAGTACGACGCTGGTCTCCTCAGACCTTTCAACTACATTAAGGGTTATGCGCGGCTAGGAAGCTACCTCGACTCCCACATCGCACCCTCGTCCAAGCAAAAGATTCTTCGTACCATCAACCAATTCCGGCCCAAGTTCCGCGAAAAGGCACAGGCCCTCACCGACATGGAGCTTGTCTATGTTGAAATGTGGTTTGACAAGCAGTTGATGGACTACGACCGCGTCTTCGCCAGCATGGCTGTGCCTGCGTGCTGCTGGCGAAGAACCGGCGAGATTTTCCGTGGCAACAAGGAAATGGCCGAGCTCATTGGCGTTTCAGTGGACAAGCTAAGAGATGTATGTCTCTCCGTGTTCCTATACACACTTTTTTCTTCTCTTTGTAATTTCTCTTGGTGTTGCGGCTCTTGAACGGTTGATGAAGTGAACGCTTTCTGGTAACTAACTTTGATTCTCAGGGGAAAATAGCGTTGCACGAGATTCTTACAGAGGAATCAATGGTTCGATACTGGGAGGAATTTGGTACCATTGCATTCGATCCGGCTCACGAGACTCTATTGACGGCATGCTCGTTGAAGAACCCAAACCCTGTTTCAACACATCCGATAGTCAAGTGCTGTTTCTCCTTCATGATCAGACGAGATGACCACAAGATGTAAGCCACTACCCAGCCTGCTTTTTCTCTACCAGATGCTAAACTCTGTACCCAGGCCGGCGTTGATCGTTGGTAACTTTTTGCCCCACGACCCTCCTCAGCAATGAGATGTTGGGAGTTTTGTTTTTTTCTTTTTTGGGAAAGGAGATTGGTATATAAAAACGCTGGTGTCAATCACCAAATAGGAGCGTGGATTCTTTTGGGCGGCTCATGGATTTGCTGGGACTGCTAATAGGCAAAGGTCAGGACGTAGTTGAGGATAACGCGCTGAGCACGTAAGTGCATGCATGCGTATAGTCTCATGCATAAAGCTGGGCTGGGATGATTCAGTGTCCATTTCGGATTGCCTACCTACCTTGGCTATATCACCTGCTTGCTGCCTGCCCTTTTAGGGAAACTACAATGAGTGCCTAGCTCTCTTGCCGTGTTGCATCTTTTGTCTGATCGAAAAGCAGTGTGAAGCCTAGGTACCTACCTCTACCACGCTTTTTCACCACGCGCCACGGGCTACAAACTCCTGGCGCAACTTCTCGTTGGTCTCCAAGTCACATACGATCATTTCAGACAATCGCCGTCGTTAGTGCTGCCAAATATGCCTCCCATCGATCCCGTAATGAGTGGCCGGGACAGAATGGTCTCTTCAGTCGCTGGTCAGGCCGCCCTGATGCTTCAGCTAGGCCTGCCGCCTCAATTGACTGACATTCGCTCTGCATAGACTTCTCCCGTCACCTTTTATCCAAGATTCGCCTCTCCCAAGACGCCGTCTCTATCGAAACCCTATTGGTGGACGTAAATCATCACATCGACAGCATCACCCTCCTTGCGCAGAAACCAACAGCTCTATCGCCTTCAATCATGAAAGACCTGAAGAGTCGCGCAAGAGAACTCTGGAACGAATGTGTCAAGGATCGGAGGAAAACGAACAATGCATTGGCGCCAAAGGAGAGAGGCAGACTGGTGGCAAAGACAAGGGTGCTTGCATTCCACATGCTAGCTCTTGTAAGGGATGCCAGATGCAGGTCGGCAATCGACTTTGAACAGGAGCTTGTCGCATTGATGGGTCTCGCATTGACAGCTGCGAGGCTTTGCATCGAGGAATCAGATCTGGACGGGTCGCGGCTAGTCTTGCAGAAATTCGCCGACTATTTGGAGCACCTGAAGCTGTCAGACGGTACCTTTGACGGCCATGTCAACCCGAGAATCAGACTAGAAGCTGAGTATTTCACAATGCGCACAGCCTTGGTATGAACAGCTTCCCCAAGCCGAAACTTGCTAACAGCTTAGCAGGCATGGAAGGAAGATCGACTCGATGTTGCAGAGCACATGTACAACAAAGCCGATCCTTTGCGTGGCCACTGGGAAATTTCCTGTTGCGAACAAATGGCTGACGCTCTCCAACATATTGGAAGCGATCTGTGCTCCAAGGGAAATCACCCCTTTGCGCTCAAGTGGCTAAGAAGAGCGCACGACATCATCAACAGCCAAAATCTGGAACGTCTTTCTGGAAAGGGGCTAGAACTTAGACTTACCATCTACCATGATCTTGTACAAGCCCTGATTGGAGTTGGCACCCCTGAAGGGGTTCAAGAAGCGGATGAACTAGTTTCGGCAATCGAGACAGAGCTCGGGGACAAGCCAGTGGTCCTGCATTGGAAACTTGAGATTATGCAGAAGTTGCCAGACGAAACCTTTGACATGCAGGCATTTGCAAGTATAATCCGCCGTCTGATACGTTCTGCTGATTTATCAGATGCCACAGTGAGCTTTCTGCTGCACCACGTCAAGCAGCTACACAGCAAGTCGTCTATGCTTGCCTTGAATCTTGCGGACGAGCTGTTGATGGCGAGACTGTTGCCGTCGGGAAGCGACAAATGGGCCGGGAAAGCAGTAGTTCGACGCATTTGGATGAGCACCATGGTTTCCGACTCCCTCCACGGTGCAACAAGTCTCAACAACATTTTCGACCAGTTGCAGAAAGGCTCAACTATGGTACTAAACCCTGAAGCCAGTGCCGCTTCTCAGTCGGTAAGGGCCTTTGCTTACTTGCACATTACCAAAGCTGACTCTCAAAGCTCATGTGGAAGAAGCTTGACGCGAGTTATACCAGAAAGGAATTTGCAGCTGCAGAGCTCTGGTGTCGTGCCGCTCTACATCCACTTCTATCAAGCTGTGGAGAGGCGAGTCAAGGCAAATTCGGAAGGAAACTTATTCTTTGTGCAATAGCTCGATCTGACCACGAGGCGGCATTGCTTGCGTTTCAGACCATGCCAGAGCTGGTCCAAAACGAAGCTCTCACAAGATATCTAATGTTCAAGGTATCCTTGGTTAGCTGGGATCATGAACTAGGCTGCCAAAGCATCGAACATCTCAGCAAGATGACCGACTCTGGAAGGAGCCAGGATATGCTGTATGCTTGCGTCCGCGAGGCGCAACAGGTTGGAGACAAACTCTGTGCTTTGGCTGCTCTCAAAGCTGTGGCCGGGAAGTTTAGCTTGGGGGCGACTTTACTGCCAAACTTCCCTTCGATTCTACGATGCGCCATTCGGCTCATTCACATGATAGAGAGCCCGGGGGAAGAGGGACAGCCAGAAACACAACTCTGTCTTAGCGAGGACGCTTGTAGCCTGTTTGAAAAAGGTTCGTCATACTACTGGTCGACGATA
This sequence comes from Pseudonectria buxi, assembly GCA_003693545.1. Taxonomy (NCBI): domain Eukaryota; kingdom Fungi; phylum Ascomycota; class Sordariomycetes; order Hypocreales; family Nectriaceae; genus Pseudonectria; species Pseudonectria buxi. Next base: position 438,241 of record QUZG01000118.1, read on the forward strand.
TGGACCGACTGACATAGGTAGCGGCCGAGCATGCAAAGTCAGACCCCAGAGATGGCGATGGGAACAAAGTCTTTACAGTGGCCGAGCTTGAATGGTTTCGAAAGAATGCCTACAACACCGGAGTGAAAAAGTGTCAAACATGGGGCTTAATGCCCCTGGTTCGCATCTTTCGCGCTTGCATCGCATTCACCGAGTACTACCCAGCAGAAATGCCACTTGAAGAGACGGCAGATGTAGCATTGATGGCGATGCGTTGCCATTTCATTATTGCCGCAGCACTTGTGTCGTTGGCGCGGGTCGAGGACAAGTTGGAAGACCAGTTACAAAACTATGTCGAGATGCGGCAGCACATTCAAGCATTTGACGATCATCTACAAACAAAAGTCGGGCCACAGAATGAGCACGTTCTCTCGGATCTGATTGCAAAGATGGCTACCCTATTCGTCTTTGACTTTGAAGGCGCCATTCATCTGAAGAGCTGGGACGACCTGGGCACTATTGTGCGAAAGGCCAAGGCTTGCAAAGACGAGCTGATGTACAAGGCAATGGGTGATTGTCTGTTGAGGAGTCGAGCTCCGGCAAAAGGCAAGCGATTCAACAGCCAAGAATGGGGAGGGGAACGATCAAAGCTGATGTGCTGGGTAGTCATCTATGTCACGTTGCGCCTCATCATCAACGAAATCTTTGCTCTCGAGGAGTTTGACAGCTCGAGACTGGCCAAGTACATCCGCTGTGTCTATCAAGTCATCCTTCCCTTGGATGAGAGCCTCGCGCTCCAGGCCATCGACCAAGCGCTGCAGGTCGCCCATGAAGGAAGCCAGGTGCGTACGCCCACCTGCAGTATGACTACGTACATGTCAACGCCTCCCCCTTGCATAGCGTCGTCGATCCTCGTCCCCAAACTGACGTCTGGACCACAGATACTGAAACCCTTCCCCGCCGAAGATCTCGACTGGGTGGTGGCTACGACGTTCAACCACGCCATTGACATCTTTGCCAGAGGCGATGAGGCACTCTGCCACCAGTGGGCCCTCAAGGCGCTGGATCTGGCCGAGCACATGGATGATGGGGGTGACATGCGTGGCGTGCTGCAGGAAAGACTGGTAAAGCTGGGGCTGAGGGGCGAGTGGTAGTAGGCATGTTGAGTCTAAATACACGACCTTGGTGAAGGACGGAAAATCAAGGGGAGGGAAAGCCACCTTTCGGTGTAGTCGTGTGGCTTCATACCTATTATGATAGCAGCTACGAATCGACCAACTATTAGCATGACTTCTGAACTTTGTCATGACATCTAAAGTAGAGCCCTTTATGACGATAAGTGTATCATCATAGAATGTCAAAGGCTTGGGGAGCCATTGCAATAGTATGGAGCCATTTCCGTGTTTCGTTTCCCCTCTGGCGACAACACAGCAATCATTCATGAATCATCCTAGCATTCTCTCAAACTCAAAATGGTTAAAATAAAAACAAAAACAGACAATATTCCCGTGTAATCTAGAGCTTTGTTGTATGGCCCATGGGTACTCAACGCCCTTTTCATGATGGTATCTCTGCTCTGCCTCCCCGGCCTCGATCCTAAAAATACATACCGACCCTCCGACTCCATAATTGCATGTAGTGTTGTCGCGAACCCTTCAAAATGGGGAGCATAGACATATGAGACCGCCCTCGCCCTGCTATAATCCGAGTGCTCTCAAATAATGTTTGCAATGCTCAGACGATCCTTGCTACTGCCAATCCTGCTGTCGTTGCCACCATGAATGCCAATCGGGCTGACCATTTCACGGCCCTCGACTGTCCGTGGACTCACAGGTCTTAATCGAGGTACATCTCCGAGTCGCGTCATTTCGGCCGAGGGTCCTCCTGGCTCGCTCTTGATCAAAGGCAGCGTCCAAGCTGCGGTTGCTGGCGTAGGCGTCAGGCGTCCCAGGCTGTCCAGATTTCGCACCGCCGTTTCCAGCCCGATCCAGCCCTCCCATTCCCGATCCTCTGCCTCGGTCAATCCAGTGCGCAGCTCGGAGCTAAAGAGTCCGTTGCTGGTCCTCGAGGCTTGACCAGACAACGGAGACGTTAGTGGAGGAAGCGTCGACTCCCGCTCCAAACCCGCCCACAGCCACGCCGCGTCTGGCGAGGCTTGCTGATCCGCAGTCACATAGGCAATCAGTTCCTCGTCTCGGTAAAGATAGTGCATAATACTGGAATGGTCGATGGAAGGACGTGGGGTGCCATATTGTTGCTCGGACATACTCCTGTAGAGATGTTTTGAGTATATAGCGCGCTTTGCCGCTAACGCAGACACAAAGAATGACAGATGTCGGCCGCATGGGATGGTCACATCCCGGCGCGTGTTGATTGAGGCAAGTGCCCGAACGCAGGTTGTGGCGTGACTGGACTGGCCTGCTAGAAGAAGAAATAGTGTACAGCGAAAGATGTGGGTGGTCAAGAGTGAGGTTGCTCCGTCCGAGATGAGGCTTGTGTTGGTCCGACTGAGCAAGGATGCCGTCTCAACTGAAACATGAATGCAACTCTCTATCGCCGCAAGTCGGGCTTCGAGGGGGTACTCAGGGCTAAGATTGTGGCGGTGGAGGAGGAGTCGAGCGTGGAGAAGGTGCGCAAGCGGCGCAAGGAAATGGGGTGCCAAGGGAACGGTACTCGTTGGATCGCAGGTTGGCGGGAATGTGGCTAGGCATTTCTTGAAATGAGTGTCGAACATGGAGAGCCGACTGGGTGTCAGAATTGAGCCTGCCAGAGCCTTGATGAGAGACGGGTAGGCCCTGACGATGTTGATTACGGCAAGGAGAGAATGTGTCAACGGCTCGACCCCGTTCGGCACCATCATCCCCCCTTCATGAATGTATTGATCGTCAACTCCAGCCGGTAATGAAACGTCGCAGTCGTCGTCGTCGATCAAGAATGGTCGGCCGAGCTCTGTTGCCAGAGTTTTGTCCAGTATGTAAATCGTCCACCAAGTCCTCCTCCGCATCTCCCCCTCCACCACCGGCCAAGGGCCTGATTCTGAGTAGAGTCCCAAGTCCTGGCCGACGCGCACTGCTTTGCCTAGCCATGACCATGCTGCTGACTTCAAGTTCATCTCGTTTAGACACAAGGATATCAGCGTCATCGCGCGGGCGTTATCGAGCGTAAAGTCGTTGTTCCAGGGATCTATTAGCTTGTTCGCTGCCTCAAGAAACTCCCCCGGCTGGTAGAACGATTTCGGTTGAGAGACTGGCCCATATAGACTGCCAGTGGCCAACACTGCAAAGATCAACGACAGAGAGGCTGTAGAGATCCTGGAAGAATTGTTCGGGGCGTAGAGACTGTCCACGGTTGCCTTGAAGGTTGGGAAATGCAAAATCGGGAACATGGTATGCGAGAAGGAGAAGTAGTAGTGGAGGAGTTCGTCCACGACAAGTCGGGGTGGAAGCTCTGGCCGTGGAGGGTCAAAGACCACTGTTGCAGGTCTCCGGTATGGCGCCAGGGGCTTCCAAATCCCCTTTGAGAACTCTCGCGCGTTCGCTCGCGCCATACCCAGGTCATTGACTGGTCCGGGTCGTCTTCGTGGTGTCGGTTCTGACCCAATCGTTGGCAGCGCAGGGGCTGGCTGGGCAATTCGATCCGTATCAATGTCCATTTGCCCGTCTCTTTCCTGCAACATTCTCCGGAGGCTGCTGTTTTCACGTCTGACCCGCTCCATCTGCTTCTCCAGATCCTGAACCTGTTTGATCGATGACATCCGCCGGTTGGTTTCCTTGGTAAACTGGCATTTGACATTTCGACTTGAACATTCGGAACAACTCGTCGTCTCGGTAGCATCGCATTTGACCTTCCTTTCCCTACATGCATCGCAGCTCGGATCTTTTCTGCGTTGTCGATACGCCCGCTTCTGGGCCTGTGCATTTGACGACCCGACCAATTGGGAATTTGAAGGTCCAGGTGTACCGCTCACGGAATCAGTCGATGTGAGCGACTCATGGCCTAGACTGGATGATCCAGCCATAGGCGCATACACGTGGAAAGCTTGACTGCCGGAAGCTAAAGGCGAGATGCTCATGGGCTGAGGTGTTGGCGCAGCATTGACCCTTGTACTGCCACTCAGCACGCCTGTGAAATATTGGGAAGCTGAATTGGGCGACGTGGCGGATGAGACTGAGGAGGAGTCGAAGGACCTTGTAGAAGGATTTGGAGATCGAGGATACGGGTTGTGAGAAGAGGCGGCCATGGTTTGCCGACGTTCCACGATGTTATCCCTGGCAAAGCTTTACACCGCAATGTAGTTGTACTAGTCAAGGACCGCGGTGTGCTTGTTTATCGATGAGCAAACATACAGAAAGCTCTGCCATCAAGCCTGGACGAAGCAAGGGGAAAGAGGAAAGAAGTCCCTTGTTTTGTCTGCCTTGGCCCACGATCGAGGGCAATCTGGCGAGGAACGCCACGGGTTTGCCGATCAACCCTGGGCCGGGGCCTTCGAATGCGCTTTTCTAATATTGTTGGACTGGCGAAGGTGTAGCAAGTCGGGTCTCTGGTTGTTTGACTGCTCGAGTATTGTCGCTTGAGCAATTGGCGGCGCCTCTACGCAGCGTAGCCCTCGCACCTGTAGTCTGAGCAAAAAGATGAACCGGTGAACACCGCCCTCCAAGCCACAATACTCGGTAAGAGTGCTTGATCCGTTTGGTGATGTAGTGACTGAAAAGATGTGTGGTTGAAACCGACACATGCAAGAGGACTTGTTGGGAGCAAAACCAGCAACACTATCAAGTGAGTGTCCAGTGCCTTGGGGTGAAGGTAAGGTAGAAGAAATTGGGATACCTTCCGTCGAGGCGCACCAGACGCCACCAAACCCGAAGTTGCAACAATCAGGGACACCAGCTTGGTCCAGGAGTGGAAGTTGAGGGGAAGTGACTCGAGGAAGGGTCTGGTAGACAGGTATATCGCTGCCAACTTGCCGCCGGGTACGACAACAGCACCGTGTTAGTGGCGCTGATCCGTGATCCGGGGCTCTCCGCGCCTTAAAGCAGATCCGGAAATATTATTTGACCCTGGTAAGGGACAAGGAAGGGGGGGTGGGAGGAGGGAGGAGCCGAACCCTAGGCCAAATTGCTGAACAGGGCTCTTGAGATCAGACTAGGCCGCTAACGTGTTTCGAGCGGAGTCGGACACACTAGGATATGTCCCTAGCAAAACCCCAGATCCTGGTCTCTTCGATTGGGTCTAACATGAAGACTCGCTTGAGCATCTGCAGAGTTGATTGCCTTGACGGCGTTGGCCCGAGACAAGGCCGCTTTCAAGTTTTGGTCCGATTTGTTGCCAGGACGAGGGGCATCCAAGCCTCCTCGCGAAAACATATTGCTAGTAGAACTGACTTCGGTCCAGGAAGTCACATGTCGTTGCTTTTGCAACTCGAGCGCTATAGAGCAGGCTTACATGGCCATGTATTATGTGCTAGCTTTCCCACTGCTCAAGGTGGCGAGCAGGCTTGAACTAGAAGGGGTATTTTTGTCCGAGGACAAGGAGCAGCAAAAAACAACACTCGGGATATTACTGGCAAGCCGGGACAGCGGCGGGGTATTTTGCCATGTTGGTTCAACCTGATTGAGCGGTTCGTGTCACCTTGGGCCCTGGATCGGACTGGCTCTTGGATGTGCTGCAGCATGGACTTCCGTCGAGATCGGGAATTCGCCGCTGCTACTATCCGGCCTGTGTGTGCAACTAAGCCCTCCATCGCTGGTTTCCTCTGGAAGCTTATGAGGTCAAAAGCGGCCAGCTTCAGATGCCAGCGTTTACCTACACATTTCGAGACTGATGTTGTAGTCTTGAAGAGCCAAGACTGCGCGGTAAGATGACTAAATGGTACCCTGCGCAATTAAACCAGAGGGTGACATGATGTAGTGACGAGATGGCAGCATTCTAGCGCTTTCTGGAGGGTCCAAAGATGAGTGACCGGCTATTTGTTGCAGCTTGGTTCCGTTACCATGCTCTTAGACATGTCTCGACGCATGACGCCAGTAACCGTTGAACAGAGGTCGAAAGGGATTGCTAAAGTCAGAAGCGTCCTCAGCCCAATGCCCTTGGCCGATTCGAGGTCTTCGCCCGAGGTCATGGCTAGGGTCAGTGTCCAAAGCACCTCCCGGGGGAGCTGCAAGTGACCGTTGGGCACCCGCGCTGCCAGAGCTTACAGCCTCTGCAATGATGGTCTCTGAAAGGGGTGCCACCCTTCGCATCTGCTCGCCAATGGCACGGCAAGCATTCACTGATGTGGGTGGGAAGAAGATGACGAGTCCCAAGTAGTAAGGGTGGCAGTGGGGTTTCGTTCGGGCTGCAGCCGAGTGAACCGCCATCAAAAGAGACACTTGGAAGGCCAGATAGGTATGCTAAGGCCATGGGGGGATCTCGATGTTTGCCAGGGAAGGCTACATGGTAGTCATGTCCTTGGACGAACAAGGAATGGCTCCAAGTGGAGGCTTCGCCTGCGACAAGGAAGCTGGAGGACAAAGGCACTGTCCCATGGCATGCGGTTTGTATCGGGGGCAATCTAGCATTCGATCTGGGAGGGGGTGGGATGCGCCGAGTGGTCCTTGACGGCCAGGTTTTGTTACACATGGCTCAAGTTGCCGCTTGAGTAAGGACCTCTTTTCTGCAGTGCGGACGACACATGGGCATCTGGCGGCACCAGCGCTTCCCAGAGGGCCACGCGCCGTTGGACTGCAAGCCAACGCCGCTAACACCGGCACGACCTCTTTGGCTCTGTCTGTCTGTCTGGCTAGGCGGGGCGAGGTTGGTTGGAAGCATGACTCCGACTTGGCTGCGGGGCCGATGGATTTGAGATTTGAGATTTGAGAGCTTGGCTTGCTTGGACGAAGCTGCGGCCAACCTTGACGAGGCTGCGAGCGATAGCCCTGCGCTAGTCTGGCCTTTCCGTTGCAGGTAGTGTGGCGTTTGCGGTAACCGTGTGGTTTCTGCTCGTGCGGTCTTGGTCTAGCACATCATCATCATGATGTCCAAGTGGATGTGCCTCGATATGTGGCTGCGTTAGAGCAGGGCCTCTCGGTCTGACAGATGGTGGTAGCATCTCTATCTGCGGGTCGTCGGAGAAACGCCCATAGTTACTGGGTCAGAGCGTAAAGCGTAGAGCGTAAAGCGCAGAGCGTAAAGCGCAAAGCGTAAAGCGTAAAGAGGCGTTGGGTTGGAGGAGAGAGAAGCCATAGTGCAAGTTGGAGATGCCTCAGATAAGGTGAGGTATGTACGAAGCTGCCCCGGGCCGATACCCGGAGAGGACTTGGCCTCTCTATTGGGTACTTGCGGAAGCCAAGGTACCTGCCTGGAACTGCATTGCATGAGGCATCAAAACGCAAGCCCATAGGCTGGCAAGGCTGGCTGGAGCTGGAGCCGGAGCGCCTTCCCTCTAGCATCGCGACGAAGTGCCACAGGCGCTTGCCAAGTGCTCCCGCAGCTCGCTCAATCTAGTGGGATAGAAGGAAGGATCTACCCCGGCGAGTAAGTACCTGCCACCACAACGCCCATCGAGAGGGCCTGGGCTGAGGCTGGGCAGGTACGGGGGGGTGTTGAAATGTACATTGTTCCGCAGATGCCCAAGCACTCGGTACTAGACTAGCAGCTACTTTACAATACAACCCCTGTATTTTTGTTACGGCGCGACTTGTCCCCATGCTTACAGGGGATATTTGACCAATAGCATATTCTCATTCTGAACAAAAGCAAGCTTGGAGTACTTCCAAGCTCTTCAGAGCAAGGATCCTCATTACGCACAACAGGGGCTTCATGCAGTATCGTCAGGTACTATCAGTTTTCGGATTTTCTGCTTTGTATCTCGTCAATAGAGATCTGCCTGACTGGTTACCTGCCCAAGCCACCAGTGGGGACAAGTCACGCCGTAACAAAAATACAGGGGTTGTATTGTAGTCTAGGCCGGTAAGTAGAAGGTGGTCTATGTAGTCTGCCAGCTGGTTGCATCTGGCGGCTGTCAGGAAATAATTGTCGAAATGAGTGACAGTCGAGTTGTCTATTCGGAACAACGACAACCTCGACTCCCAGCCATCACAGCACGGATCCATGAGCCAGCAGTCATCAGCCCCCGCCTGTTGTCGGTGCTCTGACTTGTCCGTTCCGTTCGGTGCCCTTGCTCTGCCACCCTGAATCACATGAGACGAGTTGCAGCCAGTCTTGCAGCAGCTACAGCAGCAGCAGCAGTAGCAGCGGCAGACAACCTCGCCGTGGATCGAGTCAGTCGAGTTACACCACGCCGACGGCCGCAGCGCGACGCACCGCAGCGCAACAATGTCCCCCGGGGCTCTTTCTCCCCGATAGAGCATACGTCCGTCATTGTGTAAGCGAGGCGGCCATGGCAGCCCAGCCCAGCCAGCCAGCCAGAAAGGCTTCAGTGGGCTGGCCTGGCCTGGCCTGGACTGGCTTGCACGACGTAAGACGGGCCAAAAGCCACTACGCGACCCCGCTAGAGCTTTGCTCGCTTGGCTCTGGTCCCACGGATGACCCATGATACTTTCGGCTTCGAGAACAAGGGCCTCCAATCGAAACGACTGACGCTGTCGTGGAGGCGTGCGTGGTGTGGAGAAGGTCCACGCACCTTGTTCGGCGGGAGGAAGCGCCCTGAACAGCCTCGTGTGTTGCGTGGGCATCGGGTTGCCATCGGTCATCGGCCCCTTGTGTATCCTACCTTTGTCCTTCGGTTGTCGACACCTTCGGCCCCAGCCCAGGAGTGGACAGAACAGCCGCCCCCTTGCCCGCAACAGCATCAGCAATCAACTAATGTGTGACAGGCGCACGCAATCACACCTTATCCGACCTACCGGGCTGCTAGGTCAGTAGCCCCTCGGAGCCTTGCTGTACGGTCCGATCAACCATCGGCCATGTACCTCGGACAACAAGGCATCGGAAGTAGTGCTCCATTCAGACAACTGCTGCGATACCATTGGGCCCCAAAAAGAAAAAGGGTGCCGCCCGTCTGCCTTGGTACCAAAGTGGAAGCGATGAAGGCGTTCTGGCGCCAGAATGCCTCCCCCCTTTTCCGCTCTGCTGGGCCGCGTCCACATACGCTAGATATGTACGGAGTACGGAGTACATCGTCCTCGACATTAGCCAGGGACGCCAACACACCAGGATCGCCGGCAACCCCACCTGCCGAACACCCATGATCATCTTGCCTGGCAAGCCTGGGGGGCAACGATGGTGAAACTGCGCCAGATTGCTGCTGATGATACCTTTCAATTTTCAATCTCGTCACGCCCCCATCAACAGCATGGCAGCATGACACATGGTCCCCAGCTCACCTACCTGGGTATTATCTAGGCGCATAATTGGATACCTAGGTAGCCGTATGTAAGCTACGAGAATCAGGTACGCGTACCGCTGCAGCCATGTCTATCTAGGCAGGTATTGAGGTGCCTGCCCAGTTGCTTCATCGCGTTAGCAGCAGCGACAACACCTACATACCTACCTATGCTCCTTCAACTGCCGGCAGAGCTAGAAGAGACTAGCCCGCCGCCCCATACCCCGTGCCTACGCATCACTACAGATATCCTCTCAACGCCTATCCACCACGAAATCAGCGGCCTGTCTCGACTTGACAGGATCCCTCAGTCCACGAATCCGCAACGACTAAGCTTACGTAGCGTTGGCCCCACAATGGCCCATGCTTGCCAAGAAGCAGAAAGTGTCGGTCGAAGCGAGTGAAGTGCTAATACTACGTACACGGACACTGCGGTAATGGTACATGATTGTGTATGTAGGTGTACGAAGTACGAGGAACCGCATTTCACCAAAATGGCCCTAAACCACAAGGGCCTTCTCTGGCGCCGGCCGAGATCGCGTCGGGAATACCGTCATCGATTGCACTGGACTACGACGGATGAGTCGAGTCTACTGTTAGGTAGTTATTGGGCTTATGGCTAGTCGATGAGCCACCAAAGGCCACAAACGATATGGGCCTTTGGTCTTCCGCAGGGCTGAACCAAGAAACGGGTCCTAGGGTAAGGTCTTGTGAAGCTGGTGGGAATTGTCTACGACAATTCTCAGCCTTTGGCTAAGGAGATGAGCACATGGGAGCACATGGATGCCACGCGAGATTCACCGCAAACTGTCGAGACTATGAAAAGCATACGATTCTTGATGCCGGGAACCCCCTCAGCGGGTCGACCGTTTGGCTTATATACGTAATAACATGCGTTCAAGAGGATTGGGATCATAAGCAACGCAACTCGAAAGACAAGGGCTGGCCTTGACATGTCGGCGAGCGGGGGGAATGGGCGAGCCGAGATACTTTGATCCTGTTACTCTCATCCCGTCTACTTGTCATGTGCAGCGGACGACATGCATGATGGAGAGTCGGCGAACTCGGCATCAACAAAGCCCTGCTCTCCGCCCCCTGACCATGAAGACTCAGTTCCCCGGGGGCATGAGACGATGAAGTTGGCAGGGACCCTCTCGGGTTGGCAGAATGTAACACTTCTATTCTGGGCATTAAACTCCCGCAGGGCTACGAGCAGATCCGGGTCTGTCCCTGGACAGCCGGAAATGTGAGATGTCGCACACATTATCAGGAGAGACAAGCCCCGTCAGTTTCGCAACCCGGTCGATGAGGGTTGCCGATGCGAGGTCGTCGCAGACACCCCGGGCCGGCCGTGGACTCGCAGGAAAGAACCCTTGCAAGCGGATCGCCCAGTCATTTGCCGCGTCTGCAGCTGTGGACTGTACGGAGTACCATGCCCGGCGATGGATGGATGCGCCCATGCGACGGGCCTCTGATGCCCTGGACTTCGGAAGCGGGAGAAGCAACCGCGGCCAGCCAGAGTGACTGGGCATTCCAGAGGCGACCCGTCAACATGGCAGCATAAGACAGGACGTGCGTTAGCTCGCGCAGCCTACTGCATGTATGTACAAGCCTCAGACTGGGATTCCCTCGAGCATGGGACGTGTGTGGCGCATCCTGGCTCGACTAGATGCGGTAGATGGAGCCGTAAGGGCTGACCGAGCAGCACTTGAGACAACGAGCGGCGAGACGAAGACGAAGCCCCGTCAACTGCAATCTCGGATCAAGGAACAAGCAGACGAGTTGCGCCACATGCATTATCCACAGTTCCCATCCCAGCCAGGGTGGTGGGCCAGGCCTCAGCCTCATCCTGAGTTGCGCTTGCGGGAATGTGTGTGTAACGTTGCCGAGCCGCGCCGCGCAACCAACACCACGGCATCGGGTTGAAAGCATCGTCAGGACTTTGCATCTTTGTCAGGCTCACTCTGTTCAAGAGAGGGACGAGCAGCGGTGGTTGTGCGGCGGAAATAGCCTTGGACTCCGTCATAACCGGTCGACTCCGTCGCTCGCACAACGCCGCAGCCCATTACCTAGCGGAAGCGTCCGAGCCCGAATTTATCTCAATCAGCGAGTGACTAAAACTTAAAGGAGGGGGGCAATAGCTCAAATCCAACCACAAAAGAGCAGAATTGGAAACATCGTGGAATTTTGGACGTTTCTCGGATTAAGACGACGGCAAAGGGAATAGCATCACCTGGCAACCAGCATATATTCGACATCTGGTCCGCGCAGTCCTATCTTCATCATGTGCAAATCCCCCCTCCACAACCTCCTCGTCTCCATTCCCAAGGTCGAGCAGCATCTTCATATCGAGGGCACGCTCGAGCCGGAGCTGCTCTTCTCCCTGGCTGCCAAGAACAACATTGCGCTTCCGGATGACCCCGTCTACGCCTCCCCGGAGACGCTCCAGGCACGCTACAAGGCCTTTACATGCCTGGATGATTTTCTCCATTATTACTATCTCGGGATGAGCGTCCTCATCACCGAGGCCGACTTTGAGATTCTCGCCTGGGCTTACTTTGTCAAGGCCTCTCAGCAACAGGTCCGGCACACCGAGGTCTTTTTCGACCCGCAGGCGCACACGGCGCGCGGTGTTAGCTACGACACTGTCGTTGCCGGACTCACGGCGGCTAAGCGGCGTGCCGAGAGGGAGCTGGGCATGACCGTCGAGTACATTGTCTGTATCCTAAGGCATCTCCCAGTGCCCGAGTCGGATGCTCTCGTCGACATCCTGCTCGACCGTGGCCATCTCGTCGATGGCACTCTTGTCGGCTTTGGCATGGTTTCCAGCGAGAAGAACTTCCCGCCTGAGCTGTTCCGCGACATCTACGCTCGCGTCGCCAAGACTGGCACCCACCTAACCACCCACGCCGGCGAGGAAGGGCCTGTATCCTTCATCACCGATGCCATTGAGCAACTGGGCGTCACCCGCATCGACCACGGCCTCGCCGCGGGCCGAGACCCAGCCCTCCTCGCCTCCCTCGCGGCCTCGCGCACCCTCCTCACCTTTTGCCCCTGGTCCAACGTCGCCCTTCGCAACGTGCCCTCGCTTGCCGATGCCCCTGTGCGTGCCTTCCTCGACGCCGGCGTCCGCTTCAGCATCAACTCGGATGACCCAGCCTACTTTGACGGCTACATCCAGGACGTCTACTGCCGCGTCCAGGAGCAGTTTGAGCTGGCTGTCGAAGACTGGGTGTGGATCATCCGTGGTGCCGTCGAGGAGAGCTGGTGCTCCCAGGAGCGCAAGGACGTTATCCTGCAAGAGTTGAGCAAGGTAGTTGGGGACTTCAAGGGCACGCTTGTTGAGGCGTAAAGGGACCACAAGTAAGGCAATGTTTGCGCTGGGCAAGTGGTGGTTTCGCTGTTATGGAGCAATTCCTTTTTGACGCACATGGCAGTGGGATCCAGGTTAGGCTCGCAGAACAGATACCCAACAGACCCAGGTACGGCTGTCGAGATGATAGTGCATCATGTACTTCTGTATTGTTCAAGTCATTGTCATCTATGGATGCACATAGTCCAGTGCCCTAACCTTTCACGAACCCAGCCTCACTTTGGACCTGTGGGCCATCCTACTCCTGGATGCTAGCTTCGTGAAAGCAAAAAAAAAAAAAAAAAAAAAGACAAGAGAGTCGTGGCATCTGGGCAGTAAACCAGACGCTTCGTCCTCCCCAACCCGGTACACGCCTAGATATAAAAACTCGGAGAAGCCTGGGCATTTCCAGCCTAGCCCTCTGTTGTATCCATGGCATCACTCTGGAGCTTCTCCTTTGCGATTCGAACGCGCTCCTCGCGCCACTCGTCAATGCGTGCCTTGAGCTCCGTCTGCGGAACGGCGTCTTCAATGGTCATGGCCTGTCGCGTAAATGGATCCTTGGCGTCGCTGAGCAGGTGCTGAACAATGGTGGAGCGATCGACAACGTGGCGACTGGGGAGCAGGACGGGATCCTTCATGAGATCGCCCATGATGGGATCCTCAAACTCGGCAGGGATATCGCCGAGATCGAGCTCGGCCTGGTCAATGGCGTGCTTGGCATCGAGGAAGCGCGCCTTGAGCTTGTCCCAGCGGGTAATGTCGGCCGCGTCCTTTTGGTGCTTCGAGGTAAGGATGCGGGAGACGCGATCGAGCACCTCGGGCTTGTAAGAGCGGCCATCACTGGCGACTGCATCGACAAACTCGGTCGAAGTGCCAAGGTTGAGGTAGATGTCGACAAAGTCGGAGATGAGCTGGATGGGGCGGAAATGGTATTTGTCCTTGTTGGACACGCTGAGCTCGGCGGCCGCCTTCTTACCGGCGAGCGTCTCGAGGTTGTAGTTGAGCATGCTAGCGAGACGTGAGACAATCTCGGGCATGGTGAATGCGTCGCTAAGCGCCTCGGTGAAGAGCTTCATCATCTCGAGTGTCTCGTTGGCCAGCTGCATGTAGGATGTAGCTTGATTACCCAACGTCTGAAGTTCCTCTTCCTTCTTTTGACGGTCTTCGGCAGAAAGGCCATGGTCTTCAAGCTCACGCTCAAGGGAGCGCATTTTGGGAAACTTGGTAAAGGCCTCATCTAGAACATAGGTTGCGTCGTTGAGCAGCATGTTGACAAAGTGGATGAAAAACTGCTTGTTTGTCCTGGCACATGGTCAGCTAGGCAGCACTTGAGCGGGGGGGTTTACAAGATGACACTCACTTGCTCTCCTTGGTCAACTGCTGCTGGTAGACATCATTGACCCAGACGCACTTGATGACTTGGAAGATTTCGTATCGAATGTTGAACTTGTCGTAAAAGGCTGTGTTTGCGCCAGTGGATTCACACTCAATGTAAAATTTCATGAGGGCGTGGAGGAGGTACTCGTTGGCGAATCGGGAAGAGATGAGCTGATCTCCAAGAACACCACGCTTGAGATGCATAAATGGCCAAGTTCCGGAAAAGAGCAGCGACACCAGTGAGGACTTGAGATACGGGTTCTTGATGTACTCGGACGACCGGAGGAAGGTGATGCACAGCGCAATCATCTCGTCGCCAACTGCGCTTGGAAGGATTTGAGGAAGATATCTGTGAAATGTCAGCTTACGTCCCCAATGTTGATGATCAAGAGAGCCAAGACCAACCTGAAGATGAACTTGAAGTTGTCCACGATATTTTGGAGCGCATACTCGGGCAAACACGAGAATGCACCAGACTTTTCTGAGAGGAGAGGAAGTCTGCAACATGTCAGTAGTTGATCTCGGTGCAATGACAAGTCCAGCAATGTTCCACCTACTTGACTTGCTGCATCTCCAAGCCCGGCTTGTACTGGGATCGGGTTGCGAGGCGGAGCAGCCACACGGCCACATATCGCATGAATCGCAGGGAGGTGCTCTGCATACGCTCATCCAGGAGAACGCCTTCAATGGCAAACTTCATTGCAATCGTCTTTTCCAAGACGTTGGTATGTCGTTTTAACGTCTCTTCGAACAACCTCAGCTGCATTGGGACATTGGCAACCTTGGGCCGCTCAGCCTCCATTGCCCTGATGTGTTTCTCCAGGTACTTGATTTCCCTATCCAGGTTCTTGAGCTGCGAGTTGCAGGCTTCGCTGCCATAGTGGTGGGCGGCCAGAGTCAAGAAGAAGGCCTCGGAGATGAAGTTGGATTCTCCAGACACCTTATTGGAGTAAAACTCATCAGCATAAGCTTGATCCGCGTTCAGCTTTGTTTCGTCCTTGATTTCCACGCGGGGTTGTCTTCGGAAGTAGTCCACATCAATCTTGTCAACCTTGCTAAAGTCGGTGTCCATGAAAGGCTCACAGAACCGATCCAGAATCGCCGTGACATTAATCATAAATCCATCCGAGGCTACCTCCCTCGGGTCGACCTGCATAGCTCTACGCTTGTGGTTGACGTTCATTATGTACGCAAACCAATCGAGAGTAAGGCTTCGTGTCTCGGGGCCGGCCCGGATAAAGGCATTGACGATTGAGTATAGGTCTTCTTGGTGAGTTCGAAGAACCATGCGCAATGAATCCTGCGAGTTGGCGATTCTCGCCTTGTCAAGGGTCCGCGGTCCTGGGAAGTAGCTCTTGATGACCTCGGGCTGTAGGGGAGAGATACGGAAGAATGGACCAAGAACGGTATGCTTCTCAATGCCCGGGGCTGACTGTGCCATCTTGAAGCATGGGTGCTTTGCTAGGTTCACGATCAGGGGTTGGAAACGCGTGTAGATGAGGAGAGCCTGCCAATTCCTGGTCAGCCACAGGCCGCGATTTAAAGAGGGGTGGATTACAGACCTGGATATAAGGCTTGTAGTCGTCATCCATCGACATGGTGCCCAACTTTCCGCTGATTTGAACCATGGCATCACTGAAGAGGTTCGGAAAAGCTTCGTCTTCATCGAAGCGCTTGATGGCTTCTCGGATGAAGTCAAAGCAGAGGCCCCCATCATCCTGGACACCCTTCAAGAGGTATGGCGCAAGCGTGTCATGGCTCGGGTTGGGTTCACGACTGCACGTTGGGTTAGACGGCAGAAATGACCCGTTCGGGAAGGAAGACTGACCCGTAGAGTCCTGGCATTGTAAGGGCGAAGAGGCACGTGCTCATGCAGAGTCGCTTAGCCTCCTCATGCACCTCGAACTTGGGACCTTCAGTCAGCTTGGACACGGCGGAAGCCCTTACTGCCCTCTTCCAACAGGGCAGAAGATAGTGGAACAGGGGCTTGTCATGAGGCCAGTTGCTTGAAGCTTCCATGATGGCCTGGTCCAGGTTATTGACGGAAAGCTTCAAGGGCTCCCCAGAATCATTCAGGTCCTGGTTGAGCTCGGGGAGAAACGTCAATCGCTGACCATGGTTGCTGGTCATGCTGTGGGGATCTACTGAGATGCGAAAGATCTGGGAAAGGACCCGGTCGGCGTACGTCTCGTCAGACTCGGGCTGCTGCTGCTGCTGCTGGCTGGGGGTAGGTCGTTGTGGTCGTTGCTCTGAAACGTCATCGTCAACCTCGGAAGCAGGCCTCTTGCGAGAATCGCGGGAGCTACCTGTTGAGTCCGACTGCTCCGTCTTGGTGCCAGCCTTGACGCCTAGCTTGGAGAAGGGGTTTGGGCTCGAGCTTGGAGTCGAGGCCGCGGATGTGATGTTGATCTTGGGCCGCGATGGTTCGGCGGCAGGCTGGGGGTTTGGCGTCGAAGCGCGAGAAGGGTTTGGGGATTGGGAGGCAGGCGACTTGTTTTCGTCAGACGTGGGAGCGGCGGGGGTCGGGTTCCCCAGCTTGGCCAGGCGCCTGGCGCGGATCTAGCATTGAGTGTAAGCATCACGGCCTGCTTTACAGGTTGGTTTGACGGCCACAGCCAGCCAGCCAGCCAGCCAGCCAGCGAGCCACTTGCCTGCTGCATCTTCTCTTTATCTGGGGCGTCGCCCCCAGTCCATGAGGGCTGTTCGTTTGGGTCCATTCTGGCGTCTCTCCGTGGGCAGGGCGCAGTAGAGGGAAGAGGGAAGAGGGATGGAGATGATGGAGAAATAAGTGGCAAGGCTGAAGAGATGGAAGAGATGACGGTCTTAGGCTGCACTTTGGTACAATACCTATGATGGTGTACTGTGGTGTGGGCTGCTCCAGTAAACTTTTGGTGGGTTGGTCCCTGGAAGTTTGCGGGGACACTGCCGACGGCACTCTTAGAACGCGCTGGAAGGCGGGCGGTGTGCTGAATAATGACGAATCAGGCTTTCAAGGCTCCCAGGCTCCAAACCCTCCGAGGATGAAGTGAAGCGCGAGTGCAAAAGATGCTTCTCATGAGAGCATAGTAAAGGATAAAGGGAATAGGTAGATACTCAGAATGCAGCCAGGTCATGTGATGTCATGGGCAAGCTGCTTGAGTCTACGCAAACTCCGCAGCCGCGGGTCCAGAGTTTCCGCCTCCATTGGCAGATGCCTCCAAAGTCCGCCGGACCCTCTTATCTCCAACAGGCGAGTCTTGAAAGCACCTCAATCAAGCAGTTGTATGCGATTAACACCTACTATGTAGATAGATACTTGGGCAGAGAGCTTCTGGCACATGCGTGCAGAGCTTAATAAATCATTTCGCCTATCCTACAACACCCCAAACCCCGTTGGTGATTTTCCGTGTCTCTTAAAACCTCGAGACGAGGGTATCCCTTGATTCAATACCAGCGCCAATAGATGCAGAACCTTGTGCAAAAACAGACAGTAAACGAAATGCAACACGCTATCATACTGGGTAGGCAGTTTTGGTTTCAACCTTCATAGACGAGGCAGATCAGCCCCCTCGGCACTTGTTGAGCGGCGCCGTTCAGGAGGCAGCTGGCTACTTTGACGCGGGGCGTCTCTTCGAATGCCGCTCGTAGTCGCCGAGTTGTTGGCCGCTCGCACACGGCCCTCTTCGCGACTGCGATTGAGAAGCCAGTTGACGTGCATCCGAATCATGTTGATATTGTTTCGTAGCTCCGTCACCTCTTCTCGGATCGGCATCACCTGGTTCATGGTCCACATGCTTTGTCGGGCTTCGAGATGTGTCAGGTTCTGGTGCACCTCCTCGAATCCAGCGTCCAGGTCCTGTATTGTCCGGTTGTCGCCCATGACCGAGTCACCTCTGCCGCGACGACTGGAGGTCGCAGCCATCTCGCTGATTCGCCGGCTTGTTTCGTCTTGACGAGTGTTGAGCTGCTGGACTTGGTGGCCAAGGTCCGAGTAGGACTGGATGACCTGTCGCTGGGACCTGATAATCATGCCAGACGGCGTGTCGGGGTGAAAGGCGCAATATAAAGAGTGCGAGCCCATCTGGCCACGGGTCAAGCGTGCGGGGCATCCAACATCCTGATATGTGCACCCAATCACGATGCCCTCACAGTCCAACTCGTGATGGGTGGCCATTTGGCTCCGGCGGACAAGTTTCCAACAGGCGTCGCAGCGCGTCTTGCTCATGGGACAAGACAGAAGATGTAAATCTTGGTCCGGGGCGTCAATGGTGGCGTGACAATGATCGCAGTCAATGCTGCGATGGGGACAAACGTCTTCCAACGGCTTCGTCTTGAGCCTCTTGCTGCAGTCGCTGTCCGGGCAGGTAAAGTCTTTGTATTTGCACTCGGTTGTGGCGTGTGCTTCGACGACTTCGCGGCGCATCTCCTTTTTGCAGCCCCTCGCATGGTGAGGGCATCGGACACTTAGGTTGTTGAGCTGAGCGCACACGAGGCGGGCAGCGCTGAAGCAGTTGGGCCAGGACAGAGGGTCTCGGTCGATGGGACAAGCGGTGCCGGAGGGGCTCGAGTCGATGCTGTAGCGCAGGCAGCGATAGCAAAAGGTGTGGTCGCAGGGCGTTGTGACGGGGTCGACGAGGGGATCGTGGCAAATGGGACAGAGGAGGTTGACGTCGGGCTCGGTGACGTAGGTCAGGGAATACAGGTCGAAGATGCAGCCGCCGCCATATCGCTTGGGGATATCGAGCGACGAAGGATGCGGTGCCATGAGGGGACCCGAGCGGCGCTCCGGGCTGACATGCGGTATCGTGGCCCCTGTCGCTGCAGCTGCAGCTGCACCTGCAAGTACATCTGGGGAAGATGATGGTGGACCTAGGCCAGCTCGTGCATTGCGGATGGCGGGTGCGGCGTGCAGCGCCACCAACGAGGCATCGGGGGATGGAGGGCGCACAAGGCTCGTGACGAGGTCGGGCGTGGCCGGGTTTGCTCGCAGGGCGTGGCGAGCCAGACGGCGAGCCGCTGGGCGACTCAGGAGGAGGCCCTCGTCACTCGAGTCCGAGGCGGAATGGGCGAGGCCGGCGATGGGGTCTGTGTGGGCGAGCCGGTCGACCGCTTGGACGTGGTAGCTGCGGCTGGTGTTGGAGTTGGTCGCCATGACAGCGCAGCGCAGGTGGGCGAGAGAGGGAGGAGAGAGGGAGCAGCAGTTGAGGATGCCACGGAGGGTTTCTTGCTTTTCCACGGCGGCGGGCTCTCAGATACATGTAGTAGGGGAGAGGGGGGAGGGGGCTGGAGGGGATGAGATGAGAAATGACGGAAGAGAGGAAGCGGAAGAGAAGAGAAGAGGAAGAAAATGTTGAATTACGGAGAAGACGACGATCGTACAGGGAGAGATGGTGTACACGTTGGAGGCGGTTGATAGCCAGCCAGCAGCAGCCAGGATAACAGGCGATAAGATACCTACAGCACAGCACAGCACAGTGACTACGGGCCCACTGCCAAATCGAGGCGGTCCGCGTCTATACCTTGAGCAACTATACTATAACTTGTACCGATATATCTTCACGTCAGGTAATTACTTCGGCACAACTCAACGTCTACGGTTCCTTCGTCATCTCTACTTACTTAGTACGGCTCCGTCATCCAGCCATTCCCGTGGCTGCAGGCATATCCCGTCTGCCCTGCGGCTCTTTCGTCCGCGTCGGCCCCTCATCCCCGCCGCGATGACTCAAGGCGCTGCTGTCACGAGCCGTCACGAGCTGTTTTCCCTGCTTTGTCTTCTTCTCTTCCGTCTCGGCCGTGAGCATGTTGCATTTTGCGCTGCTAGGTTCGCAACATCGGATCATGTCCAACGGCCGGGACAGGGAACATCCTAGCAGCCTCGATCCATTTACCCTGCAGCGTCCAAACCACTTATCTCCATCCGCCATCTGCCGTCAGCATGTACGACCACGACCATGGTTGCATGGTATCTTGGCTGGCCTCTGTTGCTGCTTTTGCCCTCGCTCGCAGCAGAGCCAACGTGCATATACAGTTGCATCATGTGCAGCCTCTTTCAGCCTCGTCTTGTCCCATTTGGCCGCCTGCTGCTGCTGCTGCTGCGCCTTGATTTGCACAGCATCGTGCAGCCTCTAAAGCGGCGTCTCACTCCCTCGTCCATCATGTTGGTGTTGCCTAAACTCATGCTTCCCCGCGAACCAAATGTCGCCTCTATGCAGCTGCTCGCCTGATGGCAAAGGCCAGTCTGTCTGCCTTGAGGCTTTGCTATATAGAGACGTCAGAGCCTCTACAACTACTGGCACTGCCTACCTAATCATCAAGTAAATCATCATGGACTCTCGAGTCTCTCCGTCCTCCAAATCGCGGCGCAAGCCCGTCCTGAGTCCTCAGGCCCATCTCTCCAGGTTCTGGGCCAAGTATCACTCCTCGTCCCCGGGCAAAGTCACGTCCATCTTCCCTCGCAGCCTCTACGAGTCTCTTCTTCCCGATGGCGACGACGCCCGGCCCAAGGCTTGCAATGTCGCCCAGAGCTACCAAGAGGCCCGCGCCCAGTGCTGCGCTCGAGTCGAAGCCATCGTGGCCGAGTGCGATCGAACCAATGCAAAGTTTTGCGACCCAGACTTTGACATTGAGACCGACTTCTCCCTTGTCAATGACAATTGCCTCTACGGTTTGGTCAGAGACTGGGAGGACGACCAAGAAGACGACGATGGCAACAAGGTCACTCCAAAACCCACGCCCTTGCTCGTCCGGGCCTCTCTCGGTATCCTACGGAATAGTCGCCTCTTGACAAACGACAAGCTGGAACTCGACATTGGCCAGCTGCGCACCTACATCGATGAAGATTCTGCCTCTGCATACTCGCCGACGGCCCCTACCAGACCCGGCTCTGTCCACAGCCTGCCGTGGATCTTTGAGGACCCCCAGTTCACCATCAATGGCTTCTCGAGCTCAGATGTCAAGCAAGGCTCCAACGGCGCCTGCTGGTGGCTCGCGGCCCTTGCCACCATTGCCCACCGCAAGGATCTGATGGACAAGATATGCGTAGCCAGGGACGAGGAGTGCGGCGTCTACGGCTTCGTCTTCCATCGAGATGGAGAATGGATCTCGGCGGTAGTCGACGACAATCTCTATCTCAAGAAGAAGGACTTTGGACACGATTCGGATGTGTACGACGCGACAGGCAAGAAGGCGAGGCTCTACAAGAAGCAGAACCAGACTGGTTCCGAAGCCCTCTTCTTCTCGCAATGCCAAGATCCCAATGAAACCTGGCTCCCGCTGCTGGAAAAGGCGGTAAGTTGTGTTGCTAACCAATCTATGTATGCTAGCTCAATCGCTAGAACCACAATGGGCTAACTTGATTCCATCATATCAGTTCGCAAAGGTGCACGGCGACTACAACGCCACAAATGGAGGCTGGGCGAGCACGGCCGTCGAGGACCTCACCGGTGGAGCCACGACTGTAGTGGCCGCCAACAGGGTCCTTCGCAAGGAGAGGCTCTGGCGTGAGATGAAATGCTCCGGCCAAGTGGATGGCGAGTTCGTCTTTGGCCTGTCGCCCGCCGGCCCGGGCGAGGACGGCAACAACGGGCTGGTGCTGAAGCATGCCTACTCGCTGCTCAAGGCGACAGAGGTTGACGACGACGAGGGCAACAAGGTCCGGCTTGTCAAGATTCGGCGAGTCCCCGAGAACGACGCCACTCGACGACGTTTTCTTGCTGACTGATTAGCAGCAACCCATGGGGCGAGCGAGCGGCGACGGGCATGGGCGAGTGGTATGGGCCTTGGTCCGATGGCTCTAGGGAGTGGACACCCTACATGATCCAGAAGCTGGGATACAAGTTTGGCGACAATGGCGAGTTCTGGATGAAGTATGAAGACGTACTGGAAAACTTCCGATGGATCTACCGGACCCGACTCTTTGACAGGCGCTGGTCCATGGTTCAGCAATGGGCCAGTGTCCGAGTCTCGTGGGTGTCGGGTTATCTCAAGACCAAATTCATCATCGAGGTCAAGGAGGCCGGCATGGTTGTCATTGTGCTTTCGCAGGTGAGGGCCAATTCCATATAGGCACATGGCATTTGCTAACATCTGGCCAGCTCGACGACCGGTATTTCAGGGACCTCCGGGGCCAATACGTCTTTACTCTCCAGTTTCTGCTCAAGGCCGTCGGGGCCACGGACCCCATCTGTCAGGCGCGGTCCGTCCACACCTGGGACAGGCGGTCTGTCAACTGCGAGGTGAAACTGACACCTGGAACGTACGAGGTCATCCCCAAGGTGGCGGCCGAGCGCCTCTCGTATCGCACCCCAGTCGAGGACGTGGTCAAGAAGTGGGCGGACAAGAACCCGCAGAAGCTTCGACAGGTCGGTCTGCAGTACGACCTCGCCCATGCCAAGGGCGGCATAGCGGACGAGGACGAGCGGCTGCAGAAGAGGCTCGCCCGGCAGAAGAGGAGGATACTCAGGGTCAAGATGAGGGTGCAGCAGGCGAGGGAGTTTGAGGACGCCATGAGACGCATGGAGATGGCCATGATGCAGATGAGGACGGGCATGACGGCGGCAAAGGGCGGACGGAGAGACTACGATCGCGACGACAAGAGGCAGCAGGACGCCGACAGAGCGAGAGATGGCGACCATGACAAGGAAAAGGACAAGGACAGAGACGAGAGGCCTACCCTAGAAATGACAGCGCCAGAGAGCAGCAGCAACATCAGCAACAGGGAAGAGAAGACGGCAAAGGAGGCCAGCTTCAAGCCCCCGCCAGGCTACTGGCCCGAAGACTCGCACAGATACGGCCCCGACGCCCAGTCTTGTCCCGATTCGCAGTCTCAGTCGTCGCAGCTGCAGCCACCGACGGCGAGCAAGGACGTCTCAGGGCTCGAGCAGAGTTCTCACAAAGGGGAAGCCAAGCCGGAAGACTCGTCGTCGCCGCCAGACGGTGCACACGGCCACCAGGAGCTAAAAGATTGCCCGCCAACCCCGACGCCGCCGCCGCCCCTCGAGCCAGGCCATGGTCGCGAGCTCGACCCGCGATCCGATCCTGACGCTGATGCCGAGGCTTCGGACAGCACTAGCCCCGATGTCGACGTGGTTGACGACGACGACAGCGAGTCTGACAGCCCAGGCTCGAGGGGCGGCGGAGTCGACAAGAAGAAGAAGAAGAAGCAGCCGTGGAACGCCGTGTGCGTGCTCGGCCTGCGTGTTTATGCGCAGCACCCGGGCACCACGATTGTCCTCGAGGACAAGAAGGCTTCCGACCAGGAGGACAAGGGTTCCGGGCTGGTGACTAAGGAAGGGGATCCAGTCGGACCAACATCGTGAGGATGCATCATGCCTCGGCCGGGCATGAAGGGAGCGGGTTGCAACATGCGCATATGCTTGATTATTGATGGGGAGTCAGCAGCAGCGTAGCTTAGCATGGCATGGCATAGCATGAAGTCTGTATACACACTCGCAATGCCTCGAGACCCGGCGCCCCCCCCCGGGGAAGAGAAGACACCGGAATGCGTCCATACGGAAGCGATGCCTTTACAATTCTGTCCCAACATGTTTGCCACGGTAGTGAAATCGAAATTAAACATCATCGTAGGATCCGATAGTACATCCAACTCGTAGCCAATACCAGAACAGCTGCTCGAGACCAGGCGCGCCACGATGATGGTTCATCTGGAGACGGGCGCCGGCGGAGAAAAGGGGCTCGCTCCTAGTGCCTCTCGACGCTACTCAGTCCCAACTGGACCTGAGGAAGCAGAATACGAGAAGCCGTCGAGATATCCATTGGGGCACGTCGAAGGCGTAGTTAGCGGTTGCTATTCCTGTTGCCATTTGATTGAAAGCTCCCGGATGCGGTCCCTGGCCATGCCATGTTGGGCCAGCACGCAACGACGGCGGGGCCCGAGCGAGGCCTCGGCTCATGCGGGAGCTGCATTAATTCAGGCAGAGGCCTGAATTCGACGCTCATCGTGACACTGGCTTGGTCACCAAGTGTTGATGGCGCGCTGGGTCCGTGTCGCACGCTCACTCTGGTCCAGACCTTGGTCGTTTCATTCAGGCCCGGCACGAGCCCCAACTAGCGGGGCCCCATCACGGTTGTTTCATGCTGATCATTTCAAGGCCCCATCTCCACAGCGCCACAACTCTCCAACTACCACCACCTGCTGCTGCTTAAGCTGCTCTGTTGATGCCTGCTCTACCGTAGACTAGCTGGCCATCCGTGCACCAAGCGTCTTGCGGCCAGGGGCTACCGCCGTCCTGGCGCTGTCCGGTGAGAGTGTCCCAGACCCAATATGGGTGCCGGAGTCTGAGCGCCATGGAGAGGGAGATTGCCATTTACGGTAGACGTTGCGCGAGGGGAGGGATGGGCGGCTGTTGGACATGGACAGAGGCCTCGCTTTCCAGACGCCGTCTTGGGGCCTTGCTTGGTATATATGTCGACGACTTGGTCGTTCAAACAAGAGTCGAGTTTCCATATCAATTTACTTTCTTTAGCATTCAATCGTTCGTTCACACAACACACAACACCCTTTTAGCAGTTCTTTTCTGCAGTCTTTCGCTCTTCTTTCCATCGTTTTTTTATTATATATTACTCTATTCACAACAACAACAACAACAATGCATTCTTCAGCTCTTCTCCTCGCCCTTCTCCCGCTGGCCGCTGTGGCCAGCCCGGTCCCCTCTTACGGCAACTTGCCCGGGTCCGGTAGCGGTGGTGCTGGCGCTGGCGCCGGTGCTGGTGCTGGTGCTGGTGGTAGTGCTGGTGGTGATGCCGGCGGTGGTGCCGGTGCCGGCGGCCATGTTGGCGGCGGTGCCGGTGCTGGCGGCAAGGTCGGAGGCGGTGCTGGTGCCGGAGCTGGTGCCGGAGCTGGTGCCGGAGCCGGTGGCCACGTTGGAGGCGGAGCCGGAGCCGGTGCTGGCGGTAATGCTGGTGTCGGTGGCCACCTCGGCGGCGGCGCTGGCGGTCATCTCGGAGGCGGCGCTGGTCTTGGTGCCGGCGCTGGTCTCGGCGGCGGTGCTGGCCTAGGTGCTGGTGCCGGCGGCAAGGTTGGAGGTGGCGCCGGTGCCGGTCTCGGCGGCGGTGTCCGTGGCGGCGCTGGTGCCGGCGGCTAGGTTGGAGGCGGTGCTGGCCTCGGTGCCGGTGCTGGTCGCGGCGGCGGTGCTGGTGG